>OW387142.1:46692403-46998817 GCA_936440205.1 Lepidonotus clava | reverse complement strand
TGACCCTAAATTATATAATGGCTGGAAGGGACCACCCTCGCGGGGGGGGGGGAGCCTTTATTTGTTTATAGTTACCAATCTGTGGCGGATTCAAGGGGGGGGGGGGGCTGCCGCCCCCCCTCCCTCCCCTTGCCCTATTAAATCATGTTTAGGGGGGCCCACCTCCCCCTGTACATTCATGTTTGTGGCCCCCCCCCCTATACGAAGTTCTGGATCCGCCCTGTCACCCCTGTAACGACCCACAGAGACCGCCTCTCAGACTGGGGCAAACTCATGGGGCAAACTGCAACACACCTCAGATTCCGTCCCAATCATCGGTTGAGACCGGGGATAACTTACGCAGTGCAACGGGGCGTGGTGGGGCGTGGCCCGGTAAGGGTTCCACCATCCGGCGGTCTCTGGGTCGGGCCCCCGGGTCGGGCCCTAGAGATTAATCCTCCATCACGCAGGGCTGTCTCGCTCCCTCCCTCCCTCCCAGTCTATCCTGACAGATAACTAGTTTTACCGGCGCAGGAGCCTTGATTTGTGAATACGTGGAGAAATGGCAATGTTTGACCCCATTGTAAGGCCCGTGGAGGAACCTACCCGTCTGAAAATCTATCACCTGCAGCATCAGGTCGGCGGTGAAATGGATAAGTCATTTCATTGACGACCTGATGTGTTTTCTCTCCGTGGGTTCGAATCCTGTAAATGCCTTGGTAAACTTGACGTATCGTCCGTCATACGGCAATAAGCCATAATTTTTAATTGTCATCGTCAGTACTATTTTATATCAATATTATGTAATTCACGAATATGTCTTGGTAGGGAAAGCCAGTGTTTAGCACCCCGGTAATAAGCTAAGGGGATTTCCAGAGATGAAAGTGGTCCATGAGAAAAAAACCCAGTAAATTCATGCGCGAAGAATTGCATGCATAAAGGGAGGGTCGAGTACTAAAATATTATTATTTGTTTAATTCTCCGAATTTTGTATTTATCATAATTATTGCTCATTTTTGACTTTTAACATATCAATTTGTTCACAATTATGTTAAAGAATGTTTTCCTTAGAAAAAATCCAACTTTCATTTATCTTTTCAAGACTTTTCTATCATCACTGTCGGAATAATTTAATGCTCCACAAGAAGAGAGACCACACGCCCAACCCCCGTTCTTCCCCCATATCACATAACCATCTGCAGCTGGTCACCAGACACCCCTGACCACAGCGCTACCCATGACGGGGATAAGACTACAATTTCAGAATGTAAAACTATAAATATTTCATATGGAAAAAACACATAATAAGTACATTTTCCTTGGTGTTAAGACTAAGAATGAAAAATATATACAAATGCTCAGTACATTGTGATGTGAAATTTGTTTCTGACATTAAAGTGTGAACAAAATGTTGTATAAATTTATATTTGCAATACCAATGGGACTCCCCATATGAATCCGATCCTCCACTTAAACTGTCTTTCTCCGTTTCCAATTTATACTGGGAAGGGGGCTCTTTCAAGGTTACTACCCACTGCCAAACTACCGCCCGCCCCTTCTTTTTCTCACCGATCCCTCCTGAATTCTAGTTGACCACGTGCACCCCTTGTTACAAAGGTCCCCGTAGGTCTCCAGAAATAAAAGCAGGAGAACCATTCAAAAATAGCGTGTATCTGAGGAAATCTTCATTCATTTTCCCTGTGTGGCTGGTGTCTGAGGGCCTCCACTGACCGTTACACACACCCCTCCCAGAGGCGGATCCAGGAGTTCAAGAAAGGGGGGGGGGGGGCGCCCATATTAAAAATGTCCCAGCGCCCCCGCTGGGGGCAAGAGTTTTACATTAAAAAAATCTAAATTTGGCCAAAAATAGGGGGGGCGCGCGCCCGGGGCGCACCCCCCTAAATCCGTCCCTGCCTCCTCCAGGCATCTTCTCAAGTCAAGGCCCCAGTCGCCGCTACCGCTCTATCAGTGCCTTGACCTCAAGGGCGCCCAATCTGGGGGAGATAGGGAAACCTGAGAAGGGTGTTCTGATTACAGGGAAATAAATTAAATATTCATGAGGTCCCCCAGTTTTGGAGCCTTTGAGACCAGGGCCTACTGATCGCGGGAGCGGCTGGGGGACTGGTGTGCGAGGATGCCTCCAGGCGGCCCTTTGATAAGCCATAAACCACGGGTGGTATGTCTCAGGGTCAGGGTTGACCACGTGCACCCCTTGTTTGTCAGGGAAGACTCACATAACCGCCCCCCCCCCCCCCCCCCCCAAAAAAAAAAAAAAAAACTGGTTGACCGTTGACGGTTCTGTACATGTCAGTACCAGGAAATATGCCTAAATACCCCAAACTGCTTAATATAATCATCCTCGGTATGCAGAAGGTTTAATTCAGTTTGGCAGGTATCCAAGTCTATCAATACTAGACTTTAAGGGCCGTCCATAAATGATGTCACACACTAGGGGGTGGTTGGGTAGGGTGAAAAGTGTGACACTGCCTGAAACAGGCCTTATTTTCATGTTTAGATCAGAGAATTTAGCGTGACAGGGGGGTGGGTGGGTCCTACAAATACCCTGAAAAAGTGTGACATCATTTATGCACGGCCCCTTATCTCTTGATGGCTCTTGGTTGATATGTTTAAATCCATACAGTCAATTACAGTGAACACTAATCTATAAGTTATGATCTGATCACGATGGGGGAATCACTCGACCCATTTCATATATATATTTAACCGCATAGTTAAGCCCCGTTCATACCGGTTTCTGCTTGGATGGTCCCTAGCCCGGGTAAGTTAAGCAACATTGAGACCGGTTGGTATTTGGATGGTGGCCTGCCCGTGTTCGAATCCCCATTTGAGTACATTTTTTTCGTTCATGGTCGTCCTTGTTTCAATTTATTCCACCAGGTGTCGCTGGAGGAAAGATCAGTCTACACTATCACTCTGCCACCTCGACGCTCGCTAACTGCGAATCATGGATGTCGATTCTGGCGCGGAGGGGTTATTCGCCGCAGATTGTCTACACTATACTAGAAGTAGGACGCCGTGTATTGCATCAGTCCTGTGGTTCTGATATAAAAGGCCTCTATCGGCCACACCCGTCCGGTGAGCCGTGACGCTCGGCGACTAATGAATTATTCGAGCCCCTCGTGGGTTCGACCCCCACTAGATTCGTTAGGCCCGGCCTAACAAAACGATTGTCCTTCCCCAGCGTCAACATGACACTCACCACTTTTGTGAGTTTTTACTATAATATGTATTGAAACCAGATATATATATACGTTGATAAGTTTGAGACATAAATCTGTACGATTCAAAACATGTCAATAGAGAGTTTTTGCAAACCACACGTATCTCATTCCCCCGATCCCGAAACGGATCTTGGGGCTATAGATGAATGGTCCCCATGGATAATGTTATTAATAAGGGAAACAATATTATTTATTTGAATTCTGCCTTTATCAAATATGTCAGAAATGTAACTTATTTTAGAATAATGAGTTATGATATAAATCTGAAAAGAAAGGGCTCGGTCAGGTTGATTTTGTGTTTGTATATTTTGATAAATATAAATGTGTCTGAGTGCAGACCTGACTGGCCCTTGGTCATGGTCTGCTGCTCCCAGCTGTGGGCCGTCTGATCAGGGACACACAGGAACACGGATCTCCTACCCATTACTTACCAGTAGATAATGTCTCAAATAAGAAGAAAACTAATCTCATATTTATTTGTAATGAACATGTCTATATTCATGATGGGTGCAAGAAAGTTGATTAAGAAACTAACATAAAGGATTCATTGGAAAAGTACATTCATATGATAGGGGAGGCCTCAGCACTGGCCCTGCTGACCACAGTGCCCCTACGGATGTAACTCTGCTCCCCCCCCCCCCTCGCAGACCCTCATACACTGTTTGCCTGTGTGTCCCTGACCAGTGAGAACACAGGTGGGAGCAGCAGACCGTGACCCAGGGCTAGTCAGGTCTACCCTCACTGACTAAATCATCTTTAATCAAAATATACATACACAGCTTCAACTTGTGATACTGCTATTTATTTTCAGATTTACCTATGAAAAAATCCTTATTAATGAAATCCACATTTCTGATGGATAAGATTGCAGGAAAATGTAATTCATAATCATTTTCACTTTAACTGTCATTTTACATAGGGGCTATTCATCTAGAAGCCAGCAGATCCGTATAGGGAACGGGGACTGAGATCGGGGTGTGTTGCAAAAACTCTCTAATATCCCCCCCCCCCCCCCCCCCCGCTTTCCTCCATTAATTACACTTACAGAATGTTGGCATTTCTGTAATCATGTAGCCTACATGTGTCGCTGGCCGGGGGGGGGGGGGGGGGGGGTCCCAAAACTGCCAAGATTTGTGTGTAGATTGAAATTGACAGGAATCAATTTGGTTTAATGAATAATTCTATATATCGCATATCCCATAGGGAAAAGTTGCTTGATATCGTTCAATAAGAAACTGATGTTACCGGTGCCACAGGGCTATGCTTTAGTCATTGATACCATTTCTAAGCATTTCTTCTTTCACGTGAAATTTTAGATTTTCAGCCTGATAAGGAGAGCTCTTTGTCTGCGGATGGTTCCGTACAACACCTCTGATATCATTTCTAAACATTTTTCACGTGATACTTAAATTCCCAGCCTGATAAGGTAAACTCTTTGTCTGCGGATGGCTCCATACAGCACCTCCGCACAGGGATTGATGTTACTTGTGTCGTTGATAGGGCTACTTCTAAACCATTTATATCATACTAGAGCAGCCTTGTTATATGTGATATAAGTTTCTCAGCGTGTTAAAGAGAATTGGTTACGGTTATTATGTAGCACCCCCGCATAAGGGCTGTCAACACCTGTGACGTTGATAGGGCTGTGTGTTAATCTTGACAACTTGTTTTTTATTACCCGATTATGCTAACCAGGATACCTCTCGAACTGGCCTTAAGTGAAGGAAATGAGATGAATCAGTCTTGTTCTTTCTCTTTTCTGACAAATATGGTTTGGGGTGGAGGACTTCCCCTAAATCTTATAATTAGACAAATTGAGTCTAAAGATCTGTTCAAAACGCACATAGGACAAATGCTGACAAACGGTATGATCAGTTATTTATGTATATATCTCCATTGTTTTCCTGTATACCGCCGCAATGTAAAAACCAACACGCTAGGCGGGGCCGGAAACAAGTGGCTTAAACAGAAACTCATCCAGCTAAATAAACACGTTTAAAAAAAAAATCGCTAGTTAGGGTACCTGGGGTACCTGGGTACCGGGGTAGCATACCTTTGGATACAGGTTGTCAGATTAGAGGTAGGTGCATTAATGGAATTAACACGTTGAAGCTGGAAAGGGGGATTGTTTTGTTAAAGCCGCACCTACTGCAATGCAATAGTGTGAAACTCTACTATGGGGTAGGAAGGTGTGTATAATACTATTCCTGCATGGGGGCCTGTAACATGAACGCACATCAAAGCATAAATTGGTGGGGTAGAACTTCCACGCCCGCTGTAAAAGTTTAGGATAGTCGTTTTAAACCGAGCGAGAGTATAATGATAGTTTGCTGTTGGAGGGTTAGGAGTGGAGTAAGAGTTAGACTCCTTGACACGTTTTAGAGGAAGTGGTTTCAGACAAGCCCGAGCCTGTCGAATGTATGAGTTCAAATTCTTCCCGTGATGTGTTTTTTATTGATAAACTGCTAACCAGGAATTTATATATATTTCAGAATGTTAATGAGTAGGCTTTTGTTGATTTGAAGAACTTTCCATGGCTCATGCAGAACTCGAGAAATAGACCACGTCCCATTGCTAAGTTTTATCCTCAAGTCACTAAACCCCATGTCAAATGTGGAATTTAAGAAATGGTCATGCCGCCTTGTCGTTGTCAGGGGTCTTCACCCATATTTGCAGTCATTATCAAGGAAAAGGATATTATTCCACTATTTATCTCCTCTCATGATAGGGAGAATTGCAAGATTTCTGCGGACTACCAGAATTAGTTGTATACATGTATAGACTTTGTAATGACCTCTTCTTTCTTTACCTTGTCTCTGCATTAATCTCCTCAATGTTCTTCCGTTTTCTAACCCAACATGGCGTCTATGTAGTTTAGACCGGCTTTCACCTTCACAATGGCCATAACGCAGCAAAATGATACATTTTTAAATAATATTATATTCTTCCTTGATATTCTTTATTCTCTGTGTCTCCATCAGGAGATTTTGCTGAGGAGTTGGTTTTGTCAAGAAATCTGACATATTGGGCCTCTTTGCCTCTGCCACTTGAATGGAGAACTTGGTAGAGTGGTCACATATTGCTTTGGGCACAGGCTCAAATGACATCTCACAGTGGTTTATTGGACGCGTTCACGGAGACTGTCAACCAAGCCCTGTCTGGGACAGTGGAGTGACTTCTTCAGTTATGCAAGTCGCTGTTTTCATCAAAGCGAAAAAAAAATTCAAATAAATTTCGTCATTCATGTATTTACATCATATATAGATGTATATATATATATATATATATAATATGATATGAATTTATATGACTTTATATGGTACTTGTTGGTAGATTTTGTTAACAGAACTGGTATTTCTTATGTCAGTTTGCCGCATTGTGCACAATCTTGAGCTCCCACAGTAGCAACTAAAAGGACGGCAAAATAGGTAATTGATAGATGCACAGATGCAGTTCTGAATGCATCAGAAAGGCATCCCCATTCCTTTCTAGGCATTATATGTCGAAGATCAAATGGTAACCAAGTTACTAAATCATTTCCCTTTTTTCTGTTTGGCTCAATACAAGACACTGAATCAAAAGAAATATACAATAAAATCATCATTACATACTCCCCCTCCGCTGCTGGTGTTCAGCTTGTTTGGCTTCCCATCGAGAAGCCACTGCAGAGCCCTGCTAGGAACCAGCGTAATGGACGCTGCTGGAGTCTTTATTGGTCCAGCTGGAGGCTAGAGGGACGCTGACAGGGGACCCCGTGCTGAGAGGGCTGAGAACCCCACAGGGATGTCTCTTCTGACGCCTACCTCCTTTCCTCCTTTCTCTGTATTCTCTTTTCTGTCTATCTGTCTCAGATTATGACGACAGTGCTGAGCTGAATTGATGCATATGTATCAGGCTGATCTGAGGGACGGTCACCTTGGTCATGGCAAGTCGTCACTTCCCTTTTTTGGGATCAAGATAAAGGCTTGGGAATAAAGAGTGACTGTATAATCAGCTGTATATAAACATGTTCACAAATATGGGACTGGATGCTCTTCACAACTCTCCCTACTACGCATAGCATATTTCCTGTGGTTTACCTGCAGACTAGCCCTAATCATGGTGCACGCTGGGAAATATGTTGACAAGACTCTAGGCTTTAGCATAGAAATTTTCATGAATTGTATCATATATTTGAGATTAACATTGTTTAAAGCTAGCTATCATTATTTTTCAAATTAATACCCATACCCAGTTCCCTATTTCCTAAGTCATTTGAAAATTCATTGATTGAAGATGAATTTATAATAATTATTTGCTAATATTCTATAGGTTTTCCAGGGGTTTTGTCGACAAATTCAGTCCAAATTAGCCTGCAGGTACTCAAAATACTAGAAATCACCTATCCGTGGTAGGGAGAATTACAAGGGTGTAAAATTCACTTAATCGTTACCGAACATATAACAATAAGTAAATTCATGTTCTGATAAATTAATTTACTATTTTGCGTTCATCCAATGATTTCTTATGTTTTTGTCATACTGGAGTTTATTTCTTTGTATTTGTTGGTACAATCATGTATGTGTGTTAACTGTGCAAAAAAAATGAAGAATATTCCTAAATATCACATGAATTGAAAGAATTCTATTTGCACATCCACCGACAATCACACATCAAAAAAACACATCCTAGGGTCCACGTGCATTGACTTTGAACCCATGCGCAATGACTTTGAGCCCACTCAAATTCTTGGAGATGTGAAGGTGTCCACAAATCATCGCACATGGGCCTCAAATGATCACACGTGGACCTGAAATCATCGCTCATGGGACTGAAATCATCGTGCGTGGGCCTGAAATCATCGTGCGAGGCTACCCGTGGATGTGTAGGGAACTCATGGGCAATGATTCTTGTCATTACGTGTGGGCTCCCGTGGATGTGTAGGATATATGTGTTGCCAGTGTTTTTTGGGGGAACTATCTAAGTCATTACCTGAACCATTGCACTAATTCAACCAGGCAAAATTTGTGTTTCTAATTGACTGATCACAGTTAGCAAATAAACACCAACACACAGCTTGTTGCATCTTATTCATATTTCACAAGCGTAAGTGAACTGTATCAAACTCAACTCCTAAGAAAATGCTGGAAAGTGTTATTTTATTGATGTGAGATTGTAAATGTGTTACATCAAGATGTATTGATCAATTACTCATCTTAATCATCTGATTCATATACATATTGGTCTATCGGAAGCTGCTTGAAGATGACATATTATTTGTATCAACTAATAAACCTTTGATGATATATCCTTTTGGTCATAGTAAGAATTAAGAAGCTGTCCACTTTCAACTATGTTTATCAATTATAGTGACAAACCAATCTTCCATATTCAAGTGATATTTACCCTTATATGAGATGAGACAATGTGTCTCGATGCATCAAGAGCCTTGTGTAGATCAGAGGCACAGTTTCCAGGACTGTAACCCCTCTAAAAGAGCCGCAAAACATTATGGTAGGATTTGTATTTTGGACAAATTGTAGCAATTGGACACTGACTTCTCATACACTTAGTTTGAAATGCCAATAGTCTAATAGGCATACTCTATACTTAAACATGTAAATATTAATATTCTCAAAATCTTCTCTCCTAGTCGTAGTGAAACACCATCACAAGCTTGTTCTTCAGACTTGGAAATTGTTTGTCCACATGTTTGATATAAATGATAGTTTTATTGAGACAGACATGAGATATGCATACTTAAACTTAAAGGTATGAGCATAGCTGTAAGATTTTAAGCAGTTTCTAACTAAAGTTTAAAATAAATCAGAATGTTTCTAGTATCCACATAGTGTATCATAATCCTTATACATCAGCATTTTTTCTAAGGTCAAGTATGGCAGAGGAAAAAACTGCAGAAACTAATAAAAAAGCACAGTTATGAAGTTCAAAAGGTGACACACGCAGTTTTTTAAAATCTGATAAAAAAGCTGTCCAAAAGTGCCCCTTTGCACCATTGACATCAACATCAGCCTACCCATGTAGGTTTAAGGCATATGTCTCATAGAATTAATGAAAAGGGGATTTCGTTGATTATTTAAACTTTAGCTTCAAACATAAAACCAGGACAGTCTTTCTGCCCCCAGGCCATGTTTATCTAAACATCGTGATGCCTCACAGCAGAGCAGCCAGAGCGCCTTTTTCAGATGACCACAATTTTCACCACTGGAGGAGGCTTCTATACAAAGAAACATCATAAATAAGAATAAATTAGGTAGAGATTTGATACAAAAATCAGTGTATAGATCTAGGTAATGTTTGTCAAAAGAGGTTTTAATATTCCAACATTCGATTTTTTCCCAGCTTAAAGAAAAGATCTTTCAAGAGAGACACTTTATCATAAGTTTTAAACTTTTATGTTCAGCTTTTTCTTGGACAGAATAAATAAGTGATTGAATAAAGGATGCTTCTGAAACACTGACCAAACAAAGTTGGTGATATTTGCCCTACATAAACTACTGAACAACTTTACATGTTGGCTTTCCCCTCTATGATTTAACATGGTTAAATGATTAATGGTCCTGAGGATCTTTTTAAGGCTGGGGCCTGTACTACAATGATTCAAAATTGATATTTCATACCTCATTGTCATGCCATTGTAGTAATTTTGTCACAGTGTTTAGAAAATTGCTGTTATTAAACATAATATTCACTGCCCTTGTCCATCTCATTTGCAATATACAAATTTCCAAAAAGTAACTTCCTACTTCAAGGACACATTTTGTATTTGCAAAGTAGTTTATATGTATGTCCTGTGAGACTCCCAATAGTGCAACAAGTGTAATGACAGTCATGGCAACAGTATGGACAAGTGTAACATGATTTTATCCCAAGGTAGTTGTCTTTTGAGCTTGCAGGGGCAATGAATGTTTCCTGACATTTATTTGGCAACTTCCATGGCACACTAGGTTATCCCAAGACAATTTTGGACTATTTTTCTTGAAGTTACAAATACTTTCTATCCTAGATCTAATCAAGGTACAAGTATTGATGGTGCACCTGTTAATGGTATGTGTAAACAAGGTATCATGAAAAGAAAGGAAGTAGCTCTTACTGAAGTCGCCTGACGACGTAAGCGCCCAAGTGGCTGAAAAAGAAGGATTGATATAGCCGTAAGGTTGTGCACATCTAAAATTATCATTCTACAGTTATGTAGCATAGTTTTTATCCTTTAAATTGTGACTATACTTTGTATAATTCTTTTAAAGAAAATCTTAGAACATTCTTAAACAAGGTATGAGCTCGAGATCATTACCAAAAGTGTCATGATATTCAATATAAGGCATCAATTTCCTATAGTACAAAACTATTATCTTCAATGTAAACTGTATGGAGATGCATAAATTGAGCCACTGCACTGACTGATTGCAGGTTCATGAGTACTAATGTGGGCAAAAAAAAACTTACATTGGCTTCCACTTGATTATTGTCTTCCGAGACAAGGGCCAGGATCAGAAGACCTGCCATTAGTACAGCACCCAACGACTTCATTTTGGATCCTCTAGTGATTCAACTAAAGTTGTTCTTGAAATGAAAGAGGAAATGGATATAATGACTTTTTCACAACAGTGAAGTCTGGTATCTAAAACTGATGTCTAGAATATAAGATTTATCTAAAAATATAGAATTCTGAAAAAATAAATGTTTTGGATAGATGTTCGGATACCAATGCTTATTTTTTTGTTTTTCACATATTGGGTTATTTTATACTTCAGTGAAAGCAGTCGATTTGGGAAATGAGAAATCAACCTGAAGGTATCCTACGTGTCCAAATACTTAAAATAGCATCTAGTTTTGTTTTTCTTAAATTGATTTTACTTATTAAATTTTACCCCCAGGTAGTGCCTTGAATGGTGGTGATAACCTTTAATGGCTAAAATAAATGTCATGTGACATTGAAATCCAACATCAAGGTGTTGCATGATGAGGTAAAGGAAACATGCCCTGAGGTGAGGGTTTGAATCAAAGAGCTCTAGTACATTATGAAAAATGTATTTAAGGATGGATTGCAGCGATTGATGCCCAATTCAGAAAAGCATCAATTTCATTCCTTACTCATGCTCCGATCCTTACATACTATATATCAAGCTCTGATTTGTCTCTGGCTCTGTGTCTACTTCTAATTTCTGAAGCTTGTTATCTTGATCAATATCAAAGCAGAATGAACAAGCTTTTAAACGCACATTTATACATTCAATTGTGAGGAAAGTTGCACAGTTTTGTGATGAATTCCTGGTTTTCAATTTTATGCACAAATGTTGAGCATTGGGAGGGGTGAACTAGTCAGATTCGGATCAAAGCAGCTACGCCTTTGTCCCTCAGATATATAATAATTATCTAAAACTGTCATAATCCTAAATTAAAACCCATCAGACCTCTTCTGTGGGTGCTTTCACTCCTTAATACATGGTATATATGGATATACCATTAGCTTAGTAAGGCATAAACCTGATGTGAATCTTATGACCCAGTAAACCAGTACTTTCTATTTGGTGACTGGATCTTAAACTGGAGTATAAATCTACAATTAATAGAAATTTATATATGTATATTTATATGTAACCCCCACCACTAAATGAACATTAGCCACTCAGATAAATTCTTAGTTATTGGCAAAGCAAGGGAAAAAAGAAAAAAAAGAAATCAAAATCGCGGTTTTTACAGACATGGTATTCAAAACACCTATAAATTACATTTTCAGCACAAATTAAATGGAAATATTCATGCAATGTGAGTAATTGATAATAATTATTTATTTCTGGTTGATATTGAAAACATCTATTGAAATTTGCATTACCTTAAAAAGAAGTACTAACTTCAAAGTCATTTTTCCAAGAACGGGTTATCTAATGGAAGAGATTTCAAACGTTCATATCTTTGGTGTTGATACTGATAGGGGCATAGTTCTTGCACCATTCTAAAGATCAGTTCATCAACTTTTATAATCTGTAACAATCCCAATTTCAAATCTGCAACTTATGCCTCACTATGTGGTGGGGGATCAAATATATGAATAAATCTATATGTATAATTACGTATACATAATGTGTCTCCCGTCCATATTCCTTAATGCTAAACTTTGTGAGAATATCAGTAATCCTTACATAAGATTGTTGCACGCAGATTATGTAAGTGTAACTACAACATACCTTATGCGATGTTATGTTGTCTAACCTCTTGCTTCTTCAATGTCCAGGACACAACTGCATCAAAATGCTGCAAGGTGACTTTTAAAGTTGTTACTTACGTTCGAAGAATTCAAACATTAAAAAAAGGTATCAAATGACGTCTGACATGTGACTCGGGATACAGGGCTCAAAAAGGTGAAAAGGGCCTTTTTCGAGATTTCAAATATATCTATTTAGCATGTTGTACAGAGTATTCCAGGGGGTCCTGACCCACTTTTAAGGCAGAGACCTGAACTATACAACGAGAGAAAATGCACTAATGTATTAGCTTCAGCCCTACTATTGCATGAACCATCCTTTGTCACAACATGGATCACCATTCATATTGCATAGGATCGGGATCAAGATTTTAAGTGGATATTTTTTAGGACAGAGGTGAGGGGGGAGGAACTATATTTTCACATAAAAGCTACAAACTAAAATTGTACATATCTTTTTCGTATATCAAATCATTTACAAAATCAGGGTCAGAGGGTGATGAAATTCTTGACCCCTCAGCCCTAAATCCACTCATCTCATGGTATAGTAATCAGGTGCTTAATATTATAAACTTCTGTATGAAACCAACAGAACATATATAATTCAATATTACTACAGTAAGGTAAAAAGCCAATTTGTCTCTCAATTGGGAGGTGAATTGAATCAATACAGCTCATAAATCCACCTCAACTATGCAGAGTGAATTCAATATAAAAGGTACAGTTTTGTCTCTGGGTGTATCATGAATTGTGAATTTCTCAAAAAAGAATTACGTAGCAGTGAAAAATATTCTCATGACTGGCTAGGTATGAAGTACGAATCATTTACTCTAGTGTTACTGTAATAGAATTCATTTACACTGCCTCTTCATGGGTTTTAGAAGTTGTTTTCCCTTCTAAGGTACCAGATTAGATTTGAGAACAGGACGAGATTGTTTTCTTTTCCATCATTCATCAAAAACATGTTGCATACCATGCAGTATATATAGTCTAGGTTTTATATGATTCAACAAAGGGTCTTTTCTGTTTATTTTTCATAGAAGGGGATTGGCCTTATGTTCCTTATTCTCTTACAAATAACATCATTTTTTATGTCCCACCAAATTAATTTGAGTATGTGACACAATACGAGCACTGTGAAGACAAATAAAATCATGAATAAAAACACATATTGCTAGGGACACTTTTTAAGACTAATTTAGGAGGAGATCCAGGAATTCTAGAAAGGGTGCATATCAAAATACACCCCATGAAGCCCCTCCTCCCCCCAAATCCTTCCCTATAATTTGGTATGTTTTCATGTGCTTCGGCTGTATATGCAAAGGATCATGTTCACCAACTGAAAGAGAAATATCAATAGGATGTCAAAATCCAAAATCCTCTGGGGACTCCCCCCCCCCTTCCCTTCCCACCTCACATCTGATTGCTGGTCACGTATGTGACCACAAGGATTCAAAAGGTTGTGATTCATATGGCCAGAGGGTATTTGCTATAATTGTCAGATTCTAAAAAAGAACTTACTACCTTCATTACCAGCCCCTGCTAGTTATTGTGCTCTATACTTATTTTAGTTGATGAAAAAGAGTCTTCCACAATGGTATGTGTTTGGAAGGATGGATAAAACATCTTTCTGGTAATGTGTGGCTGTGAGAGAACAGTTTTCTTTGTCAACACAGCTACCATTGACAAGGGCTATGTTCAAGCCTGTTGATGAAAGGAGGTGTGACATTCTTTTTAACTATATTTTGCTGTCAAGAGTAAATCAATACTTTTTTCTTACCTAGAAAGCTTATTCTGTGGGTATATTTCTATGTCAACTTGGAAAGCTTAATTAAAAAGGAGATAGAAAGTAGATGGTTTGATATTGATACAGGTGATGGTATTGTTGGTATTTTTTTTATGTACTCCATAGCCTCTCAGAATTTTCTGTCATAATATTATATTAGATCAAATAAGTAATTATGATATTGTGGCTCTGTAAAAATCAAATGGGAATGAATATATACGGCATACTCGGTGTTTTTCTTTTAAATTTTGTTATCCTCTGGGTGTTGCATTATCATACGATAAGACAACTTAAAGTATCATCGCATATGAAAATGAATCTGCAATTAGTATTAAAATTCAATCATAACCATTTGTACTCTAGAGAAGGGATCGAATGGAACCAAAATCAATTGAGATAAATTGTACAACAATCGATCATCAGTCTTATCTTTATATAATTTGCCAGTTAGGTCCATTGCAGATTCTACCTTCTTTTCTCTCAAGTTTATCATATGTGCGATCGTTATTCAGAGTCATTTATTTTCTCATGTCATAAAGTATATATATAAGGAATCCTTGCATTGCTGGTCAAACACACTGCCATATAGTTTGTATTTGTCTCCATATAACTCCTTCTAGTACATGTTGATGTTATTATAACAAACTTAACTGAATAAAAGATACTGAGATAGCTGAAAGACTGATGTTAAAGCCGAAGCATGATTTATGAATTCTGTATACTAAATAACATCCAAACCATCACATAATTGATGGAATTCTGAATTCAAAACAGAGGGCACTGTTTTATTATATACCAAGTTCCTAGCGCCTCTACCTTAATCATTGTACAGCCCCGCGAGCAAAGGTGGAATAACTGATGGTGTTATGTCACACTGTGGCATAATAAAAAATTATTGCCCTGCAAGTCACCCCCGGCATGGGAACTACCCAGTAAACACCCAGTGTTGAATCAATATTGAAAGTGGATTGAACCAGCAATCAATCATATCTAAATGCTGATCAAATGTTGATTTCCTGATATTTATTCAATACTGGCAACTGATGTTGATTCAATGTTGAGTTACCAATATTGAAGAATTTAATGTTGATTCAATGCCTTTTTGCTAACATTGCCAAGATATTTGATAATCAATCCTAAATCAATCCTTTTTTACATTGATTTACAATTGAGACATCAATGTTGAAGCAATATTGGATTTTCAACTGCACATCAATCCACCACCAGGGGGCACTGTCTGCCAACTTTGTCAAAATGTTGAGTGTTTTAATTTAAAAAGGAACCAAAGTCATAATTGTCAAAATATTTTAGAAACAACTGTTGGTATCTCAGACTAAGTTAACCATAACAAATTCTATCACATGAAAAGAATTTACACAGTTTGGTTAAACTTGTTGTAATTTTGCAATTTTTGAAGCGTGTCATGTAAAAACACCTTTTTCGTCGAAAAGCAATAACATACAGGTTTAAACTACTGGAGTTCCTGTGTATCTCTTCCCATGCATTGTCAGACCACCTGACATCAATACTACCTATCCATACAAAGGTTTTGGTTGGGAAAATACTAATACATGGCCTTAATCTTGGTATTTGACCAAGAAAGGTCATGAATTATTATGATATAAGAATAATTTAGTTGAGGGACAGTATTTTGTTTTATAAATATTCTGAGCCATTATTTCACCTTTCCCTATATTCATAGAAGGGAAGTTTCAAGAACAGCAAATAAATATTTTCACAAATATGAATGATGATTTAGCATTTATTCTTGATATTTAAAACAAATTTTATCAACAATGTTGATTCAATGTCAGATTTCAACATTGTATCAATATTGAAAGTTGATATTGAATCAACATTAGCTTTTCATAATTGAAAAAACTTCCAATATCAACCAATATAAAACGTTGATTCAATATTGATGGCAAGCATTGATTCAACGTTGAGTCAACATTAGTGTGTTTACTGGGTAGGTTAACAATGTTCAAACCATGATAAAATGGTCTTATTTTATCAAAAAACAATGTGAAATCAATTTAATTACCAGTAAAATTCTCAAAAGCGTTGATGATCCCCTAGGGGTCATAGGGCCACCCTCGGACACCCCAAAATATCCTTCTTATTACAGTAATTACTCAAAGTTACCTGTATACCCCTACATCACCACTCCATTTATAGGAACAACAAAGCCCTCGTGAACCAACCACAACATCAAGGGATTAGGGTTGGATGGCAGTGATGATCAGAGTGTTAAAATAATTTTACAACTCAGACATGAACTTTGAATTGATTATTTGGTTTGTTTATTTTGCAATTTCAAATGTTTAGTTGTCAGGCCATTGAAATCAATATCCAAAACCACTGAAAGCTGAGGCAACATAGTGGATACTCTTTTTGAATATGTGACCAGATTCCAAAAGCATACTCATTCTGCCAATCGAACACTTAATACTCTGACACAGCATGGCAGCACTGAATACTTCACGTCACTGCCACTTGCTTCAATATTATCACGGAAGCAATGTCATATAGCCCTTGCACATGTGAAATATTGAAAAATAGCTCTGAAAGGCCAGAGGTTGGCTTGAGGTGGGAAGATTAATATGGGGGATAAATTATAGGGTGGATATACAGGATCTATTTAAGGAAGGGCATATGGTAGAGTGGTTAGTGTCCCCACATGAAATATGTCATCTGTCATGAATTTCAGATATATCTAAGTACGCATTGGATTTAAAGAGGGATCTATGTATATTTCCCCAAATTTCCTAACAAGCTACTTGTTCATATACATAAAGTAAGGCCCTTAATGAGGTTATCCTTTAATTATACAGAATATTATAAAAATGGCGTCAGAAGCTTGTACAATAACATATCTCAATGAAGGCACAAATTTACCCATATCTTTAGAAAATGTTCTTCTTCACACCCAAACCTTTTACCCAAACTATCTTTTAGGGCAAAAGCTTTCTATGGGTGATGATTTAAACTTTTAGTCTCTAATCTAATTTCTGTTATTAAGGAAATGAGTCAACCCTGGAGAGAAATCCTTAAGCTTATTCCTTATCTTAAAGAAAAAATTAATACAGTATTTTTTTGCAAAAACTACTTCGAGAAATGAATTTGGAAGAAAGATCCTTACATCCCACATTGTTTTGCTTAGTCATCACCAGTGTAGCCATATTCTGCATTTGGATACGACTTGATAGCTGACACAACACATTAGACCTAAGACCTTTTCATGTCAGATTATACCCAGCCAGTGGGGATAGTTGTCAGGCTGGTAAAACACTGCATATTCCCTCTGTGTACTCTGCCAGTTTTGCTTCACAGATCTACCTAGCAAATGGGAAGAGATATATGTGATGAAAACAATGTGACTGTGTAAGTGGATTCTTACGGGTCTTTTTTTCCTGTCAATAACATGTCTTTATTTTGCAGCGCCACTATATGACAAAGAAAGATATTTAACATACACTGAAAACACAGAGTTGTCAAAAGTGGTGGCAAAAACGACAACCCGAGGTTGTCACAGGCTGTGTCTCTGTCTGTTAGACAAAAAATCTTATTTATGAATATTTTCATGTTGTAGATATCATAGTAATTATAATGGCTTCCTATTATGTTATTACTAGTCATTAGGTATGGCCATTACACATAGGAGTCCTATGAGTTGAATGGCTTTGACACCATTCACTTACAACACTGGGTTGATATAGACAGAGGCCATGACAACCTTGGGCTGTCATTTTAGGCACCATTCACTGACAACCCTAGGGTAGTCAGGCAGGACTTTTGACTTCTCATTTTCTTCTGTGACAACCCTATGACAACCCGTTCTTCATTTTTGCTTCTCTGACGACCTTTTTGGCCCAAAGTAGTCAGGAGAAAATGACTACCTTTGGTTAGTCATCCAGCCTCAGAATTCACATGACAACCCTCTGACCACCCCTAAATTGTCAAAGGATTGTCACAAGGTCGTCACACAGCATTGATGGCCTGAAATGAGCCCTGTGATGACCCAAAAGTCACCTATGAGAGCCCAAAAGTGATCTGTGACAACCTTTTGACAACTTTGCAGTGGCTCTCTAACGACTTTATGTTTTCAGTGTAGAAATCATGCTCAGTTTGGTACTTTATGCTATTAAGGTAACAGTGCACCACTTCTGATTATTTTACATTTAGAGACAGTAGCAGGATTATAAATACACAATGTAACCTATTCGGAGTTTGTTTTCACTATCTCTTAAAACAAAAATTAAAGCAATCCATTCGTTATTATTAATATTAACATATGTTGATTTTTGTTAATGATATACTGCTAACCAGAAATGTATATCTATGTATATATGTATATATTTGTTATACCATGGACTCCTTCATAATGTTACTGTTTAGGATTTTGTTTTCATCAAATAAAGGGTAGTTTCATTAATTGGCACTTGTGACGGCCCAAAGATGGGGGATTTTGATGTTGCATGTCGAATTTAAGAAACACTCATGTCACCTGTCACTATATTTTTAATTCCCATGCCAATTCTAAGGACTTTCAATGTCACATTCTGAACTTTAAGGGGCTGTTTCGTCCGTGGGTTTCTAGGCTTACATACGCCGACGTTAGCCTAACGACGCGACGGCCGCTGCAGTGTTTTGCCCTTTCAGAACGTAATAATGCAACGTCATTGGTAGTGTTGCGAATTTGGCGCAATCCTTAGGAGGTTACAATGTATCCATTTATGTCCGTCACAGTGACGAGAACGTCCCTTTAAGAAATAGACCATGTCATGTCGCCTAAGTCTTTCCTCGTGTCACATGTGGAGTTAAGAAATTGTTGTTCCGCCTTCAATTACCCACATTTGTAGAAGGTTATTTTTCTACTTTTTATCTCCTCTCATAATACAGAGAATTGCAAGATTTCTGCAGACTACCAGAATTAGTTGTATATATTTCATAGTGACCTGTTCATCCTTATTCTTCTCTCTGCATTAATCTCCTTAATTTTCTTCCATTATCTAACCAAACATGGCATGTATGTATAGTTAGGACAGAGTTTCACCCTCACGAAATGGCCCATAAAGAAGCCAAATAATACAACTTTAGATACGTTCTTCTTTCTATACTGTCTCTGCATGTCCACCATAAGACATTTCTTGTGAATTCATTTTGTTAAGATATCTGCAATATTGGGCCTCTTTGCCTCTGCCACTTGAATGGAGAACTTGGTAGAGCGGTCACATATTGCTTTGGGCACAGACTCATATTACATCTCACAGTGGTTTATTGGGACGTGTTCACGGAGACAGTCAACCCAGCCCAGTCTGGGACAGTGGGGTGACTTCTTCAGTTATACAAGTCGCTGTTTTCATCAAATACTTATATATGATATATGAATTTGTACGACTTTATATGCTACTTGTTGGCAGATTTTGTTAACAGAACTGGTATTTCTTATGTCATTTTGCCACATTGTGCACAATCTTGAGCTCCCACAGTAGCAACTGAAAGGGCGGCAAAATATATAAGTGATAGATAAACAGATACAGTTCTGAATGCATCAGAAAGGCATCCCCATTCCTTTCTAGGCATTAGATGTTAAAGACCAAATGGTAACCAAGTTACTAAATCATTTCCCTTTTTTCTGTTTGGCTGAACACAAGACACTGAATCAAAAGAAATATACAATAAAATCATCATTACACACTTCCTCTCCGCTGCTGGTGTTCAGCTTGTTTGGCTTCTCATCCAGAAGCCACTACAGAGCCCTGCTAGGAACCAGCGTAATGGACGCTGCTGGAGTCTTTATTGGTCCAGCTGTAGGCTAGGGGGACGCTAGGGGGACGCTGACAGGGGACCCCGTGCTGAGGGGGCTGAGGACCCCGCAGGGACGTCTCTTCTGACGCCTACCTCCTTTCCTCCTTTCTCTGTATTTCCTTTTCTGTCTATCCATCTCAGATTACGACGACAGAGCCGAGCCGCATTAATGCATTCGTATCAGGCTGATCTGAGGGAGGGTCACTCTGGTCAGGGAAAGCCTTCTTTGGGGTCAAAATAAAGACTGGGGATTCAACAGTGGCTATATGAACAGCTGGATATGAGAAGACTCATGTTCGAAGGATGCTTTGCCTTGACATTACATTAATACGTTGCTGTATATTTCACCTAATCTTTACCCTATACATAACTATGAGCAAATACATGCATCACTCAGCAATAGCTTGATCTTTCTGAGAACATTTATTTATCCTTGATTTCGTAAGAGACGGGTTTCTTTTGTGTCTAGGTTGCCGGGCACTACCATACCAAGTGTCAGTTACACTTAGAAGTTGCCAGCAATAACTTGCTTGACAACCTTGTTTAGCAACAAAGGTTGTGATATAATCAATAGTGATTCACATAAAGATGTGCTCATGGAATAAACAATTACGTGTCATTTCCCTGGCGATCCAAATAGATGAAGCTGGCTTAAAATATAGATTGAGTATTTGGTGCTTTCACCATAAAAGGATCATCAGATGTGAATGTGTTGGAGATCATTTAGAATAAAATTCATTGATAATTTCCAAAATGATGAATTAACAAAAGGTTATTCATGTGATTTCATCAGTAGAAAGTTTATTTTATTGGCAGGTCCATCCCAATATTGAATGATTTTGGGTATGAAATATAGTTCTCCAGGTTTAACCCAAGTTCTAAATGAGACAGAATCAGTGCTTTAGGATAATAGATGTTGGTCAGAAGTGGCAGGACTATATATGTCCATGCACTAAGTAGTCGGTGTGTTATCCCAAGCAAGAATATGATGTTATAATAACTTTGTAGCAACGTTCTGTTTAGACCTAATTTGTTTCTTGTTACATTCTTTTGAGGGCACCCAAAAACGTCTTTAGAACCTAACGTTGCGACGTCACACTAGAACGTTGTTGTGACGTTCTTGTTATTTCACATTACAATAACGTTATTATAACATTCTTTATTAGTTTGGTCTCAACTTTACCAAAATAGAATGTTATCATAATGTTCTTTTTCAGTAAGTCTAAACCCTACCTAAAATAACATTATTGTTACGTGAAAATTGGCCAGGTCTCAGACCAATTAAAAAAGTACAGTCACAGAACGTTCTTGTTACGTTGCTGCTTGCCTGGGATGTCATTGGATATACAAAATGGTCATTGTATGGAATATATGTAGAAGGACTGTGAGCAGATGATATGTTCCTGGAATTA
The DNA here is from genome assembly GCA_936440205.1 of Lepidonotus clava. Lineage (NCBI taxonomy): Eukaryota > Metazoa > Annelida > Polychaeta > Phyllodocida > Polynoidae > Lepidonotus > Lepidonotus clava. Next base: position 46,977,382 of record OW387142.1, on the reverse strand, counting down.
ATCCATTAGATTTAGACTCATTATGCTGTATTGTAATCAGGGAGGAGTTAAAAACATGTAGGTGTGTTAATCGTACGAACAAACATGTATAAAGTATAGATATTTATATAAAATCCTACATTATACCTATTAGAAACCAATTACTATTAGATAGTAATTGGTTTCTAATAGGTATAATGATTCAAGTGTTTTTAACCAAAAGAAAATGTCACAAATATAAAATTTAGTGTATTTTCAAGAATCCAAATTTTGAAATTGTGGGTATAAGATCTGTGAATTTTTTTTTGTCGTCATACCAGAGAAGAATTCATAAGATTGGTAGAAAAAATAGGTGAAAGAGGAATGTAGGTAAGTATAACAATTATAAGACATTATATTTGAACATAAAACAACACATAACATTTCAACCACCACCATAGACCGATACCAGATAGAGACAATCTTGAACTGTGGTACCTCGGGACAGCAAGTATCTCTAACACCTAATACTTTATCTCCTCCTTCTCTTCCCAGGTGGGTTAGATCAGGGGTAAGGTGTGTACCCTCTGTAACATGAGGCCATGATGTGACATGTTATGACTTGGTGTGGCATGTCCAACAGGTGGGCATGGGGCTGGTAACCCTCAGAAGTTGGTCACTTTTTTGTGTGGTACAGCCAGTTCCTCTGTAAGGTTCCCCATTGAGCGATTAAACCACACTTCTGGTAGCTTAATTTTGGACAAAATGACAAAAACTGGTTGAAAACGACCAGAAACTGTGCTCCCATTTCGCGATTTGACCAGAAATCTATCAAAAAAATGGTCAATCACTTGGAAAATCTCTCATATTATTAGATATTGGTCGTTGGTGATTTCTGATTTGAATATAATTCCAGCTGTGTTGCTCAGTTGGTTCCCAGCTTTAGCTCCGACTTTAGCTTGACTGGTTTGACAACTTTCTGTAGCCCGTTGCACCAGTTGTATCGAACAGTTGGTAAATAACAAATGAGTGTGTTGTCCACTTTTATCATTGTTAGTCCGTTTTCATGCACAAAAGAAAACATATTTCAAATGCTGTAAATGAGTTGTAATTTTTATACTGTTTTGACCCACAGTGTCCACTCATTTATCAATTTGCATAATTAAAATTGGCCAAGTAGAAAAGATTTTATAGTGTGATGAATCTATAGTACAAGCTTTTGGGGCCTAAGTTTTGAGGGATTGAATTGGATATGTATCTTATGTTAAAGTCTTGTGCAAGTTGTTTGTTCACTTTTTATAATTGTATACCTGTAATTATTCAAGTAATCCTACAGAATGACGGGTGTTCTCCTTTTGGAACAAGTGTCATAGCATGAGAGTAAGAATCATGCATGAAATAATGTGTAGTTGGGTAAAAAATATATGGTACCGGAATTGATGTCACATGGTGTCACAATGATCATGTGACCTGCATTGACCAATCAGAGCGAGTTGTTTAGGTATATAAGCCCGAGTTTCTGCACAAAATAAACAGTTCCTACTTGGTATTAGTACTCAATGTGTCAACACGTCACGTTTTCCTCCTTGAGTAGGACTTCTTGAGAATGCGGACGATATAGAGATAGTTGATTACCAGCAGTGCTTCGACTTACACAAATTCCCCAGACACACGATGAGAAGACAACAACATAACATTAGAGCTGGCGCAGTGGGACCAGCAAACTTAAGATGATCTTAAAGGGAGCCAAAAGCAATATTGTGTCAAAATATGTCACGATTTTGCAAACTTAAAATAACTATGAAAACACATTCTAAGAGTCTAATTTTAGCCATTGGCACAATATAAATCATGATAACTAGCTTTAAGTTCACTTAAATTCCATAATACTCATGTGATGTATGCCTGAAAACAGGAATGTTTGTAAACAAAGCAATTTTGGTAGGTCACCAAAACATACTAAATTGACCTTGGGTGAGTTTTCATCTATTTCAATGTAGTTAAAATCTGTATTCACAGCCTATATTTCACCAGAGGCCTAGGTTATGGCCATAGAATATTTCAATAGTGAACAGAATTTGCAAAATTTTGATATTACATTGCTTTTGGCTTCCTTTAAATTGGTCGTTGTTACAATTGGTCATTGTGTAACGGGCAACTAGCGTACCATGGATGACCTAATGAGCAATCTCAAATTAAAGGCTCTCATCATAGGCGGTTGTGAGGAGAACAAAACCATTTATATTTGATAAGGTGAGAGGAGAAAGATCGATAATTGGATTATACATTATATGGAATGAGCTCATTGTTGTTTTGTTGTAGCTGAGAATAGTTGTGCTTAGAGGTAAATGAGACTGATAACCATTAATTCTCCTAAATGTATCTGTTTTGCTTGACTTATGAGAAATTTGTACGATCGACAATAAAAGTTTTTCCTTAAAGGCAATGTAGCCTACTCCTAATGAGCTATACTCACCGATGGCTTATATATAAAGAACGCCCTCATTCTATATTAATGTGTCGTATACCCGGAACAATGATGCCTACTCTGTTTTCTACACGGTAATTAGGTGACTTAATGAGGAGTACGGATATGATCGTTTTGGCCACCAGGCTTGGTAACAGATAACACGTAATAGATAAGATGAATACCACCATGCCCGTCAATAAAATGACCAACACTCACAGCATGCTTGCATTCCTTTCTTTTGATCGGTATTGGAAAACTTAAGACAATAGAGGGGGACAGGTGTACAAGGGGAAAAAGAAAATAATAGATATTCCAAGAGAAGCAGTGAGACATAAAACCGATCACCTCACAACTATTGTAACCTAGAGGGATAGTGGGCATTTTACTCTAAGTCCATTATTCAGTGAATTGATAACATGTAAGTTAAAATACTTAATTTTCCAGAACCTTTGCACCTAGGTAGAGACAACGTTTATAATTATGTTATTTTTGTCAATATATTACAATAAGCCAATCCCCCATTGGGCGTATCCCAGGGTTGGACAAGGGTTGGACAAAATAATCATACAAGCCATTCTTGTCTTCGATAGTTGGCGTTATTGAAATAAGCAAAAATTACATTTTCTATATCTGCAAGTACTGCTTAAACACTATGATTTCTTAGATTTTATCTATTGACATGTTTTCAGGTTTTCCAGGCAAACGAAATGCTATATTTCAGGACAATATAGGCTGAGCTGACAGGCTTTAACATTGGTTCCTATGAGGAAAAGAGCAATATAAAAAACTGTACATTACCAATTTTAAAGGCAATCTGTTAATCAAATTTCTTCGGTTAATTTTGTATTATGCAGCTATCTTCAGGCTATACATTCTTAACTTTTCTTAGAGGTATTCAGAAAAAGTAATAATATTATGTAACCAAGGCATTCGAAGGAAAGTTCTTCAGATTGCATAGGCTATTTTAACAAAAATGTATGTTTCTCCTTTGGCAAAGACCGCTATTTGATTGAAGATCTATATGAAAAATCACTTTGCTTTAGATAATTGTAATGATAAGAAAATTGCTGATGAATGTTGTTTTGTTCAACTCATTATAATAAGAAAACAAGTACATGAGTGGTGGAATTACAACAAGAATAACTCAAGCGCCAAAATAACTGTAATACAAAAATATTTTCCAAGCAGTGTTACAAGCTTTTCAATATTCATAAAGTCATTCTATAATGTTTTGAAAATAGTCTTTACTTTAATACTTTTTAAAACAAAATATTTAGATTGACGAGAGTGGGTTTACAATATAAGGGAAAAAAACGTCAACTCTATATTTCTATGAAACATGCTTATTGAGTTTCCTTTGCTCAATTATTTAAAATTGAATGAATCACTAACGGTAAGCCACTGACGCTGTATTTTTACTTCACTTGAGGAAATGTAGGAGATAGTCCCGACGCCAGTTTGATATCCTGAGTGCCTTATAAATAGTTTTTTTTATCAGCATAACCGCCTGGTGTCCAGGACAACAACATGGTGTAAGAGGTGAAAAATTACCTGGGTCAGAGTATGGTAATTCCCTGCAGATGGGGGAACAGGGAAGAAGCAGTTGGCTATAAGCCGGGTCCACATCGGACTGCTGAAAGTGACTTGAAGCCAACTTTGGATTTTTCACAAAATGACAAATGTTGCGAATGTGAAAAACAATAACCCTTTTCTAACTTCAATGACTATTGGCGCCAAGTAGTTTTGGTCATGTAATATGGAATGGGTCAACAGTTCATTGCCACCAACAAACCACACTTGTCGTTCTGTGGGTCCCAACAGGAAGACAAAACTCGTCGGCAGCCATCCAGTATTATTCAGCACTACTCACCAGGTTTTAATCGCCCCATGGAAACCCGGCACAAGACACCCTGCTGATATAGTAGGGGCAGTTTGCAGGGGCACTCCTGCCCAGGGTAAGGGGTGTTAGGTAGGCCCTTAGCTCCTGGTCCTGAAAACACCTCTCCATGCTAAGGGCCATCATTTACCGTGCATGGTGACCACGCGCCCTCTGTACGTTTTGTCACTGAGGAAATTGGAGTCATACTCGATTGCCATAATAACTATAGAGAAAAGAGTCCCTTTTATCAATATAATACAAAGGCAGTATTCCTCACAACTATATGATATGTGCTTTTCTGTGATAATGTGAGGTATTGTTGTTGCTTTCGAATTGCAGTTGTAACATATTTTTAGCGATTTCATCAAGATTTTGGTTGATTTTAATGTGTACTTACAAGTGTCAGTCATCGATAAATAATCACTTGGGCTTTCTTACTTACAGGTTGCTAAATTGTGTGGCAAGATATAAAGACTTTTATATTTGCAATATTATATTGGAAGCAATGCCAGGAAGAGATCGCATAGGAGAGTAATATCTATAGGCCTTATTGTCAGAACTTCAGTTTGACATTTAGAGCCATGATAGATATAACATAATTTTGGAAACTGAACATACATGGCATTGTACTGAAAATCCTTGGCATGTGTTTTGTAGAAAACTACATTGTTCCAAGAAGCAGTAAAGGAGTTTTTTTAGGTGATGTCTTTGATAAAGATATTGTCAAGTAAGACTGCCACCAACGATCAACCACCGTTGGCATCTTTAAAATCGTTTAATTGCTAGTAGGTGACTGTAGTATTTACTGGTGTGAGACCTGAAGGTCGGGCAGATGTCACTTCCGGTTCGCACGCCGAATGTTCACTTGAGCACATGGCCACATGTAGAGTGGAGGCCCCTTGCATTTGTGAGCTGTAATGTGTCCTATAAGTAGTAATAAATGTATGTAACACAACAAATGGTGACTGAGGATTGAGGAACAAGGTGGTAGGACTATCTGAAAGATGAAAATCTTTCTGTGAAGTTTGGTAAAGTGGACTTTTTTTCAAAATGCCTGAGGGAGCAGGTGGTGCTCAGGACCAAGATGCCCAGCCAGGTCCAGTGGACACTGTGATAAGGGTGGATGTTGGTGGTTTGCCCTAGTTTGATCCAAAGGGGGATCCCAACAGTTTGTCTGCAAGGTGGAAGAGCTGGAAAAGGGCATTTAACCTGTGATAACAGTGACCTTAGATCAAAGAGTATATTCAAGCTGTAAGATCAGCAGACACATGAGGATGAAGGATTATAGGAAATGGACCTTTTATGGCTTCGAATGAATGCAGGGTTGTTTGTGATATCCAGGCCTAGGACGGCTATATTAGAACCAGTCGTTTTTATGGTTGTACCGAAGGAAAAGCTGATGTTTTATTACCTATTGTTGAGGGAAGTATTTATTGACAGAATGTGGATACCGCTCCCTGTTTTAAACATTATTTAAAAGATTTTGAATACTGCTTGGGCGATAAAATATAGAAGAACCTTTTGGGTCGTCCTTGGAATGCCAGTGACCCTTGGGGATCATACAGCCCTTGGGCATTGCTGTTCAGTCGTGACATATCCCTCTGGTATGTATGGCAACCCTCTGACAACCCAACCACAGTTGTTCTTACATTTTATTTGTCCAAAGGCTACACGGAATAGGCACAACATTGATCATTTTGCCAAGCAGAGCCCCTTGAGAGCAATTAGCGACATAAAGAATAATCAAACCTACTCCAAACCACGATGTCAATGCTTTCAATTCCTCTAATTACGTCTTAACAATGACAAACAGTCCTAATAGAGGCGGTGCCATCAGCAGTCATGAATAGTAAAGAGTATCGCAAGGGGGTAATACACTACACGACCTGACCCACGATATGCCAATGTCACAGATAAAGCCGGGTTTCCACTAAATGACTGGAATAAATTGTAATCTTTAGCAAATTGTGGGGGGTTCAAATCTGTTAAAATTCCACAACTTGTTGTTTCCACCCAACGACTGGAATAAAGAGATTTGGACAATTCTGGGACATTGTGGACGACTATTTCCAATGACTAGCATTGAAAAACCTAGGGAACAATGGATCTAATTGCTTTTAATTGCCTCTGGAAGAAATGTTTGCAACTGTCGTCCAGAAATATTAAACAGGTTAGATATTTGGTCGTTGGTGAATCTTTCCCTTTAGTCTTGGGCAAATGTTGTTTCCAGTCTTTAACAAAAGTGGTAAAAGTCTTAACCAACGATTTTGTGTTTCCACTGAACGATTTTCTGAACGACCATCAACGATTTTCTAATCTTTTCAAGTCTTAGGCTGTCTTGAGGAGAATGTCGGTCGGTGGAAACAGGCCTTTAATCACACATATTTGAGACAAAAAAAATTGTTACACATGTGTTAGATATTCCAAATTGTCAATTTAAAACATCATATACCTCCTGCATGTATAATATCATCACATTGCACTGGTATCACAGCTAAGGTCGGGTAGTGTAATAGGGCCTTAACGACCTCTACAATGAACAACTCCACAAGCAGGCAACCACAAAGGGAAGGGCATGCTTGGCCTGTGTGAGAGGTGCCAAAGCCGCACCAGAATACTCAACAGGTTATGGTGATGGGGAAAGGCCAAGTCGGTGCTAAAAAGTAACAGAAGCGGAAAGGTAAGAGAGAAAAAATAGTCACTGCTGGGAATGGCATCCTTCACACGGACGTATTAGTTAAGCTGATGTGTAAGACTATATATAGAGACTAGAAATGTATTCATGAAAGGTGAACCTATTGTTAACTCATTACCAGGGACATTTAACTGAAATGAAAATCATGTTGTGAGTAATAATTGTTAATTTTCTTTTGCCTTAACATTCTCTTGCAATATCTTTTTGTATCGACAATACATTAAGGCAGATATATAACGCTACACCTTTGAAATGAGCCATTCCCAAATTGCAGCTCAATCCTGATGTCACTATTCAATCAGAACTTGCAAAAAGGCATTTTGCTACCTCAGCTAGGAAGCCTATCATTAATATGTACAGTTCCCTGTGTTTCAAAATTTAAATCTTAGATTGTGTAAGTATGCTTGTCAACACACAGACATTGGGAAATTAAGGAGGTTTGATTTCAACTTTAACCAACTGACATCAAACGAATTAAAGATGTTGAAGCTTTTTCTTACAATCTTTTTCCTACTGTGATTTGAAGGGAGGTTTCTTCTCGAAATGAATTTTTCCTAAACCCTTTCAAAATACTGGAAATATAGCTGTTCGTCAAGGTGATCCGTTTAGTAAATGAAATTAGTGTGACAAAGGTACCGTCCATCAAAGTATTGGCATCTTTAAAACATCTTAAAACCGGGAACAGTTTACACCATCACAAACCAACTTCAGGGTGAAGCGGGGAACCCACTGAGCAATGCAACTAAGATTCTGGTCAGATAAAAGATTACTAGCAGCCATTATCTAGCATCGTCAGATATTTTCCAGGCAATTCACCATTTCTTTGACAGATTCCAATCAGTGGTACACAATATTTTGGTGTGTTCGATTATTTCAGAACCCTTTCGATAACTCTACATTGCATCAGTGATTTGATTTGACCAGAATTCCAGTTACATCGCTCCGTGGGTCACCCCCCTTACCATGACATAATACGTGACCACCTGGTAAAACACTTAGAGTAATGGTAATTGAAATACAGCCGTCCGTTGGTCGTGGTTTATTTACACACAGTTTAAGGTAAACAAGCATAACATGCAGTGGTACACGCTTCTAGAAAATAAACGTTTATATCTGTCATTTTGGAGTGTACTATACGCCTACGTTAAACAAATCGAAAGTCCAAATAAACACGTATGAGTAATGAAAATTAAAGTCAAGAATGCACACATTTGTAGAATAGAAATGATCAAATCGGGGCGATGGATGAAGAGTCGTAATATTATTCAATTGTGCAGAGAAGCATGAGTTCACACAGTGTCCGTGCTTGTCACCCACGGGCACAGTGATAAAAAATAGTATTTTTCAAACCTCAAAATTAGGCTATTGACCTTCTGATATGCGTAAAAAAGTAACTCCGTGTACACCTTTGAGTTGCTTTGGTTATACACTGTACATGGAATTTATTGAATATACTCTAGTACAAACTGTCCTTTGGATGACACACTTTTATCTAACAACTGCGGCAGTAATTTTGATAAGCTAGATTGCTTCATATAAAACATGGTATCAGTGTACAACAAGTAGCACCAGCAAACCACGCCCTTACTAAAACATCAGAAAAGGTAAAAGCAAAAGGCGTATCACAGATTGTGGCACTCTTTCCACAGTGCTGCCCCCTTTATAATTAATCGAATAATTTTAATAAAGACAGCGGACCACACCCTTTATGAAGTACATCAAAATGGAACGAGCAAAAGTCAAAGGTTCTGGTCAGTCTTCTACTGGCTGCATTTACACATTTTTTTCTTACGACCAGCTAGGTGGGTTCGTTTGATGTGAGTTTGACAGCTATGGACCTATGCAATGCCTAAATTCCCCAAGACCAGAACTGTAATTTTACGATTATTTCATCTGATAATTGGCGACTTTTCAAACAATTAATCCTACTGATGCCAGTGCTGTAATAAGATGATGACCAAATGAAATTAATTTGTAGCTTTTAAAAAAGACACTCTTTTAAATTGCACTGCTGGTAAGAAATGTGGCAGTGGTCAGCGAATCAACATTATTGACTTTTGTCTGGTACATCCATTTAATGTTCTTTGTGTCCCCAAAGTAATTCAATTGACCAATTAATTCTGTGAAAAGCTGAAAACTGATGCCCTGTTCCAGTCCTTGAACATCCCACCCCTAGCAGCCTCACTTACTTCTATACAGAATAGAAATTACTCAATATCTTTGCTACATATTCAGAATGAGAATTGGTGGGAATATTATCAAATAAGAGCCCTCAGTATGCCCAGGGGAGAATTGTATAACATTCCGCTAGAATTGTCTGTTATACATTTCCACTTTTATAGTGCACTGAATGGAAATGCACCAAATTGCATATAATCCATCTTAAGTGGAAATATCTTAATGGATTTTGCAATAACCGGTTCTCCGTTAATAGTTCCACAACACTTGATCTCCATTAGAGATCCATTAGGCATCCGCTAATGTTATGCAACCCCCTCCCGGTGGTCTACTTTGTTTATTATAGGTCTGAGAGGGCAGCCCACATGTGGGAGAGCAGTGAGCATTGTAGATCTATATCTCCCATATATCCATGAATGCTACAAACATTAAAAGGGGAGACCCATTGAACGACTAATCTAACTAGACTAAAATAACAATAAGAACATAAGATCATAAATTGTGAAACTCAACCATGAAAAAGTCAAAATATTTTAACTAAAAATATGATCTTAAAATTATGACCAGTGTGAAACTCCCCCTTAAATTCTGGTTGTTTTGACCGGTCTTGGTCCTATGATTCTGGTCGAAAACGACCAGAAACAGTGTTCCCGTAAAGTGATTCAACCAGAGATCTACTTGAAAACAGTAAATTGCTTATAAAGGAGGTACCCACGGTGTGATGTGTCCAAATTCTGGTTGAAAAAGAGATCGCAAGCGACCGATATCTAACATTGTTAGATATTTTCCAAGCGACTTGGTGTTTTTAGGTGAATTTCTGGTCGAATGGCATAATGGGAACACAATTTCTGGTCGTTTTTGAGCAGTTCTAGTCGTTTCAACCAGAATGGAGCAATCGGAGTTCTAGTCTAATCATCTATGTTAAGACCTCATCCATATTGACTTATTCAAATATCTAATTAGATATTGGTCGCTAGCGACCTGCAATATAACCAGAATTCCAGTCGCATCAGTCAATGGGTACCGCCCATCAGTCCTATTTATACCTCAATTCAACCGCACATGCCCAATTAAAATTCTCTGAAATAAATCTAAAATCTCTTTTTGAATAGTTTTGGGAAAATGCCACTAAAATTTTAGAAACAAACACAAACAAATGAAGCACGCTATGCTGACAAGAGTCCAGTACAGTCAGACCTCGTTCCTTGAAGACCACACTATACATACACATTGACTATGCTTTTTTACACTATATAACAACTCACTACTTCAAAAAGCTCACAATCTCAACTTGAGACATCCTTTATGGGAATAAACATAAACAATAACATAAGAATTACACCCACAACTTGGAATGGATGCACACTAAACTGTCTGAAAACAGTGCTTCTGAAATAATTAGTATGTCTCTTTTAGTCTCCCCTGTGATAAAAGAGACATCACTTTCTTGAGATGCTAGTAATCTGAACATGCTCAATGAATTTCATACACAAAATGAACCTTCATTACTTGAGACACCCCATGACTTGAGACATTTCTCTGGCAACCAGTGATATTTCAAGCTGTGAGGTCCGACTGTGTATGTACCAGGTACATTGTTTTGCAAAAATGCCGAGAGAAAAGGGAGGTGAGTACCTCATTATCTCTGCAGGAACTATCAATATTCCCACCAGGTCGCTGCTGTGAATATAAGGAGAGCCATTAGGAGTGGACTTCTTCGATTCATCATTGGCGCTCCACTTGTGAGAAGAATGGCTAATGGTCGCCAGTCTACAAAGTGGCAGTGGCTTGGACAGCAATTATGTGTGTAGCTGTATTGTAAGAAAAACTATTATGGCTACATAAGATATGTAAGTCTGACCATCCTTATGTGCCTTCCATGATGTCGTCGTTGGGAGCGCCACCTACGCAAACTCTATGCAAACCACTAAATCTCCCTTCCCCAGATAACTGATTTACAGTATTTTAAGGTACTACAGCCTAATTTGGTTTTGTCGAATTTTTTTTTAGAAAAAACTACTATTCATCCATCTATTATGAACGAATTTTCAAACAGCTCAGGAAATATAAATGTATATATGGGTATAATTTTAAAGATAATGATAGCTAGATTTATTCAACTCTAATCTCCAAATAACAGCATAATTCATGAAAATCCCTGTGCTAAAACCTTGAGTTTTGTCGACATATTACCCAGCATGCACCCTGTTCTGGGCTAACCTGCAGGTAAAACTCAAGAAATTGGCTATCCGTGGTAGGGAGAATTGGATGGTCGGTTTTTACTCTTTTGCCGCATCACAGGTTCTTTATCCATTTGCAACATTCACAGTAAAACATCAACACTTTGCTTATTACGTAACCATTGTTGCAACAACATAGTATTAAAAGGACAAGGAAAGATACTTGTTTGCAATTTCAAAACATGTTGGCACATTTTGAGGGGACTGAATGCTTTAAATAAGTCTTTAGTGGAGGAAGAACAGGAATATTGGCTATTCTTTTTATAGTTCCGTTTTTAAATACTTGATACGCTGTGTGGAAAGAAACCCATTAAAAGCAAGCATTAACAAGAAGTACTCTTGTGGCCAATGGCCTGTGGTGTTCCTGCCCAGCTCATCATTTTGTTCATTTCCGTCCTCCCTGATAATTTTCCGGATGAATCCCTTCCTGTACAGGAGATAAATGACATGTTACTGAGATACATCGCAGTGGAACCTCCCTACTGAGAATAAATTGCTCACTACATCCCTTCATTGATTCAAATAATATGATCATTAAAGGGAGCCAAAAGCAACATTGGGTCAAAATCGTGCAAATTAACTAATGAAATATTATATATGGCCATAACATAGGTGTGTAGTTGAATAAATACTGTGAATACAGACTTAACTACATTAAAACAAATTAAAACTCATCTCTGGTCAATTTTGGTGACTCATCAAATTTAGTTTGTTTACAAACATTGATGTCTTCAGGCATAAAGAGCATGAGTATTATGAAATTCAAGTAAAGCTATAATTAGTTATCATGGTTTATACTGTACCAGTGGCTAAAGTTAGACTCTTAAAACATATAAAACATAAATTATTTGAATTTGCAAAATTTTGTCATAATTTGACAGAACATTGCTTTTGGCTCCCTTGAAGCTATTATCCACGTTGTAATACAATGTGATCCAATATCATCAAACCATGCTGCACTATTGATTTAGAAAGCTTGACTTTAGAAGCCAGAGAGAGGTTTAAGAGAGATGGCTCCATTTACCAGGAGATGCCCCGGAAATTGCTCTTCATAAAGCATGTGATACATTGTGTCTAATTTTTTTATGTTTGGACTCTGTTATGTTATTTCAAGGTAAACCTTTGTTCTTAATCAAGTTAGAAAGGTCCTTTTGATTTAATCAAAAGTAAGACACAGAGTGAGAGACTCTTGGGATGCATTCTTTTCAGTATCCATAGTAAGTGCTTTATCGTGTCCACTGTGTCACACAGAAAAATCCAGCTTTATTCACTGCGTCCAACCTCCAACCTATCACCCTTTACACTCCACCACAAGGATTCACAAAGTACACCTTGCACCCTACCATTATTAGGTGTCTAAAGGAGTCATAGCTTGTAGTTTTGATTATATGTCTGATCCTCCTCTATGGAGGGATCTATGATTATACTATACTACTCTTACAAGAAGAAACAAAACACTGAGGTATTTTCACACTAGAACAGGTGGAACAGGTTTGAGGTGGAATTCTCCCAAAGAATGCTCTGTGAAATGATAATTCAAATGTCATTGAGATTGATAATGCAGCTATAGAGTTTGACAAAGTGTGCAAAAACTGTTAAGAACGGGTATTGAAATTTGGGAGGAAATTTGATGTGAAAAGGAATGCAATGAATATAATTGGCTCTTATATTGGTGCAGTTCCAGGCAGGCTTGTAGATATCTGGCCAATTTTTCCCATTTTAAAAGAATTCATAAATGATTAATCAATATTAGGGTGCTATTGTTTACAATCATATGAGTTTTCTTTCGAGGAATGTCTTGCATAGATACTGGCTTTTATTCACTGTGCCCCTCCCACTTATCACCCTTTACACTCCGCCCACAAAGTGTCACGCCCCACCACCCCGCCGTTAGGGCGTGTCTAAAGGGGTCATAGCTTCAGGTTTAGAGGGAACATAAAGGCTTATTTCTCACCATGGGAGGCTTCTATGGGTCTAATGTACTGCTCCTAGGAGAGGATATAAGACACAGAGGCATTTTCACACTGGAACAGATGGAAAGGGTTTGAGGAGGAATTATCCATAATTATCATACTCATAAGCTGATATTGCCAAGTTAGGTATTCCAATATTAAGATCGACCAAAAATATGAAGTGTAACTAAAGTTTAAAAAAACTTTGTCTTTCTTTTTCATATTATAACAAATAATAAAATATAGAAATCAATGCTAAAATTTTGGAAAACTGATTCACATTATGCGCTGGCCAGCATGGAGAGGATAAGAAAATTTACAAATTTGGGCATGTTATTGAATGACCACAATATAGTTATTCAATTTGTCAAAGAAGGGTTTGAGGAGGTCTTCTTTCCAAGAAAATATGTACCCTTCTGAGCCTTCAATTAATGTGGGGGAAGGAGGGTCCGAGAATTTTGAAAATATGCATGCGTTTTGGAACATATCCAATGTGTATTTTTGCCCAAGCCATGGGGATTGGGCAGGAGGGGTTGTCTGAGATTTTTGAAAATGTTCATACGTACAAAATGGAAGGCCCCTTTAGTTAAAAGGACACTTTGGTTAATGGAACACTCCGGTTAATGTAATACTCAAATTTCTAATGGATGGGTGATTTGATACTCAAACATTTTTATTTTGTGTCTGATCCCATTTCGACTCTTGTCTGAAGAAGCCAACCTCCACAGGCTACTTCCAGAAGAGGCAAAAACTTTATCGGTAGGAGTCTGAAAGGGTGCAAGTAGGAGCACCATGGAGCCATCTCAGGGGGATAATGTACTGCTTCTGGGACCTATTGTGGTTGGTGGGAGATGAGGCATGCACATTGCGGCTCATAGGGGCGGGGATAGGGCAAGCCTAAAGCCCTTATTACACTACACAATGAAAACTGCCTGCGATATGAGGACCATATCTCACAATGATATTACCTGGTACTAGAGTAGGATGTGTCAGCCTGTCGCCTCTTTCATGTCTATATCGCAGCCCTATTGCACCCTTTATACCTATTACACTGTAGCGATGTCTTTCAAGCTTTTATGGGGAGAACTACAGGTGAAGACGTTTTCAAAAGTGGGGGCGCCCTATCGTACAGAATTTCCGCTGGACCCTCATGGTCAAAGAATTTTACATTAGGGAAACTAATATTTGGCAGAGAAAATAGGGAAGGCGTGCCTCACCTGCGGCCCCCTCTTAATCCGCCACTGAACTATGTCATTTGTGATACGAGACATACAACATGGATATAAATTGGAGCCGAGATTTTCACAAAATAATTAGATAAATTAAATTAATGCCGTAGCCTATATTGTAGCCTTCGGCAATTTTCTCACGGCTTCACCGTGATAAACTCGTATCGTATAACTTTATTATCGTATTAGACTGTGATAAATCCTATTACATTAATACAATATGGATGATATTGTAGGCGATTATAACACGGCTACAATAAGGCCATATCACACCTGATATCACAGCTCATGTTGTGCAGTGTAAGGCTGGTTTCCACTGGCCGGTTTTGCTCTCAAATTCAAAAATTGGCATTTGAAATTTTGGTTAATCACAGACATGTTATAATCAAAATGGGGTTTGAATTCGCTTTCAAATGATATGTAGGATGCATGGTCCTTCGTCATATTACTGGTGAAAAATAATTATTTACCAAAATTCAGAATCGGCTAGTGAAAACTAGGCTTTATGGAGCCTTTATTGGTAGGGAGGGCTTGGCAGGGTCAGGGACACTGCTACAGGACGTGCATCACCCAGCTCAGCCGGCTGGGTTAATTCAGCCCTCTGTTTTATATCTATCAGATAGTATATGGGGGTGTCTGAGGAACCTATCTAGGCCCTCAGTCAGGCGGGATGGGGTTCATAAATGGCTGATTTTCTATTATGATTCCCTCCGACTTGCCGTAGAAAACCCATTAACCACATTGTTATGCCTGTGACTATTACCTCCATGATTTAGGGTAAGTGAAAATGATCTTAATTAGGTCCATAATTTAGAGTCGATCAATCGATATCTATATCATCTTTTTATCTGGCGTATCACATCGGCAGCTCAGATTATTCCTCATTAAATGAAACTGCACCATTGATGGAGAAATGAAGATCCCATGCCAGTGTACAATTATATACATATATATATATATATATATATATATATATATATATATATATAATGGTTAGGGCTTGCACACAATAGGGTCCACATAAGGGATCAAATCCTTTCCAGTTAAAGAGCTGACGAATTCTTGTAACTTCAGGCCCTCTGGTATAAAAACTATATAATTATATTATTTTGAATAAATACATAACCAAGCTTTGATGTGGTTGAAATATAACTTTATGGCAAAGCGACTTGGCAACCGAGAAAATATGTAAGCGGAGTGTATAAAGAACAACTGATTGAGTGCGCTGCGGTTGAGGCTATCATACATTATTAATAACTAGCTTCCAGGGATACTGTCCATGCACCTGGCTACATACATCATGAAAAGAAACACAACAATAGGAGCCATCTATTATAGAGGAGAATATCAGGTCTAGTCTTAAAGTCGACCGTCCTTCCTTGGAGTCTAAAACAATGGTTTATGAATGATTCAGAGTGTTGGTACTTACAGTGCTTACAGGGACTGGGGAAATATACATTAAGGTGCATTTTATATGTACGCTGGTTCCCCGGTCTCTCGGTAGGGGGACACGGCTTGAAGGACTGCAGGTGCAGCCTAATGTTTCCATTATATGGTAGGTCTAGAACCTGCATGTGACTCCAAATTCATCTAAATTTGACGAACTGAGCAGTAGGCTTTACCTGCGCTTGAACCCAAAGTCTAGTGGAGCAGAGCGCTACCGGAGAGGAGGCGTGGAACCCAGTGAACATTTTATATGAGGGAGGCGTAGTACTGTGGTTTCTGTTTGGATTATTACCTGGATATCTGCCAAATAGGGAGCTGGGTTACTGTGTTACTGGTCGCATGTTGTTATTAGTGTACCATACTCACAATCGATAGGGGCAGGTGTATACGTGTGCAAGTAAAGAAAACCTTTAGAACAATAAAGACCATATAATGCATAGTATGACTACAGCATAGCCAGTGATCACCGATACAGCAAACCCTGGGCCCTGACCGCTTTCGTACTGATACATGCTTTATTCACTATAAAAAATGCTTGTGTAAGAAATCAGTCAAGGCACAGAGTTTTATTATCTTTACATTTCATTATCTAGATTATACAATTTATACTAGACAAAGAAAACATTGACCAAAAAGTATGTTTCTAATTATTATCATGACCAGAAACATACTTGAGGGTTAACGTCAGCGTTCAAATGTTTCTAGTTATATCATAACTAAAACCTTACTTTTGGATCAAGGTTTTCTGTCTGCAGTGTAAGTCAAATAGTCTAGATAATAAATACCTATTTCACAAGGTGAAAACTCATTCGGGAATCAGGCCATACCTTAACCGCTCATCCTCACTGCCTAATAACAAGTAGTGCGTATGATTATTTATGAATCATCTATTATACACCATTCTAATTTCCTACTTACAGAATTGCCATTGTGTTATAGCACGCTACAGGCAAGTTTCTATTAGCGCCTATCGGCGATACAATGTAGTACCACTAAAGCCTACTAATTGAAAGTGTTATTAAACGCTATTTTCATCTGTAATTACTGTATATAGATCACTGTGTATCCTTACTGCGTCATAAAATTATGGTTCTATTATCTAGTATATTTTCGCAAGTACACCCTTATAATTGCCAGATTGTAGAGGAAGACCAGTGGAATTGGGGATGTACAAACAAATAACAGTTTTAACTACAAAATACACCCTTCTCACAACCTTGCGCAGTGAAGGCCTGCTGTGCCCCAGACCAAGGTGGCAGGAGTCCCCTCACTGGATCACTGCCCTGCATATAGGCTAACACAGGGACCATTCTGAACTTTTTGTCTAAAAACCATCAATACACTAACAAAAATGCAAAATGATTCTTTTTAACACTCATATTGACATGCACAAATATCTGTTCTTTGCTACAAGTAACCTAATTTCATGATATAATGTGTACTTTAGATACATTAAGGAATTTTCCAGCCTAGCTTGACTTTTATTTTGAAAGCAGGTCAACTCTAAAAACAAGTTAATAGTTGTACTCACAAAGAGAATCTCAGTTTGAGTGGGTGTTTAGAGGTACTGGCCTGTGGAGCTGAACAGGCATGAACAACCACACCTACCCCCTCTCCCACCCCTCTCCCATACATACACTCTATACACTACTTACAATTACAGGCCCTTAACCATCTAAGTGGGCACCAGTTCTCACTCAGCTCTGCTCCAAGCCCAGGGGTCAGTGCTGCAGAGTGAACTGGACTGCACTCCCCTCGCCAGGGTTCATATTGTTGGTAAGAGAGGGCGCCAGGTTTAGTAAGAAAGGCGTATTTTCTAATTATTTTGAATACATATGTATACAGGTACACAAGAACAGACCTAATCTCATTTCATACTGAACACTATTTTTAATGTGTGAAAACAGAAATTCCATGAATAATGAAATACGCTAAAAGACATGAGTGGGGCATGACTTCACAAATTACCCTAAATGGCACTTTCTATGAACCAGAATTACAGTAGAGATATATACTATTGTATCCATCAAGGCTCCAGCTCAAGTTTTGGAGAACACAAGTTGTGATACACAAAGTAGTTGGAAAATGAAGTTGTCTTCAGATGAGAATTGCATTTTAATTAGCGGACATTTACAAATTATATTTTACCTCTCAGACCCCATGCAAAAGACCTATTTTTGTTTTCTTATCGGCCTTGTTTTTGGGGTCTTTCTTTTGTCACTTTTTGAGGATAATTTCAGTTTTTCAAATGGACTGAGTCAACCACTGTCTAGCATAACCATGACATTCCAAAGTGAGGTCCGTCTCTCTAGTCGCCTCTCATTTCATTTGTTCATTTTTAAATCGTATCAAATCTGAGATTCCCACTAAGCTTCGAGTCTGGAACAATGCAAATCCTACCAGATTGCCTGAGGTTGAGGGGCCTTACTGGTTAGAGATACGGAGTCAGTTATCTACAAACCAGACCAGCAGTGCTCCCTAGACCCTTCAAGGACGACCTTCCTCTGATTGGGGGATTACACCCCCCTACACGGGACGATTGGCCTGTCTGTAGATAGTCTGAGTGGGACTGATCCTCCTGGGAGAACCACTACAGCCTGAAGATGTACTTCACACTGGTCCTGTGTATCAATTTGTCCTGGAGGCGAAGATAACCTCACCATGTGGTACTAGATACTAGCAGAGTGTGTAAACAAATAGATAAATATTATTGAGTATGTGATACTTTCCTATGTAAGGTAAGGTCTCTGGGTTGTGAAACAGAGTAAGAAGTTGGGGAGCCTCAAGGCAACCAAAGGAAAGCTGTTTTAGTACGTTTTAATTGGTTTTAATTCCTGGAACGGTGCGAGAAAATATTGTGGGGCGTAGTGTAAAACTTCCACTTATGAAAACAAAGGTGTCATATAAAGCATTTACCGCAATAATAATTATGACTGTCTCATTACCTGAGAGGTACGTACATTTTCCAAAACAGGGAGGTTAAGCAAACCCAACGCATCACCTAACATAAACGTAACGTACCTGTTATCTTAGCTATTATCAGATAACCATAAAATGTTTCATCATGAATTTAGTATTTTTGACAGGCAATTATACGATATAAATTCATATTTCAGAAACCCATAAGATTTACTCCTACTGCAAGCCTAAAGCCCCATACCCACTAGGCGATTTTACCGGCCACTGGCGATGGGCAACTGCCAGAATAGTGGTAATATCATCACCAATTCATATCACCTGTTACTATGTAATATTGAATGTTACATACTAACAGGTGACCTGAATTGGTCATGATTGTACCAGTGACTCTGCTGTTGCCCGTCGCCAGTCACCAGTAAAATCGCCTAGTGGGTATGGGGCTTTACGTACGTACGTACATTTTCCAAAACAGGGAGGTTAAGCAAACCCAACGCATCACCTAACGTAAACGTAACGTACCTGTTATCTTAGCTATTATCAGATAACCATAACATGTTTCATCATGAATTTAGTATTTTTGACAGGCAATTAGAAGATATAAATTCATATTTCAGAAACCCATAAGATGTACTCTTACTGAAAGCCTTGGAGTTTAAGGATATGTTGACGTGTCGAAATGCGTTGGTGTTGCTTATCCTCCCTATTGTCAGACTTCCCTACCTTCCTCAAAGGCTAAAAGCTCCATTGGATGCGTCCAAAAACGTACGCACATTTTCAAAACCCTCACCCCCGTCCCCTTTATGATAAAGGTGGCTATGTCCACTTTGTGGCAGATCATACAATCCCCTCTGTGAGCCGTTTCCGTTTGCACCAGAAGGGACATTATACCTCAGAGAGAGCCAAGTATAATTGGCCCACTGCATCCCCGTTATACAACCCAAAAATCTATAAGTGTATCTATTGTAAAGAACTTTTGAAATACAACCTTATGGTAGTTTATAATAGCGTTCGTCGAAATGGCTCAAAGCCGCTTCAGCGCAGAGCCTATATCCCACTAGGCAATTTTGTCTACCTGGAATTTAGCAATTACTAAATTATCAATAGACGTATGAAAGGAACCGTTGCATGTTACATACCATTCGAAGGGGAATAACAAATCCTTTCTGATAAAATATATAAATATATATTTGATACTCACTGCCACTGGCGATTTCTGAAATCATGTGTAACATCGAATGGTGGAATACAATCTAGATTTGTTGCTGAAACAACCTTGGCCATACCCATAATACAAGATCACCATATATATGTCTATACTCATATAGAAGCAGCTCGGCATTGTCCAGGCCCCAGGTGCGGAGATACGGCGAGCTGCTCGGCCACGCCCGTATGAGCAGCTCAGACGATAAGCCTCAGGTGTCACTTGTACCTCAAACATTAATAATATAGACCCTCCTTTCCGCACAGGCAGCCCCTAAAAGCCGGTAACGGGATTACTCCTTTTGGTATCCATGAGCCCCAATTATGGCCTGAGGACGTGGTGTCAAACCCTGAAACCGGTAGGATGACTAAGCATATTTTAGTTTCAATTAGGTCATATTTGGTTTATCATATAGGCGTATGCCTTCAGGTTAAGGGGAATGCAAAGTTTTCAGACCAGCTCATATGACAGTTAGTTGAGTTATACATTCTTGCGCGGATATATTCAATGAGTAAGGTTCTCAGATATTTCAATCCCGTTTCAGTTTTGTGTAACATTATGTTTTTAGTTGGGTTTTTTTTCGAAATTTCCACTTAATTTCTTTACAAATCATAATAATAAAGTCGATATATTCCTATATTCCTAAGACATTTAAAGTTATATATGTCACATTGAAGTCCCTGATTTGACAATTGTTTTCCTATTTGACCACTTATTTATTTCTCCTGTTCTACATACAACATGCGCCCTTTCTTCTACACCCCCAGATACCTTGGTCCAGAGGGGGGAGTGCTCAACTCCTTTGGATGGCTCCGGGAGCCAGGAATGGCGCCCAGGAGAGCTGTTATGCTGGCAAGTTGCCCCTGTTTCGTGGCTTGAAGTGACAAGTTTCCAGGGGGAAAGTGCCAGACGTATGGCTAAGCCCGTTACCGTCCCAGTGGGAAAGAGGGAAAGGTTACTTGGGATGAGCTAAACCTGTACCAGCTTACAGCATAAACAGTCCAGGAGTTGTCTATATTAAAAGGCGGGAACCCACGGAGCAATGCAACTAAGATTCTGGTCGAATTAGTGATTGCTAGGGACCAATATCTAAAATTAGCAGATATTTTTTCAAGAAACTGGCCTTTTTTTGAAAGATTTCTGGTTGCATAGCTCAATGGGAACACTATTTCTGGTGTTTTTCGGCCAGTTCTGGTCTTTTTCGACCAGGAGGGTATTTCATAAAAAATCTTTGGAAAAATCTTTGTTGTACAATTTTCTTAAAACACAAAGAAAAATTTAAGAATTTTCTTAGCTATTTTCTTAAAAACGCTATTGTAGAACTTCCACTGATAGCATGATAACTTCTTTGTTAGTTTTTCTTGTGGTATTCTAGGCCTGGGATTTCCCTTTTTTTTTTATGGAATCTCAGTAACCCTTCCTCTGTCATTAAATGGATACCAAATAACAACTTAGATCAAACAAAATATAGATTAGGGGGACCTGAAATAAAATGTGACTAAGTTTAGAAGTCTGATAATGATTTGCTTATGAAAGGGTTTCACAATGAATTCTTAAAGTTAGAATTCAAGAATTCTAATTTACCATTATGAAACAGAAATTACTATCTTTGTACCACATTTTTGGCACATGGTCCTTATGAAATACCCAGGTCAAAATTATTTCTTGGCAACCCATAAACCATTGGAATTCCAGTGTCTGAGATCAGATTTTAGGTCATCTTAGACTTCCAACTACTCAAAAATCACTCACAGGAGAATAACAACAATACTTTATGAAAGGCTTAAATGAAGAATTTTCAAGTTTCTTCTCAAAGAATATCACAGAGCAAAGAAACTGGAGTAAGGAGTAGCAACAAAGATTCTATGAAATAAGAATTGTTCTGAAATTACCTCCAGGAGGGTATTTCATAACAAAACAATAAGAAACGGGTGAATCTTAGTACCTGAAATAAGAAATTCAAAATTCAAAATTGATGTTGAATTGTACAAAGATGCTTTTTAAGAACCGATTGATTCTTAACATCATGTTATGAAATACCTAGGTAAAATTACTTTCTTACCTGTGTTTTGCCATTGATATAACATTGACCATACTGGGTCTAAGATCAGGTTGTAGGTCTCTTCAATGAACAAAGATTTTTTATACAGCTTTTACAAAGAACTCTTTTTTTCTTCTTAAAACCTCTCTTATCTTTAAGAAAATCTTATTACAACAAAGAAAAAGAATCTTTAACTAAGATTTTGTTCTGAAAATGCCTCCTGATCTCCTAAACGACCCCAATTATAGTTCCATCTCTGTGGGTTTCCGCCTTTAGCCTAGTCTATAGGTAACAATTTCCAGGAGTTCATTCTCACTGAGCCATCGTTTATCTGGACTAGGGAAGACATATTTATATCCATGCGCTCTCTTGTGACAACAATCGTTGAGAAATTTAGTGATTCGTATATATAAATTCGATTACAAAGTCATAACTATCCCTTTCAATATTATGCTCTAATGCATATGAGCATTCCCAGGGGTTTCCCTGTTCTATTTCTAAAATCAAAGGGGTTTCCCAGTGGGGCCGCGATGGCCTGTGGCAGTGAAAGGCTTAAGAAAATATATCACATTACAGAATCCATTGACATTCTGTTGCATTATGCACCACTGGCCCAATACCAATTAGTGGTCAATACATACTACCCTAATGGTGGTGCACTGTAACACATCTATATAGTTTAGTGGTCATTTACTAACCTCAGTCGTTGGGAAAAATCGTCCAGGTTGTCCAAGAATCATTCAGATATCAGTATTTTAGTCGTTCAGTGGAAACAAGAAAACATTCCTTTGTGAAAGATTTAAATGACCAACGATTTTTTTTTTCAGTCTTTTGTTGTCGTCAAGAAATATAACAAGTTGGAAAAATGTATCCCTAACTGCTTGAATTTAAGATGGATTGTCTCACATATGGCTTATTTATGAAAGAACCTGTACGAGACCTCCAAAGGTCTTTTAAAGTGATCATAAATAGTGTATCTTTGCTATTTATATTCACTCTAAGAGACTTCTGAAGGTTTTGTACAAGATTGTTCATAAATAAAGGTTTTCTGATGCATTCCCTCTTAGATTTCCATGACTTAGGAACAGATTTGTCCAAATTATTACATTTTTCCGTATTTTTTCTCATAAAATCACCTTTTACAAAGTGTTTATATAACAACTAAACGAATGGGTGGCAATTATGCTAGAAATTTGTCCACGTACATAGTGTGATGAACGGCTATTCAGCCAAAATACATAGAGGTTAAAATAATAGAAATAAGGTAATAATAGAAATAGATGTAAAGAACGAATATGTAAAGAACGAAGAACGAAATAGATGTAAAGAACGAAGATGTAAAGAACGAATAACGAAGATGTAAAGAACGAATAACGAATATGTAAAGAACGAATAACGAAAACGTAATGGAACGAAACCCGGAAATATGTAAACCGGAAGTGAAATGTAAACCGGAAACGGAATATATAAACCGGAAGTGACGTCAGTTGTAGGTCACGTGACCGAAGGCAGCCAATCAGGGCTGACCTCTCTAGTATATAAAGGGGCGGTGAGGCCCGAATAAACAGAGTTCTTTAACAGTTCTCCTGGTGTCCAGACGTGTCCTCTTTCCTGAAACAACCGCTAAAGATGAGCCGAACAGAGTAATTAAGCCGAAGTTAGGACAAAACAGTCGAAGTTCGAGATAGGTAGTAGAAACATAGGGTAAGGGGCCCCGATGGCCCGAAGAACGAGGAACGAGGGAACGGAGTAGGGCACGAAGGCCCGAAGTAGTACCGGAAACCGAGGCGTAGTATGGTACGAAGACATGGGGAGCGGAACGAGGGAGCGAAGTCCGCGGGGACGAGGGCGCGGCATGCTCGGCCCCACGCTACCAAACAATAGGCGACCGTCGGCCCGTCGCCCCCGCGGACCGGAACTCAGGGGTGGACCGCCCCCCGGCCGACCCGTACCCCTACCATAATTTCCCTCCCCCGCAGTCCTCCGTCGACATCGAGTGCCGATTCCCGATCGATTCGCTCAGCCCCCCCTCGTGCGCGAGGCACGACTCTAGAAACACATCTCGGTTCTTGGCCCGGATTCCCCGTCCGCCCCGAGACCCGAACAACCCCCACGTTCCTCTGTTGTAAGAATCGGCAACCCCGACTTACCAGAGAACGTCACAATAGGAACACGTACCTCCTATGTACGGAATAGCTGCCAACACGTCATAACTTTTCCACATCATTTTTATTTTTTTCTGAAAAAAACTTAGGAATCTAGTATGGTTCGTCTACTCCGGAAGGTCATCGGAGGTAAAGTGCCAGGGTGCCTCTTTCTTACATTAAAATAGGCTAATTATGTTTGATAATCCACAATTAGGGTACCAAGTGTTCTTCAGTAACGAGGTCAGGTTTGCATATCATACTAATCCTTGCAACAAAAGGGTTATCACAGGACTGCACAGACTAATCGATATTGTAACACAGCCCCATGTAAGCCTAAATATCTTTGAATTGTTTCAAAAGTAACTGTAAACTTCTTCAAACTATAAGTACTGCATATCCCGTTGCGATCAAGAGGCACTTTCATAACCAATTCAGCCCTGGCTTGTGTTTATCTCCCCATATCTACCTAGGTTAAGCTTGCTGACACCCTAACTTTATCTCCTCCTGTCCTGTATGTCCGACCTCTCCTCTTTGGGTCGCTCTGGGCCTGGAGGACCCACGCCGTCAGTCAAATATCACCGGGCCCCCGACCCCCGTCTCACCTCATTCTGATATATTAGATTATATCTGTGATGCTGGCAGACTGTGATACCCTTCTCATGCTGACCGAAATTCTGCCCATATCCAACTGTATTCCGCATGGCATTTTGTTGAAAAATATGTATTTTCACGGTTTAGTTACCTGTAAGGAGAACACTAGACGTGGTCCTATATTTTCGTAACTGGTTTTAGTGATTAGGCTGATCAGGTAAAATTTGATTAGTGTATCATAATGCCCGATTCTGTCTGTCCAAAAAAAGATGTCATTTCAAAATAACCTTGAAAAGGGATTGTTAGGTGTTTAGTTACTTTGATTGATAAACAGAATACATAAGTATGAGACCCTAATCAAAAATCACCTGATTAGCGCTAATCACAGAATTCAGTAAGGGAAATATGACCCCTAACATATAAACATATATGTATACTTATTTTTCCATTGTATCTCGATTTCTTATCTAATCCATACAATGGTCCACCGATTAGATATAAACTAGTTTTCCACCAGCTCTTATTTTTGACCTGGCAAGAACTTGATATGCATTACCTAACGCCAGTACTTTTGTCCTGAGAATTAACTTGGGGAAATGGCATTAGTCAACAGGAAATGAAGGTGCTCTGTGCTCCTGAGCTTATGAACAATTAATGGCATTTCTTTTGCCCTGAGGATTAACTTGGGAATTTATATTTGATAATCGGAAATGAATGTGATCTGTGCCCTCTCTGGTAATCAGCTTTGCCCTTATGAGACCTTGAGAAGGGCCTTGGCATAAATGATTCAAGATTGGTATTCCATAATGTCACCACTTCTTAGTCACATTATGACCAAATACCTGATAGAAGATCTACAATAACCTACAGGTTAATTCACTACTGCCATGTTGTATGATAGTTAATTAAACACTGGTTACTGAATAATGCTTAGCAATAACAAGCTTAAGTTACTGAGAAATCCCATAAAAGAGTTTCTTATTGTGACCATGCACAAAGACCAGACCTTAATACTAGTGAGCTACTTAAAGCAACCCTCTGTCAAGTACAATCAGTCAATGATGCCACAATGCTAATTGCAAGTTAATTCACGCAACAGGTGCTCGAAACAATAAATCGCCAATCGGATCAAATACAAGTGCGTGCAAGTGCAGCTCCTTTCCGTCCGACTCTCCCTGCTTGATCCACCCGATCCATCCCCTTCCTCCCCCAGCCCCGCCCCTTAATACCTTCAACCCGCTTCCGCCCAGATCCCTGGAGCACCCTACCCACGTGGTCGCCACTTCCGCCAGCGCTGCGCATGCGCACCGTTCCCCGTCGTGGGGTGAATGAGTGACTGGAGGTGCCCGGCGTTCAGTCAGTCAGTGAGAGGGGCGGGAGGTATAACACGGCCGTACGATACTGGAGGAAATCACTCAGTCATTGACTGGGATCGGGGACGGGTCGAGGGGCGGACCGAGCCCAGGAGAGCTATCACAGAGAGTGTTTATATGGAGATAGCGATCGGTGGAAGTCGTTCTGAGACACACACGTCAAGGGCCTTGGCTCAGCAGGTGGCAGCAACAGGGGGAGGAGGAGGCAGCGAGCAGTAAGGAACAGCTCTGAGCAGCTCGTGCCAAAGAAGGCTTACAGGGGAAAGGCACGGAAGGCATAGGAGGAGCAGTAGGAGTTACGGAGCAGGAGCAATAGAGCAATTGGAATTGCTCTGCAGCAGTGTGCAATAGCTCAGTATGGTGATAGCGTGGTGGTGCCGAACTGGGCAGTAGGAGGCCACCACCTCCACCACCACCGGCCTTCTCCGGCCACCACCACCACCACCATAACCTATACAGATACAACCACATGGATATACTACTACCAGCGTCGGACGCTGCAGGGACGCTGCCCTGGAGGAGGCGGACGCGGGAGGCCGTGGAGGAGGGGCCGTGCCGGGCGTACCGCTGTGGACGGGGAGGCGGGTTCCTGAGGCTGGCCCTGGGCTGGGCCGTCGGGCTGCTGGCTCTGACGGTGCCGGGGTGAGTACGAACTACTTTTGCCTATTGCTCTAATAATAAGGGGCTTTTGCACTTTTTGATATGAGCTGCGATATGACGACGTCGCAGTGAAGTCACATATATTAAAGATAAAATACGTGGTTATACATGTGCGAAGTACTCAAAAAAGCCAATTCCAAACAATTATATCATCCCTGTGTGTGGATTTTCTGTGGTATCATCATATCACGCCCATATCGCACCTCACGTCGCATAGGTGTAAGCCCCCCTTATGATACATGGGGCTATTGTGACTGTCCGTGATGTATGTGTGTACGTGTACTCTGTTTGATCAGAGGGATGGGTCGGAACTGTTGGGGCTTCGACATACACGCTACAGAGTAGAGATGTATCTGTAGGTATATGAGGAGATGTATTGAGTGATGAAATGCAAGGCATGGCTGCACGCATCGGTTTGCATGCGTCTCTCGTTTTTCAGCCAATACCTTGCACATTCCCAATACTTCGCGGCATGGTGAACATCCATGTCATTGAAAATGTGCAATGCACTGTTTGTTTCATTTCAAGAGAGGAAATAGTTCGTGGGGGATGGGCAAAGCTAAGGTGTCAGTGGTTGAGTAATGAAATGCAAGGTATGAGTTATGACTCCATCGGTATGCGTCCTTCCTGTTTCAGCTAACACCTTGTACATTGCCAATATATCTCGGTGAACATGTATATCAGCCGGGAAATTGCAGTGCATTGTATGCTTCGTTTCGAAAGAGGAAATGACTCGTGGGGAATGTGCAGAGGTGTGAAGAGTTGAGTGATGATATCCAAGGTATGACTGCATCGGTATGCGTCAATTGTATATCAGCCAACATCTAGTACACTTCAATACGTTTCGGTAGGATTAACATGCTTATATATCTGCGGGAAACGTCCAATGCACTGTTGGTTTCACTTCTGTTTCAGCCAATATTAAGATTATATTCAATACATTTCCAATAATTGTTGGTGTGATGAACATGCATTTAATTTCGGCGGGAAATGTCAAATGCACTGTTTGTCCCATCTCGGTAGCGAATATGTAGGTATACAAATAATGAGCAGGGAAAACAGGCAGCTCACGTAGAGAATTCCGGTCTGCATTCCCCACCTGTATACCCCCTGCCGGCCCCCTGCCTACAGGTCGTCGACCTTTCCGAACTCTCCTCTCAGGGTTAAAGCACCCGTTAATCTCCCGACGGCTTTTGGGTTATTCTAGGGCAATAGTCTATTCCAATTAGTTTTCTGATTTTATTTCGTAATAATCTTCAGTGTTCCCACTGGGCTTCAGATATATTGCATGAACATAGGTACAAATGATTGCAATAGGAATAATGATAGGACTTTATATACAACAATGATCATCGACAATGCATTTATAACATCAGCTTCTAGTAGTAAATTATGATAATTATTCAGGTTTTGAAATAATCAACAGATAAAATACTGCGTGTGAGGAACTCAGTTTTCTGGGATTATAATAGAAAGACATGGATCGCATCAGGAGAAATGACGCACTGACATAAACATGTTTTCATCTTCTGTATTCATGATAACTAGAGGACAACATACTCTTATCCTATAAGAAGTGCAAATTTATGCCAGATTTGAACTGGTTATGTCAAGCCCAAATTATGTGACATATCACTAGCTTACTCCCTTTAAATATTCCACCTTTTTATGCACTTCCCAGGCAAGCATGTGACGTTATTATAACGTTGCAGCATCGTTCTGTTTGGTTCTATACTGGTTCTTGTTATATTATTTTGATGTCTTCCAATAATGTTGCTGCAACGTACTGTTGTGACGTGGCACTGCGACATTATTAAAATGTTCTGGTTACATTCTTCAACCTAATCAGGACATTCTTATAACATTTTGTTTTGCTTTTGTCCTAACCCCACCAAAAAATAATGTTGTAATAACGTTCTGATTTGGTGAGGTTTCAACCTCACCATCAATAACATAATTGTTACGTGCCATCTTAGTAAGTAACAGACTGACTAAAAAAGTATGGTTGCAGTATGCTTCTGTTACGTCGCAGCTTTGCTGGGTTGTCTTTGAATAGCATTGACATGCAGCCGGAGGTGTTGTCTAGACGTTTAGCGGCACCCAGCTGACTGAGCCCCTATATCTATACCATGGAGTCACTTGGCCTAGTTACCCCCCCCCCCCCCCGCCATGGAGCATCTGCTCTCTGTGTCAGTGTGTTTTTGCCGTATGTTTGTTGTGTGTAGGGGCCGTGTACTACCAGGGTATTGATTATGGTGTGGAGTACAGCCGCTGCATAACCTGTCCTTAATTGACATATCACTAGCATACTTCCTTTAGATCTACATATTTCACCCTTTTTTCGCACTTGTCTTTGAATAGCGTTGACCAATCCTGATGAAGACATTAACCTGTTGAAACATGTCTACTCAGCCTATCATCTACTAAATAAAAGTCAACATTTTAAATTATACTGTCGTCGAGTTTGATGTTCATCTACACTTCACATGTATTTTCAATGTGTACATGTGTAAAATATTGGAAAGGGGTGGGGGGGGGATCCAAAAAGCTTGGACTTGTGTCCTAGTGTTTAACAGGCAGCCCTTATGATTTGTGATGCCAGGATGGCACGACAGATATGTTTATGAGCCTGTGTTTGTTGTGTGTGAGTTTTTTTGGTATTCGTTGGGGGAGGGGGGGGGTCATGATGTACCACTAGTTTGAAAAATTATGAAGATAAAGCCGCCTGTTTTTATTTGATGTCATACTACGGTTATAAATACAAGAGAGCTCACGACCATGGGGCTTCGAATCAAGTCGTGTACAGGTGTCTTTGATACTTCAGCATTCGCGTGAGATATTCTGAATTGCATGTTGGTATCATGATTTCTGCAGGTGCACTGATGGCAATGAAATGACATTATTGGCGAGTAAACATCATGTCACCACCTGTGAAATTCGAGATAAACATCCAGGGCCTTATTTTATAAGGACTACTGGGAAACTGTATTACAATTTCGCATGTTTTAGTCTCATCATCTAACAATCTCTATATCATTTTATAAAAGGCATTTTGATTAGAATTTCAACGAGGAATACCAATAACCCTTAAAAGGATCATCTTACACAAGTTTATGAAATAGACCACTGTGTCAGGTGGAGTCAGAACGTGTGAAAGATCACGTGCAACAGCTGTATTGATTCTGGAGTTTCAGGGCTTGGTTACAGCACCTGGGTTATGATCTCCGTACGTGCTATGTTGAGGTGGGGGGTGGGGGGCGTCGTTAAGCTCTCGACACGAGGGGATCAGAGGGCTACTCAGTCTTTGGGTATAGGTAACCACTGTGGGACTTCCCGCATCATATCTTGGGGTAAAAAGCTGACCTTTCCCCAAACAAAGTAATTGGAATCCACCACCCATTGCTTTTGCTCCCTCGGAGCTTATGGTCCAGACAAAAACATGTGCAAACTGGCAATTGGCATGTATGTCATTCAGTTTCATTACTGAATGCATTAATTAATGCATCAACAGAGAGATACAGGGTGTATTAGCACCCCTTCTTTTAGGCTTTCAGGAGGGATTGCTTCCCAGTCCGTCAGTGCACCGCCACCGCCTTGTTGGGTTGTGCCCACAGTGGATATCAAACCCGGGGGGGGGGGGGGGGCACTCGGCTATGATATGGATAACCACTGCAGCATGACTCTCAGGGGCGGTGGCAGTGAATAAACAATGGACCTCAAATTAGGGGGTGGTTAACCTTTTAAAAACTCAAAAATTGTGGGTTTTCTATGTGTTTTAGTTGACAAAATTGCTCAAAATTAACCTGCAGGAGGCTAAAATACTGTAAATCCGCTATCCGTGGTAGGAAGAATTAGTAAGGGGGGCGGTCAGAACCACTGTGACAACAAACACTGGGGCGGTCAAATCCCTAAATCTCCACTTACACTGGCGGTAGGGCGGCATTTGTTACCTACCACCAAAGTGGCAGTGCCCCCCCCCCCCCCGGGCCATATCAAAACGATATCGTTCTGTAGAAACCAGTGCTGTTGTTGTCTGATGAACCTCCCAGAGTCAAGCAGAAACCAAGGAATAAATTGTTCAGAAGAAACAACAAAAGCGCTAATTTAGAAAAGGCATAAGCAACGAAAGATAATTAGGACCTATCAGTAATTCTAATGCAAATGTGAGCAGTCTTTCAGCGGCGAACTTTCAACGTCGTTCAATAGAAACCAGGCTTAAGTGTTATAAGTATATATATGTTCATAGAATTCCTGGGTAGCACCAACGTAACGTACATACCAACCATCTCGTATCATGCGTGGTCCAATTCACACCAATTCACGCCAAATAAACTCACACTCAACGTAGTCACGCTTGTTTATTTGTCCACAGCTGAGCCTCCCAGCCATGGGCTCTCTAACTAATAAATACATCGGACTGTTCATTATCACATTAAACATGCTTGATGGAGGCTAATGGAGGCCAATGGCTTTGACCACGTAGCCAACTGGAGAAGTAGTATGT
This sequence comes from Lepidonotus clava, assembly GCA_936440205.1. Lineage (NCBI taxonomy): Eukaryota > Metazoa > Annelida > Polychaeta > Phyllodocida > Polynoidae > Lepidonotus > Lepidonotus clava. The sequence goes on along the minus strand of OW387142.1, from coordinate 46,945,899 downwards.
AAATAATTATATAAAAACAGGTTTAGATGGTTTCCATCGATCTCAAACTATCCCGATTTGCAATTGACTACGATATGAATGGCATCAGGAGGTTCACTAATAATCTTTGGTGTGAAATTACCAACATTCTTTCAAGAGTAAACCTTAAACAAACCCTAGTGCTGATGTGCATGTTATCTTCGTGGAGTTCCAAAGTTGCTGAATTTCAACCTTATAACCAACACTCGATGATACGCAGCGGCTTCACTGGTTTGGGTACATTTTCCATGGTATATCCGTGATAGTAGAGGGATTTCTGTCAAACGCAGTAAGCTCAACAATAGTCTATGCGTGTGGGGCTTCACTTATCAATGGCTCTATCTCTAACCTGATATACAAATGAACCGAAGCTTATTGTTTCTGCATAGTCACCATCTCTATCCTTCATTGCTTTTCATACAGCTGATACCTTCACATTTCGAAACTCAAGATTGCACGTCGCATGTCTTACTATTTCAACTATACTTCTGTCCCTTATCAAATGCAAGAAACGAACATGCACGCGATGTATACAATAGCCTCCATATACCATTCGTTTTATAACAATACCCTGCCCCATTTAATCGTTTTTATGATGAGAAAGATAACATTACCAAATACTTTTCTGATCATGAAATCCAACGTTTCTGCGTATATAGCTTTCCTGTACTTAATCAACTTCTCCTTTTAGTTTTTCTTGGAAGTTAAAGTAGCTAAGCTCTTGATATAATATTATACCATGTATTAGGGAACAACAGTCAAAGTTAGATCCACTCATTGTCCAGCTATAGCGTTTAAGCTTCACGAATGAGTGCATTAATTCCATCTCGTTCACCTGAGTGCTCTCAACAGCAATGTTATTGTCTCACTGACTCACATGTCTATACGTTAAATAAATGTCTAGACGTTTATGGCTGTCTACCAGTAATCATATCGCCGGCAGGAATTGGGCTAAGCCCAAATCATGCAATGTGAGGAATAGGAAATCGTATTAAGCCTGGTCCCCACTTAGGCGACTAGATTTCCTTGGTCGGCGGACTACTAAGGTTGTTAATCGCCCGGCGACCAACTCCACACTGGCGCCGTTATGTCTGGCAACCAAACCACTAGTCGCCCTGGTTTTTGGGCAAAATATTTGACATGTTTAATATTTTCCACTATTCGCCGGCGATTAAAGCAGTTGGTCCCCGAGCTAGGTGACTAAAGTGAGCCCTAGTCGCCGGCACTATGATAGCAAGCGCGTCCCAACGTGGCGATTAACTTTATTTTTTCACCAGCATCTAGTTAGTCGCCCAGCGACATACTAATTCACTAATCGCCGGGGGACCAAGAAAACTGGCCGCCGTTGGTCGCCCAAGTGGGGACGCGGCTTTATGCCTGGTCCCCACTTGGCCGATTAACTTTTTATTTTCGTCGGCGACTAAGGTGGCTAGTAGCCCGGCGATCAAGTCCACACTGGTGCCATGATGTCTGGCAACCAAAACGCTAGTCGCCGTTTTGGGGTGAAATATTTTACATGTTTAATTTTTCCCTATAGCCAAGGGCGAATAGTGTATACTAGTTAGTCGCCGGGCGACGTACTAAAGTGACCTCTAGTCGCCTGCCGATTAACTACAAGAGCGTCCCAACGTGGCGACCAACTTTTATTTTTCACCAGCGTCTAGTTGGTCGCCCGACGACGTACTAACTCTCTAGTCGCCGGGGGATTAATGTTAGTTGCCGTAGTTAGTCGCTCAAGTGGGGACGCGGCTTAAGACGCATTGTTGCATGCGAGGAGGCGACTTATTTAGAAACCCCCATCCAAGTTTGTGTTGGTGCCAATAATCATGGGCGCCCTTCCATACTACTGTGCCCTTCTACTATTCTAGGCTTTACGTTTCGTTTCACAATGGTGTGCATTGCATGCGTGTCCCCTATCATATGGAAATGTATGTGTTTGTTTCAATGAGAAACAGTGGATTCTGTTCCAGTAATTCTAAGCAAATGTGTTTTGACTTTGTTTTGACCATGCATGATTATTGATTAAACGGAGCCAAAACCAATAAATTCGACAAAATTTTCCAAACTCAAATAATCATGGAACTCTTTTCCTCGAGCCTATTTGTGGCCCATGTTAAAATCTAAACCATGAAATATGGTAGAAAATCATTGAAAACATGTTTCAAGTGCTCATCTGAATTAATGTGGATCTGCAAAAATGGGGTTTGTTTACAAACTAATGAGAAAATTACCACCTCTCATGGAATTCTACTTTGGTTTGAGCTAGTTTTCGCAGCTAATACTTTACCATTGACCTCATCTAGACTCATCTAACATATTTCTATAGTTATCTGAGTTTCGAAATTTTTGAAATTTTTGTTATTTATATTGGTTTTGGCTCCCTTTAACAAGTATCATAAACAATGGTCAACTGTAAGACCAATAACTTGGTATTGAAAGAGTCCCCATGAATACTCAGATCGTCTAAAAGTAAGGACAAATGCCATTCAATGAGGAAGAGAACAACTTTCCTGGGTCCTTGGAAATCAGCAATAGTTTATCAGTGTACCCCAGAGCTTTCTCTGCCACTGGTTCCCGGTAAGGTACACCAATAGCCTATGACTGGTACCCAGTGGCCCAGAACGGTCTCCCTACCCCCCACTGCTTCGCCTATATAACTCCTACCTGTGATCGCTAATACTGTAGATGAGTCTCTTTGATGTGCCTCCCCTGTGCGCATGCGTACCCCTTACACTACAGGTCTGCTGATTAGCTGGCAATGGGCCATATTGTCAGAACTGATTTCAGTGATAAGGCTTAACTGGTGAATTTTGATTAGTGTCTCATTTGCATTCATTCTATCAGTCACTCAAAGATTAGTGTCTCATTTCTATTCATTCTCTCTGTCACTCTGTCTGTATCTACAAGCAACAGTCACTCTTTGAGGTTATCCTTAAATTATAGTTACTAATTTTGATGATAGACAGAAACACTAATCAGATTTCACCCGATTAGCCTAATCACTGAAATCACTTACGTAAATATGAACCCAGGGACATAAGACCCTTTCCCCACTGAGTGACGTTTCATACAGGTGACTCTCCTTCCGCCTTTCCACACCCCCTTATGGCTACAACACGGCTTACTTTGCTGCCAACAAATTACAGACATGTCTTATGTCATATGAAAGGTTTCACGATTCTCTTTTAAATATTCTATTAGAAAATCTAAAAATATACACACAATTGCCAGCATCAAACCAGTATGGACAGGAATAAGATGCTAATCACAATTCACCAGATAAGCCTAATCTCCAAAATCTGTTACGACAATATGGCCCCTGGTCAGGAAATCTCCATACCTGTAGCGAGAGAGGCACGCATGCGCACAGGGTTGGCACATCAAAGAGACCTACTACGTGGCGTCTCATACAGATTACCTGACCTAGTGCCTCAGTATTGGCCTCATTAAGACCACCTTCTGAGTAGATGGCGCTCAGGATCAGGTTCGTGAGCTGCTCTGTTCTACTCAGGGCTGACATGAGCTGCTCAGGGGGCTTCAGGGAGCAGCTATAGACTCATCCACATGAGCTCCTCGTTATTGCATGAGTGCATAGAGTGAAGTAGGAATATTTACGAAAATTAGTATAGTGGAATAGTCTTTACGTGGCGTCTCTTACAGGTGGGCTGATGACCTAGTGCCTCAGTGCTGGATTCATCAGGAACAGGTAGCAGTCAGGGTCAGAGTGTCAGGGAGCTTCGTATTATTTTGATTAAGATTACACTCTAGAATTCATACAGTACATTGAGCATATTTCCGATATGTTGTCCCCCACACCCCTAATCAATGATGAGTATATTTAGTATTTCGAAAGACACCAAATGCAGTTGTTGTGTAGGTACTTTTCTTAGATACGATGAATATAAGTTTCGCAGCAATACGGTACATGTTTCCATAGATTTAAGCTTTGTTGAACCAGGTGCCAATGCGTACAATGTTAGCAGCATTGTATCAGTGGCGTTGTATACATACCGTTAGCAAACCAAGCTGCTCGGAGCTGTAGATTTGCTTGTATATATCGGGCCAGCTCGGAGCTTCTCATGACTTCTCGGAGCTGCTTGAAGTTGCCCGATGCTGTTGAGAGTTGTTTGGAGCTGCACACAGCTGCTCGCAGCTGCTTGGAACTGTTGGACCCTTGGGCTGTTTGGAGCTGCTCTCAACTATTAGGAGTTGCCTTGAGCTGTTCAGAGGTGCTCTTTGGAAAAGCTTCGTGCTATTCGGAGCTGTTCGGAGCTGTTCAGAACTATTCGGAACTACTCAGATGTGTTTGGTCCGCTCACAGCTGGTCGGAGTCAGCCAGAGGCATTTGGAGCTGCTTGAAGCTGCTCGGGGCGGCTCGGAGCTGCTCAGAAAAGTCCACCCTCTTTGTGTAGCCCAGCAGGTAGCCCCCTGGGGTCATCCCAGACGTGTCCAGCCTCCCGCTAATGACGTTAGTTCCACACAGGGAGGTTTCCTTTTTGGCGTGTCATCGTGTCAAATTGGTCCCAGAAACACAGACTTTGGTGTACTTTTTCCCTCGACCTTACACTGATAAGGAAGGGGACATTTGTTGTCACATTGGTCCCCCAGCCCGGCTTCTAACTGGCCTAATCACCAGCGACTAGAGAGAAATATTAAACATGTCAAATATTTTGCCAGAAGACCACGGCGACTAGTAGTTTAGTTGCCAGACAGCACAGCACCAGTGTCTAGTTAGTCGCCAGGCAACTAACTACCTTAGTCATTGGCAACTAAGAAAATCTAATCGCCCAAATGGGGACCAGACTTTAGACAGTTATTAGAATAATGCCTGGTCCCCACTTGGGCGATTAACTTTTTTTTTTCGCCGGTGACTAAGGTGGTTAGTAGCCCAGCGATCAAGTCCTCACTGGTGCCTTGATGTCTGTTGACCAAAACGTTAGTCGCCGTGGTTTTAGGGTGAAATATTTGACATGTTTAATATTTTTCCCTAGTCGCCAGCGATTAGTGGAGTTAGTAGACGAGGTGGGCGACCAATGTGTCCTCTAGTCGCCGGTAGTTTCATAGCAAGAGCATCCCAACGTGGCGATTAACTTTGAATTCTCACCGGCATCTAGTTAGTCGCCCGACGACGTACTAATGTGTAAGTCATCCGGCGACTAACGTTGGTCGCCGTCATTGATCGCCCAAGTGGGGACGCGGCATAACTGAGACCCAAAACTTCAGGAGTCTTGTCTGAGTGAAAACACACTGTTGCTTCTATAGCCATTCAGGATCTGTCCAGCAATTACAATCATAATCATTTCTAGAAGACTAGAAAGTTAACACCAACATGACCTTCTGATAAACATATTGATACTAAATGAAATATGCACAATAGTTTTCTTGATTCTTTTGGTTATCTGTTTCTTTGACATAAGCATATTAATTCATATTGTATCAGAAGCTAATATTTTGGACATACACTACTATGGTCAAAGCATGTGAAGCCTGGGCAATAGTACTGTACAAAGCATCTACATTAACATTGTACACGTACTGTTGTAAGACGAGGTAAGGACCTTCTGGTTGCCGGCGCTGGCAGAATGAAATAGGGGCAAGGAATGTATATCTACAAGGGAAATATTGGGAATGATACTTACCTCGGAGTATACAGGTTGGCACACAATATCCCCTTGTTATACATTCTACTCAACATTTATAGACGATTGCATAAACATAAGAACACATATAAATAAACAGTAATGGCCAAGGGCAAAAGGGTCTGCTTCTGGGAGGAATGATGTCATTGGAATAAATGTATACTTATAGTAAGGGATTGTATCCTAACTTATATATTTACCTAAGGCCTGGTTAACGCTACCCTTGTGTCAATGATTACGACAATATTGCAAGAATATTTTGGACGGACTTCAAGAAAGTATACTGTAAAACCTTCATAAGAATATAGTATGTGTACTTATGAGAGGAATCCTTCTACTTCCATTGTCCATTGTACAATGGTGCAGTACGTTTTCCCGGGTTGGATACATATGATGTGAAAATTGTATGATCATTTTGTCAGGGATACCATAAGGCCGGTGGACCCTCACGAGAAATGGCATATGGTCTGCAATAAAAGGTACGATATGGAATCTGACTGTCTGGTACATGCCTCCCCAGGTCATATAGATACTTCTTCATGGTACCGCAGTGTTGTACAGTGGGTCTCGAGACATAGGTGTATGATTCTATATTAAAGCCAAGTCACAAGATGCCAGTGACAGATTTAGTGGGGAGGGCTGAGGCGCTTCCTCCCCCCCTCCCTCCCTCCCCCACCCCCACCCATTTCTTTGCAAAATTTCGATTTCTTTAATGTAAAATTCTAGCCCTAGGATGGAGCGCCTCAAATCCAATATCAGGGCGCCCCCACTTTTTGAAATTCCTGGATTCGTCCCAGGATGCTCTTTATGTTCAAATGTCTACAAACTGGGCTCTAAGATCGTATTCCACTACTGCAGTACGTTTTCCCGAGGTGGATAATGAGTAGGGACAGGAAGGCAGGAAACACCCCACCCTCCCCTCTGAGGACTCAATACCCACTGAGCAACTTTTACATAGTTGGGCAACAGATCGGTGCTAAAATCTGCCGATTCTGCCCCTAGAATCAACTGATTTTAGCACTCATTCAGATTGAACATGCATATTAAAATATGATATCATACTAACAGGTGATCATAAGATTCGGCTGACTCTCCTAGACTCTCCTAGTTGCCCGTCACCGGGCGTCGGTAAAAATTGCTTAGTGGGCATGGGGCTTATGCCCTGTTTCCACCAAAAGACTTTTCTTCAAACGATTCCAAAAAACCTATAAAAATCGTCCAGATTTTCAAATCCTGACAAATCTTTCAACAAATCTTTTGGTGGAAACAGAAAATCGTTCAAACGACCGATTTTTATGGACGATTTTTTACCTTGTCAGCTGATAAAAATTCCCCAGGGACGACAGACAAATTATTTGACATGTTAAATAATTTTGGACGATTTTGGCTTCTTGGACGATTTTTCTACACAAATCTTGCATTCATCTTTTGGTGGAAACAGGAAACCTTAGGACGATTCAGTAAATAACAAATGCATAATAAAATAAAATAGATATAAGGCGAAAATAAAAATTGTATAATGCTATCATAATAAATTAAAACATGTTTGTTAAAAAAAACTATTGTTTGATTAAATCGTTGGTAAAATCGTTGGTAAAATCGTTGGTAAAATCGTCTGTCAACTCATTTGATTGTCTTTTGGTGGAAACAGAAAATCGTCCAATTAAACCAACAAAGATGAACGATTTATTCTAATTATATAGTCCTCTGTATTTGTCTGATGGAGAAATCGTTCACTTTCATCTCGTCTTTTTGGTGGAAACAGGGCATATAGGACTCCATACCCTGGAGACACTTCCCGTGGTGGTTATCCTCTATCAGGCAATCATTATCATATTTATCTCATGCTGTATCAGATCGTCTTCTTTCTTTGGCAATCTATGAAAAAAAAATCACATGCATAATTAGATACAATTATATGAAAATGTGCTTGACCAAAGGATTTCATAGTAATCCGAATGCATGCAATCACTTATATGGCACAGGCATATTAATTGTTATCGTATATGGATTGATAGAACGGTAAATACCTATTTTGGACTAGGTTATATATAGGTTATACAACCCTGGGCTTAGAATGCGCATTCTGTAATGGGTATAATAGGAATAACACTAAATAAAATTTCACATCAGTACTAGTGTTAGGCAAAATGACGCAAACGGCATAGACAATAACACCTGTCGCCTGGCTGCAACTAGTGCCAGCAGTTGTAGCTTTTACCTGGAACATCCGTAGCCGAACATTTTGCAGTTGTAGCCAATCCAATGCAAATTCTAGAAGTTGGTTCCTATCAGACACCTCCTAGGACGTAAACTGATGCAATGTTCTCATGATGACAGTTCAATACATGCACAACGTGCACTCTAGAGCTAATCTGTAGGGGCCATCACAGTTTAATACAGGCCCAATGTGCATTCTGGGGCGTAGTATGTAAGGGGTATAAGACAGACACAGACCTTGGTTGCGTGTTTACCAAGATCTGGATCGACTCCCCCCCCCCCAACCCACCCATCTGATGGTGACGGCCCTATCTGCCTTCGGACGTCCCGGGGGAGGGAAGTGGACATTATGGTACGCCGTCTGCTATCATTCTTATTCTTTGAGAACAATACTTATTTTGTTCGATGCTACACTGCATCAGGGCTGATCAAAAAGTGCAAAAGAAGATTATTTTCAGTGATTCCCTAGGGGGATTTACCCTGGGATTTTTTGTTAAATGTGCTAATTCATGATAATATGAAAGGTGTTTTAGGACCACCTAAAAGAAATTCCACGAAATATCCTACATCCTCATGAATGCAGTACATGAGTTTGGTGTCCCTATCATGTTTTTGACATGCTTCGCAAATGGCTGTAAACGGATAAAGTGTCACCCTTTTTGAGCGCATGAGTCTGAGGTCCAAAAGCAAAACAGTTACTGGACTAGAGGAGGTGCGCTGGGTCCTACTCTATTTCTTTGCATTCTTAATAAATGTCGATCCAAGCAAACTAAGAAAAATTCCCTTGAGGTGTACGTTCCACCTCTCATCAGCTCTTTCAAATGTCCTAGATATGTGACTAGATACCCATGACTAAAGCTTAATTGTGGATGTCATTTCTGCGTACTTTTGTGCACTGGGATATGACAAGGCCTATTTCACGCATCTCGCCCCTTTGCACTAAAGAGATCATGTGCACATGCTAGCTGGTTTTTAGATACCGGTTCTCTTTATAACATGAGATGGATGTATAAGACCAATATGGAGCACTTTCCAAATGAGTTAAACGTAAATTGCACGGTTTAATATGCACATTATACAGGGGCGAATCCAGACATCAAATAAAAGATGTATTGAATTGTACTGTAGAGTTTGTCTTTAATCAGGAATCCGGTGATTTTATCCACCAAGTTTTCTAGTCTCTTTTAGAGAGCACACAAGCAAAGCTGCTTGATATATGAAATGGTACAATTTTCATCTCAAACATGGCATTTCAAGAGTTTTTTTAGGGGAGTATTAAGGATGGCCGAACAGAGAACGTTATGGACAAATATAAGGTTCATTGGTATGCTAACGTTAATTGTTATAATGGGAGTTCTGCAACAGGCTATAGCAGGGGGTTGAGAGGTAGGCTGATGCTGAAATTACATCGTTAAATTATCACCAATTGATTGAAGTACTTCCCCACCTAAAAGTACCATCGGTCAGTAAACTAGGCCTGTGACCCCTGCTCCACTGGACGTAATGAGACTCCAATGACGAATCCCATGCCTTTCCTAGAACGATTCCCGGGCCTGATTTGCAAACGAAGATGTATCGCTGAAATCAGGGGTCGGGAGGTCTGATGGGGGATGACCCTGACTGGAGGGTGGTTCGGGCAGGGGTCAGTGTCCACCAATCTGATCCTGACGGCACGATCTGCCCTGCACCTCCTGGGAGGGGGGATATGTGGGTGTTTGTATGACACGCTGAATGTACACCTGCGTATGATAATAACATACATACCTTTTCAGAAGAATGTACTTTCATATAGTATTAAATGAATAGTGAATACAAAACGAAAGTACCTGGCAGCTGGCCGTTTATTTGTATAACAAACGAGTTTACAGGCTATTGTTGTTTTTCTTTAACTTATTTGGCAAGTTTTCAAACAGTATATCTAGGGCGGATCCAGTAATCTAAAAAAAAATGTGAGGTTAGTTATAGCACAATTTTCGACCATGAACTCTAATTCTGCTGTGATTCTATTCTAAAACGATCATTTTTTAGGATAAAACAGACGCAAGCTCTGTTGTATTACAGCTTTACATCTACAAATTAAAAAAAAAACAGAACAAAGGATTTGTTCTTGCAGTAGAAAGAAAACAGTTCGGTCGGGAGGTGGGGGGGGGGGGCAACTACCCCCTGGAGCAGCCACTGGGGAGAGTGTCGTGTCGTCTAAGAGGAGCTCCGTCCAAAACCCTTCCCCCAACGTAGCCACATGGGACCTGGTCAATCGGAGTATGACCTAGACTGCATGTTAGAGGTCATTTCCACCCCTCGGACACTGACAGCCATATCATTCTCCGCACCCCCCTAGAGAGGGTGGAGAAGGCAGAATGTTAGCCTTGCTATAACAAAAGATTACAGATCATGCAATCCTGGAAATGTGGGTGAATAACAATATGATTTCTCCGAAGAATTTTTCAATATATATGAGTTTAGAAGACAGTCAAGGTTTGCAGGGATGTGTGTGGCTATGTGACTGGGATTCGTCTACTTAGTTCTCATCGTACAATGCTGCAGTTGGTTTCTCAGAGGTGGAGACTGAGTAGGAACCTGAGGACAGAATTAACCTAGCAACCCTCCAAACCGCTCCTACGTAATCAGCAGTATGTCATACTTCCAGCACTTCCTTTTTTCCGACTGTAGGTATCTATTCTTACCTGTGTCGGTCGTTTGCATCCAGGAACAGACACATTTTTCTAAAATTTTGTAACGATACAATTTCATTATTGTATACTTAGTCAATATAACAAATATGCCCCTAGGACCTGCTATAAAAGTAGAAAATACATCATTGATATAATCCAAACAGCAGTAATGTGATTAAAACAGAGATCTAGGGCAAAAATAAAAAATATACACTTCGTCATTTGACATCAGGCATTTTTCATTGGCGTGGGAATGTCTTTGTGGGACCCATTGATCTTGTTTATCGACCGTTCTACTTGCCACCTGTTGCCGAACTATGCATCATGAATACAGCGTGCTAGTTCTAGGCCTGTTGGGTGTTGTGTTATAATTATATAGTATATCACTCTGTACAGTATCCGGGGACCAGCATGTAACATTTTCTGGATAAGCAATTTGATGATGCAAAATGTAAGCATTACTGAAAAAGGTGTAATAGAAAGACCCAAGGCATGGAATTTGGGAAAATTAAATTTTATTTTGTAATAAAATTTATTTTGATAAGAATATTTTGTATTAATAATATAAAATATATAAAATTAGGTAATGAATGAGAATGAGGGGAAGGTTTTATAAAATTTGGATGTATGATGAAGGGAGGGTGGGTGGAGAAAATTGTAGAGGATGTTGTGGTAATGGGGGAGGGTAGATGAAGAAGGAGGATGTGTTGGATGGTGTATTGTGAAATGAATAGGTAGGGGTGTATATGGAATAATATATATAGTGTGAGGAATATACACCAGGTGTCAGCAATGACTCCACCTGCTACCAAGTATGGTGCATGTGTGAACAATTACTCAACTTTAAGGAATGCATTTTTCTCATGACCAATGAGAAAGAGAATTACTTTGCTGGGCCACTGCGTACTGCAGCTATAGGTTATCATTGTTGCATACCGGAAATTTTCTTTGCCGCAGGTGCCCGACGTGTACACTAAAAAAGTTGTTTTCCTCTTAGTTCTATAGAGCTAAATTCCAATACACACAAGGCGGTTTTACCAGCAAATGGCGACAGATATGGATGACCACTGGTGGAGACATTTGTGTGTCCCAGAAAACCTGTTAGTATGGAGTACAAACTGGGCAACCCATGACCAGCTAAGCAATCGTGAGTAAAATCGCTGCTAAAATCAGCAGACAAAATAATATTAAACTTGCTTTATCTCAGTCGCCCAACAACTTTACCGACGATTCTGTCATTGATTGCCAATCAGCAGTTTGGGCTTGCCAATAAAACCGCCAAGTGGTTAAGGGGTTTTAGCTTGATAATGCACACATTATGCAAGGAATCTTATACTGCAGAAGTGAACATCTGCACACCTTTCCCCTTTTAACTGGTGCAGTGTTGGCTCCCCATACAGTCAGACCTGTGATTGTGATTACTGTGAAGGAGGGGGACGTGATGGCCCCTATCTCCTCCACCAGGCCTCCCCCACCGACCCCCACATGACACCTTGGGGGGTATCTATGGTAACATAGATCACATGGTACCCGGAAACCCAAACCCAATTTATATGCGATCTGTGTGAAGATTCATCCCAATGCCCGGATGTGATTAAATAGTCTCCAGGGCTGCTCTGCAGAAGACGGAACCAAAAATAGGTTAAAGTGAGAAAAATAGGATCATTGTTTATGTTGCAATATCTTTCTATAGTTATCTATATGCGATGGAGAGTAAAGCCTATATTCCACTTTGCAGAAGGGTGCATTTGAGGTCACTATTTATGGTTGCCGCAAGCAATTTTCAGTTTTGATACCAACATGTTGGTATCTGCAACCGCAAGCAACACATAGAAAACCTATGTAAAATGTCAGGGGCCACAAGCACAGACCGCAAATACCTATATTCCACCTTGTGGCACCCTACAGCAAACGTGTTTGTGGTAGTTTGCTTATGTTTTTTCATGGTCCCACAACCAAATACTGTATACTGGAATATAGCCTTAAGTGAAAACCTTTTTTTTCAGATGAAAGGAAGTAACAAATACAGTATAGGATAGACACAGCTTAAGCCATTTTCCTTCTAATGAAAGTACATATTCTGTTGAATATCATTAAAATATGACTAGCTTATTTCACCAAATATGATAGAAACATGGCGAATTTCAAAAGATTACTCCAATTACGATTTCCCCTCAAAATGTTCAGCTATGATTGATGGCTGACGGCTGTGGATGGAGTTTAATGTTTAATCTGTACACTGTGAGTATGATGATAGCTTATCCCCATCGCACCATATGCATATCGGCTAAACACGGCAACCTTCACAACCACCATTAGCCCATAAGTACGATGTCACGAACCATCCCAAAACCGCAGGGGCCATCCAGATTTAAGCTAACCGATTTAGGAGTGATAGCGACCAGATACTCTCACAAAAACTGATGATATTTTTACCCGGACCCATAACGCTGATACATGCCTACACCGTCATCACCACATGGGCCTCCCACCTCCCCCGTAGGGGGTTGGCAGGTATATCTCCCTCTACATTCATCAGTCAGTTGAGATCGGGATTTTTCCACTGAGGGGGCCAAGCAGAGACATTAAGCTTATAGAGACTGCTCACTCTTTTGTTATGGCAATAACTACGATTGCTTTCATATTATGGTCATTGACGAATGATAACATGTGGAAAAGGACTGGACAGTGCTTGTGTATTACATTTTTTAAAAAAAAGATGTTTTGACAACAGAGAAGAGGGACGCAAGCCTAATACGCTCCCACCCAGATCCGTCGAATTTGTTGTACTTTGGCAATGAGCAATGTATTGAGCCTCTACATCTTAAGACCAAACCAAATATGATCATATCAGCACATTTTTGACATATCAGTGCATGACAACAGGTTCTAGGGGCAGCTTGAGGGGAAGGACGGTTAAGTGCTCCTGCCCCCCCCCCCCTTTGGTGGGGGACTTAAATTTGATGTAGAGGCAAAGTCCCACTTGCACTAGTAAGACTGTGACTGGACGAGGCATACCCGCACACAATCCGCCTATAGACCTTGTGCAGACAGGGCCACGTGACCAGATTTTGGTGATCACCATGTGGTCACCACACCCACATGGCCATTAGATATATCCATAATTTACAGATAATAATTTGATATTGTGGTTTATTATGGTTTCCTTTGATGGAATAGACAAAAATCATAGATGCTGTAGAATTTTAAATAGTGATAAATACAAACTGATCACCAACATGGCGGTCACCCAAATGTAGGGTGTGTGACGTCATGTGCACAACGTCTATAATACGGTGAAAAACCGTTGGAAAACCAGTATATTACACCAATTTGTGCGCCGAATTGTAGGCCGACTCTTGCACTTGCAGGGAGGGATACCCATTCTTCCCGGTGCATGCGCTTCTGCCTGTGGCCGGCTGCTCAGTGAGGCGTGTCAAATAGATGGTGGCTCCCACAGCCAGCTGGTGAGCTGCTCACCACGTTAACAGAGCCATGGTAGCAGCAAACAACAGATCCGTGGGAGCAGCTCAGTCAGAACCAGGCCCTGCTGGCACCAAGCACGCCCAATATGAATCTGCTTTCTGCATGATTGACGCCTGTCACTCCAAACCCATCTGCACCAAGGTTTTGAAAATGTTTTCCATTTTATTTTTTTGTACTTAAACATAGACTTTAAACATTGAATTTTTAAGAGAGGGTGAAATTTATGATGAATTATTCTCTCATTTGATATTTACTTTATGGGAGTAGATCCAGAGTTTACTATATATGATGCATCCTACACAGATATATCATTATATTTGAATTCATACTTATGTTTTATGTGCATTAAATGGCAGCTTATGTCCTTTTTCGATGAAGACTTTAGCTGTAAAAACATGACAGGATCCTTCATACATAATATATATAAAATATTTGATACGTTTATTGAATACCGTCAGATAACGTGATATATTTCCTGCTAGATTTATAAATGCGTATAATTATAAAATAAATAACCCTAACCCTAACCCTATATATATATATGGAAGTCAAGGAATTCCAACATACCCAATTTCCAAAGAACTGCGCTAAACCTGAGGATCGCACAACCACTGGTGGACATTCCCAACAATGTAGGTCAATAGGTTGAACCAATTTTTATACACATGTATAAATTCCTAGTTAGTGGCAACTGCTGGCCCCCAAGGGCGTTTATGATGGGCCCATCTCTGTATATATGTATTGACAACAACTGCAGGTTTTCCCATACCCCAGGGCCTTGTTGCCGCTCACTCTCCAAGCAGGACTTGTACCCTTATTTACATGTACCTCCTACTGTTTACCACGGGGCTTAGTGACCAAACCTCTGCTTGGAGATAGCATTGTGGGGCTTGCCGATTGTACCCGGCGTGTTGGTAAACAGAGGACGTACTCTGCGCTGGTTTCCAGCTGCGGGCCGTGTGTTTGGTTTGGGAACAAGCCGTAAAACTAGAGCTGGTGAAAAAAGGTCCAACCAGATGCTGGGAGGTGTCCTATCTGTTACCCTTGTCAACTGGAGTATGGGATATATGTAGGGGTAGATCCAGGAATGGAGGTCCAGGGGGTCCTGACCCCTCCCCCGACCCCCCTTTGGTGGGACTTAAAGTTGACAAAGAGAACAAAACGGTGTGCATGTGCATGCGAAGTGTGACGTATTAATTCTTAGCCTATATGCCGACCCCCCAGCCCCCCTCCTTTTCAAAACTCTATATCTGCCCCTGATGTAGATTTATACAGAATGAATTGTTCTGTATCAGGGATGGATTCAAGAAAATTGAAAAAAGGGGCTTCTCATGGCAAGGATTTTATATTCAGCTGTTCCAGCTCGGGTCAACTTTTATTGGGGCCAAACAACGCCCAGTAATATGAGCGGTTCTAGGCAAATTGTATTATCAACTATGCAACCGAACCTGGCTGTAATCGATGCAGTCACAGAATGTCTATGACATTTTGAAACACGAAGATACTGAGACATCCTTATACTAGTGTTTCATATAATATGTACCTAGAAGGCCTCAAAATTTGAGAAAAATAAAATGTTGACTTGATATCTATAAGGCTTTAAATTGACCGACATAATTCACTGTAAGCTTTCTGAGGCTAACAGCTGATGACCTTTGACCTAAGCCTTTATCAGCCATTCAGAGCACCTCGTATTCTACAATTAGATTGTCATCAGACATTACTATAAATACAACTGGTGCCCAATTGGAATGCATTTTGAGTGTCATTAATTCCCATCAAATGGATAAATTATACCAACCTTTCCTTCAGACTACGACAGTTGCCTAAGGACATATGTCATATGAAATCTATCAAATGCTACTTGTGTCAGACGTTTCAGATGATTGCTGTCCAGAATTTGTATTTGTATTATATCTAATCAATATGACAAAAATGCCTCTAGGACCGGCAAGCAAAATGAAAACTTGATATTAGTTAACCCCAGATAGTAGTGATATGGCATAAAACTATGACAAAAATAACATCTGTGATCAATACACTTTGTTATTTGTCATCAGGCATTATTCATTGGTGTGGGAATGTCTTTGTGGGACACATTGACCCTGTTTATCGACCTTTCTCCTGGCCACCTGTTGCTGATCTATATGCCTTTTGCATGCAGTCTGCTGGTTCAAGGCCTTCTATTGTGTGATGTTTTGTCACCTGCACCGCCAAAGAGCGGTCCGTATTGGAGGTGGTCCATATTGATGAGCCCTATATACCGCTCTTCAGTTCCATGATTTTCTACCCAACAGTCTTTTGTTTGGATGACAAGTCATAACCTTTGGGGTTGTCCTCAAATGGTCAAAGAACCCATGGGATCATAAAGATATAAGGTTTTGCCGGTACTTGAGGACACTCTCTAAATGGTACAGTCACCCTTGGACAACCTCTGCGGTTCTTCTTGTATTAATATTAATATATGTGCACTCTGTACACATTATGGGAACCACTATGAAATCTTTTCTTCTACTTACTTCACAGCTATGGCACATACAATGTTGTCCTGAGATCCAAATTCTTTGCTGATCCCTAAAATACTTTACAAGTATGTGGTTTGACTGGTTAAGGGATTTGAAATTGTCTGTTCCAACCAGGTTACTGGTAGGACAAAGTATAAAGGAGAAATGTTTTATGCAAAGTTTCTGTACTGTTATCATTGTACATTCTCCTTAATATAAAGGGATCATTACACAAAATTGCATGTAAATTCATCTTCATTAAAACATTTACAGGACCTTCCAATGAAAGATACTTTACCCTTTTTCATCAAAAATCCTTTCCTGGTACTGTTCATCTCAGTAGCCTATTGATTAGGTCAATACTACCAATACCAGATTTAGATTTGAAGTCAGCGTTGGTGAAAATTAAGTCCAGACAACTGGCTGGTGTTGTAATTTCTAAAACAAGCTTATTTTTCAGAGGTTGATCAAATCCAAAACCAAGACACTCACTTTGTAGAAGTTTCAGTTTATTGAAGTTTAAACAGATAGGAGATATACACAGTCAGATGTAAAGAGTTCAATCACATTGAGAACAACGTACCCCACAACAATCAATGAGACCACCGTGCTTAGACCTATAGGCTTCCCTATCACTAGTCCACCTATGTAAGTCCTACACTTGCCAAGGTTTTGATAGTTCAACGTATGGTCACCAGATGTTGCTACCAAATAGAGTTAGTTATATCCACCCAGCTCCTGAACCCTAAAGGTTCATCCAAGTACAAACTGTTTCTCACTCTCACCTTTTTAGGTTCTGCTGGATCCCTTTATACTAACCTTTTATCGATTTTATGCATGCTTATGTTCCCTCCGCAGAGCTGCCACTGGCAGACAAGGCCCCTATTTGGACGTCGGTCCTAAGGTTGTCTCACATGCCGTTGACACTGCCTATGGCCATCGATAGGCTTTCTTATTATTTTGAGTTCCCTTTAACGACTTGTTTTAGTTTAACGCAGTCTGGTGACCATTCTCCTTTCTTAGAATTACATAGCTTTACTGTAAGCATTCCTATACTTAAATCTAATACTTGAAACAGTTAAATCCTTACTCTAATTTTGCCATGAATGAGGTGTTGACCTCAGTGCATTTCAATCTTTAAGATCATAGTAGGCTATATACACTTTTATCAATCAATTGAACATAAAAATGTCAGACCGGCATTTGGCCATAGTTATAAGATAATATACTTACAATGAACTAGGCAACTACAGATAGTCCCTAATAACCTAATGATACTCTTAAAAACAATCTGTTCTTTCAAAGCATCTTAATAATGTTTCCATATAATTCATTGCCAATCCTAAATGTTAAGGATTTTACCACTCTATAGCCGGAAAAACAGTCACCCAGCAAGGCCCATTTGAAAGGTCTATAAAAACAAACTTTATTGTCAAGGAACCATCAAGTGTGAAGTGTTTGAACAAATAGAAAAAGATACCCCTGTGTTTGAAGGTGAGCTCCAGACTCGCCAGTGGAAGTACATACACCTCAAATCTTTGTCCAAAACATATTCTATAGTCTTATTTGGAAAGTGAAAAAACTACAACTATTATGATTTGAATCGTAGTTTATACTTCTCCTACCAGCATTGGTAGAAGGAGTGAAACCCCTGAAGTTTACAAGAATGAAACTTTTGCGATTATCATTTTTTAGAATAAGCTACAATATCAAATATATCATCTCCAAGGCGACTTTCTTTTCAAATTGAACTGAATTTATTCAAAATTCTACCTTGGCCAAATACACATACTTCAGCTCAGGTACTATAGTTATTAGTAATTAAAAGGATGCTTTTCAGGTTAAATTATCCTTTATAGTAATATTATCTCATAATATATATGAGGTTAAAATAGAAGTATGAAGTGGATTTGGGGAATTCCCCTTGATTTGCTATTTTTAATTCCATTTAACTATAATCATTAAAGCTGCCATTACATAGGATCTCAAGGGCTAAATCTGAAAATCTTATTAGTTGGAGTTCTTGATATCCTTTGGGTGCCCTTCGTATCACCTAAAAAGGACCCAAGCAACAACTTTTAAAGTATTCATGATCATCTTACAACTACGTAGTTACAATCCGAGTTTTGGAGCAGTAGGAGCAAAGAACTGAAGACCACTAGAACATGTAAGCACTCTTCACTATCTTTTTTAACGCTTTACCAAGAGCTTTTACAGACAGTAAGTGGTACTTTCTCTCTTTTGCTGGAATTATTCTTCAGTATATCATATGAAGTGAGAATAGCTTAATAGAATTATTATCTGAAATAGCTTGTTTGCTTTCATTAAGTGTCCATCTGCTAAACAGAAGTTTTACATGGGTTTTATTATAAATACTATAGTCATTTCATGTTTCATAGACTAGCTGTTGTGTATACATTATGTGACAAAATTATAGATTTCACAAAACCCTTTGATATTCTCTTCAGATAACAAAGTAAAACAAGCTGTACTGTCACACATCAAGATGAGATTAGTGGTGGTGGTGGCCTTTGTTGGCCTTTTATTCATGGCCCTTGTACCTGAGGTAGGTAGAACAGAAGCCATGGTCAGCATTTCATTTTCTTCTGAATACAATATGTAACAGAAAACAACATAACAATGAGATGTATTGCAACAAGTACATGTACATTACTTGTACATATATTAAATTCATATCAATCACATTACATCACTATTCGTGATTGCACTCTTATTGGGTTGCACCAAAGCAGTACATTCGGCAGTATGTATTGCTTTATAATGTACATATATGATTATATAAATACACACCTATGTATAACTAGCGAATGTATACTAGATGGACTTTCGATCTAAGTTGTATCAGGAAAACCAGGTGAGGCTGTGAAGCCGAATCCCAACTTGGGCGTCTAATGCCAGAGACTTGTTTCTTAGTGCATCACCCAGCAAATTAAAGCCCTAGATGTGCTGGCTAAGTCACCAGCGAGAAAAAAGATATGAAACCTGTCCAATTTTTTGCCACAAAACCATGGTGACTAGTGTTCAAGTCATCATACATTACGGTGCCCTTATGATTAGTTGGTAACAGGACACTTACCCCCTGGACACTTACCCCCTGGACAATCTAATACCCTAGGGGGTAAGTGTCCAGGGGGTAAGTGTCCAGGGGGTAAGTGTCCGTGGGGGTAAGTGTCTGGGGGGTAAATGTCCAGGGGGTAAGTGTCTGGGGGGTTAGTGTCCGGGCAGTAGGTGTCCGGGGGTATATATGTCCTAGAACCAATTAGTTGCTGGGCAATTCACAATGAAACTAATGTCCAGCCCTGGTCGTCCAAGTGGGGACTCAGCTTTAGGACATGCATATAAGACCAGGGGATAATGAAACATTAGAGGATTCCTATAATATACTCACTATACCCTGCCATATTCCTAAAGCATACGCATTAGAATGTGAGTGCAAAGATTCAAACTGCGAAAATCATAGAATTTACTAAGAGAGATACTGCTTCGAAAATAAGTAAGAGTAGGGATATGCACAATTTTGATTTCAATTTGGAAAATTGCATTATAAAAAATCGTGGGTTGCAGTAGCTTATGTGATTTTATGCAATTTTGTATGTGGAGTACACATTTGTACATTGTAATTTCTTATGATTTTGCTTGATCCTGCCAATGAAGAGACAGCTCCAAGAAGTGACTTCCTCGGGGGTAATAAGATTTCAATTACTTCTGTGCAATTCTTTATTCTTCATGGCTTGAAATCATTTTATTACATAGAGGATAATAGACTTTATTATATTTCCACCCAACTTAAAAACATTTTACCCAAGTGGTAAGTTATGAGCAATTCCACGAGCACACAGAACTGCCATGTCTGACCAAAGGCATTCACTGTACCTCAATAGAAACAGCATGACTGCAATGTGTGGCGATCAACATAATATTGAATGCTGTTTAACATAATAGTCAATGCTGCTCGTATTCTAAAATCTTACAGAAGTCTTTACATTATAATTATTCATTTTTTGATTTTCCACAGCTATGTTGACACTATGCCTACCATTGACACCGAGTGGTCTTTGGCTGTGGTCCTGACATGCGATGTTGACACTATGGTTGGGTTTGACACTGACACGGACGTTAGTTGGTCTTGAATGCTGCCTTGGTGCAATTGATGGACTTGAAACAACTTCAAAATAAGAATCTAAAAGCCATCTGCATCATTCTATGAAACTATTGCCCTAAACCTAGACAGGAAGGCAGTTGTTGATGCTAATGATGCAAATGGGTATTCTTTAGAATATCACTCACTAATATAGATTCCCATAGTAATTCAACTCATATATTCTAATAATCTAAACCATGATATGTTGGTCTTAAGTTTAGCTTAAATGTCTTAATGATTTTGATTTGCCTGAATTTATGCTAATCGCGCATATTTCAAACCTTTAGACGAAATATAGAAGCGCTTGTTTTTCACAGAATTCTTTTCCACAATGTTCTCCACATCCTAGGAAATCAGACACACTTTTAATGTTTACCAAGATTTATGATTTTGTTAATATGTTATGGCTTCTCATAAACCAGATGGACAGCTCAATGTACATTTACATTGCCCTCTTGATGTGACTATAACCTCACATTTGAAACTCTTTGGATATGGAAAAACATGCCAAATTTGGTTGTTTTGTTGGCCGGGTACAGTCATATTGGGATATTGAATAAGGACTTGATTCCTACCCATGGGTATACCATATAGCAAGTTTTAGTTTTCTGGTTAGCTATGCTAATTTGGAGCCAAATGACCCATAATCAGATTGCACTTCATAAAGACATGCTTTTCTAAAATGGTATCATTCTGTACTTATTCTTAGAATTGTATGTTTTTCTGTCCTTAGATATACCTAACTCCAAAATGCATTTGACAATAAAACAATGACTAACAAAGCCATAGTGTTTGATGATCCATTTTTCTAAGTTTTCACCTGAAGAACATTTTTCCATTGGCCGATCAAGTTGGGTTGTCCAGGGATCCTGACCCTTATTTTGGTGAACCCTAAACTACAATTGGAGAGGAAAATGTTATATGCATATATACGTAAAACCCCATACCCACTATAGATCTGGTCAGCAATAACAGCTTATTTTGTGTTCCTTTTATTGTGACATATTGCCATTACACTTTGAATGTGCCAGTTGCATCTTTGAGTTGCATTTTGGCCAATTCACGAGAATATAGGAAAAGACGAACTAACACCGTTTTAGTACTTAGAATTTAGGCTGACCCGACACCCCCCCAATTTCCAAAGTCTTATGGCCGCTCTGGTATTTATTATCTGAGTTAAGACAATGGTAAATGGGAGTGGAACAGTGAATAAAAGCCATTATCCATGCAACACAATCCTCACAAGAAAAGAATTACCATGGATACAAAAAAAATGTGTGTCCGGAGAAACAACTGTCACTCTGTTCTTTGATTTTGATTAAAAGCCTTTTCTAACTTATTGAAAACAATTTGTGCCTTGAAATAATAGGTTATTGCTTTCTCATTCAGACCAAGAAAACATTTAACACAGGAACAATGTTTCATATTCTTTCTACAGAGCAATTACAACCCCATCTTCTGGATGAATATTTTTCAGATCATCGCCGCCAAGAATTTGTCTGTTGATTATACTTTGTCAATATAAAGAATTCAGTTCTAGGACCTGCTATAAAAAAGGAACTATAATATTGATAAACTCCAAATAAAAGTAATATAATATGAAACTAGGACAAAAACAACACCTGTGATCAATACATCTCTATTATTTGTCATCAGGCATTATTCATTGCCGTGGGAATGTCTTTATAGGACCTATTGACCTTTTTTTACTGACCTTTCTCTTAGCCACCTGTTGCTTATCTATGTGCACGCAGTATGGCTGTAGACCAATACATTTAACAAAGCTACATGGCACACTTGAAATTTGACATGGTGACATGGGCCCCAGAGACAATGACATGTAGCATAAAAGTGGAGTGTCTGAGACATCAGCATTTCTTAGATTTGACATTATGTCATGAGAAAAAATAAGTGACATCATGGTACATCAATATTTCTTAAAGGGAGACAAAAGTAATATTGTGTCAAAATATAACAAAAGTTAGAAAACTCAAATAACAATGAAAATACATTCTAAGAGTGTAACTTTAGCCATTGTAGTCCTCCCTCAAGCAGCTCTGAAACAGTCCAAGATAGGGAAAGATAACCATAGCAGAGCTGTCTGAGATAGGACTGTAATGGTACAGTATAAATCAAGGCAAATAGCTATAAATTTACAAATTCTCTAATACTCATGCCCTGTATGCCTGAAAACTGCAACGCTCGCAACAGCAAGAGCAACGGCAAGGGTTTGGTCCAAGTCTTGCTGTTATACACGAAATTCAGCATCAATTTTCACCCATTTTCAATAATTCCTTCAAACTGAAGATTTCAGAGATTTTAGATCTAAATGTCTAGTTTTCAGAACTGTTTACAGAATTAAAATCGGTTAAGTAAAACAGCCACAAATCAACAGGTTGACCAATCACAACAGCGACGTCCTTGTTGTGAGAGGTGGTGGACAACCGTCACTACAGTGAGACCTGTTATGCAACGGGGCACTGGTGAGAGCTAGTCAGACAATAAATCTTAATTTCTTTCCTTATACTTCTACTCACAACTATGGCACACAAATTGCTTTCCTAAGGTCCCAATTCTTTGCGGATCCCTAAATTTCTTGACAAGTATGTGGTTTGACTGGTAAAGGGATTTGAAATTGTTGTGACTGGGCTACTGGTAGGAAAAAGTATAGAAGAGAAAAGTCTCAAGCAAAGTTTCTGTACTGTTAGCATTGTACACTTCCTTAACAAAAAGGGATCATTACTCAAATTACAATTTAGCACAGTGAGCTGAAAGCAATTCTTAGATGGATTTCACATACATTATTCATATATGTAAATTCATTTCCATTAAAACATTTACAGGACCTTCCACTGAAGATTTTTTCACCCTCTTTCATCTAAAATTCTTTCCAAGTACAGTCCATGATCTCAAAATTGCTTAGGTACAACACCATCATTGGTGAAGATAAAGTCCAGACAACTGGTGGTGTGATTGCCAAACAAATTCTTACCCCGTTGATCATTTAAACCATGCCTGTTTTTCAGAAGACCAAGAGACATTCTTGAAGGGATGTATCACCAGTTTGTTTGAAATTTCCATAATTAAATGTCGAATGATATATATTTCAAAACAGTACATCAGTAAAATAGTCAAATTGCCCAGATTGCCATCTGTGGGTTTGTAATAGCTTACTATCAATAAAACTCTATGGTGCAAATTATTATACAAACCCACTTTGCTTCCATACAAGTAGAACTGATATGTCATATTCAAAATCACTTGTCCAGTAATTAAGTGTATTATTTATGTATATAGCAACCCATCCCCTCTTTTCCTATTCCCTGTTTTGGTTAATTCTTTCTCGATCAATCATATATGTTATAGCCTCTTATTTCTGTAATATAATGTGATGAGTTGCAGATGTTTTTCTGTTAAAGTCGGTTAAAGACTATATCATAATAGACTATATATACTTATCAAAATGAACATAGAAATGTCAGACTGGTGTTCGGCCATAGTTATAAGATATCCAATTTACTTCCAATAAATAATGGAACTAGAGATGGTCCTTAATATCCTAATAATCCTCTTCAAGCAATCTGTTCTTTTGAAACATCTTTATAATGTTGCCATACCATCAATTGATAATATCAAACATTAAGGATTTCACCACTCTAGAATAGAACCAACGCTCAGCCCTCGGGAAACCAACTTTTTCAAAGAACTATCACCAGTGTTTCCTAGAAGTGTTTGAATACACAGAAAAAGATACCCCTCTGTTTGAAAGTGATCTTCAAACTCACAAGTACAAGTAAATACACATTACACCTCCGTGGAAAATGTATTCTATAGTATTATTTGGAAAGGGGTAAAACTACCACTATTGTGATTGGAATCAGAGTGTGTACCAAACAGTATGGTAGAGGGAGCGAAACCCCTGAAGTCAACAGCTATTTTATGAGTTTAAAAGTTGCCTATTAAGTTCAATTATCTCATATAATAGTATCTACTCATAGCATAGATGGGGTGGAAGCAGAAGTATTCTTTGATTAGCCATTATACATTCTACAATGTGTATCAAAGCTGCCATTGAATATGATTTCAACTAAATAACTAAAGAACTAAATAATCATACTTCAACTCAGTCTCTATCTCACTGGGTCTTGGCGAGGATTTGCATTTTCTCTGAACAGGCCCTTTTTGTATTCTTTACATGAATTCTTATCTAACTAAATCATCACAAGTTCTTTTCTAAAATGGCGAGAATGAAATTCTTATGGTTACATAACCAGCAAAAATTAGTATCTTTTCATTACAGAATACTTTTTCTGAAAGGAAATGTTATCAGGCTGTGTAAAACATTATGTTCTTATCCTAATACAAATTTGCAAATTCATCAGTTGGAGCTGTTCATACCCTTTGGGTGCCTTACATGTTATCTAAAAAGTACCCAACCAGCAAGTTTTAAAATAATCATGACCATCCTACAACTACGTAGTTGCAATCTGAGTATTGGAGCAGTAGGAGCAAAGAATTGAAGACCACCAGGAGATGTAAGCACCCTTTAATATTGTATTTAATGATTTTCTTAGAGCATTTGCAGAAAGTTAGAGAGTACAGTCTCCCTTATTGCTGAAATTGTTCTTCAGTATAGTATTTGATGTAAAAGTAGTATAATATAGTTATGTCAATAGCTTGTTTGCATCTGCTAAGGATAAGTTTTTAAATTGTTTTATAATAATACTAGTCATCTAATGTTTCACAAACTACTATTACATTTTGTGCATTTTTGTGTCAAAGCCATAGATTTCACATAAAATTTTGATATTCTCTTCAGATAACATACTTGAACAAGTTGAATTTCCACGTATCAAGATGAGATCAGTGGCGGCAGTGGCCCTTGTAGGCCTTTTCATTATGGTCCTTGTGTCTGAGGTAGGTGGAACAAAAGCCACAGTCAACATTTCAGTTTTTCTGAATACAATTTCAAACAGAAGATAAGTTAAGACAAGCTGTTGTCAGTATTTCCTTTTATTGATTAACCCTTTAGACCCCACGCTGGCCATGGCCGCCCGAGGGTGTACTCCCCAATGCAGCCGTAGCCGCCCGGAAAAATAGCCGTTTTTCCATATTTTTCCATATTTTTCCAAAAGAGAATAGTCTAAGTACTATTTAGCCTACAGAAATGACAAATATATCGTTTAAAAGCTGATTTAATTCCCTATTCCATGCTTCAAACCAGATTTCTATAATTTTAATATTTGAAGGTGGGTAAACCTTTGAACTTTGTCAAACAAACAAATTAAAGGGATTTCTTAGGGAAATCCTGGGAAATCCTGGGGAAATCCAGTAATTCATCCTCGTAATGGGTGGGGTCTAAAGGGTCAAATATATAAAAAGTTGATGGATTATGACAAATTATTACAAAATAATGTCGTGAGAATTGAAAACAATAAATATCATTTACCAAGGAAAAATGTAGACATTTTGAAACCAGAAGTGACAACTTTCAAATGTAGGAGGACAAGATATATAGTGTACATAACATATGGACTAAGTTGATATTAACTGAAACCCACTGTGAATGATAATCTGCATGGCAAGAATAGATGAAGATGAAAGAGTAAAATCACCTATAACTATGATAACTCAGATTATACTGAGGTACACAACTTAAAAATACTGTTGTACCCAGCATTTTCTCTTTAAATAGGATGCCAATTCATGTTCTTATAATTATTATGATATATGTTTGATAAGAATCTGTGCTTAATCTCATTAACCATTAACCCCATGTTACAATATTTGTTATACTTTGGTCGCAGTAGCCTGTGTGATTGTTGTGCATTTGATACATGTAATACACACTTGGAGATCATAATTTCTTGCAATTTTGTTTCATCCTGCCAATGAAGAGACCGATACAAGGAAGGAGTACATCGGTAATAACTGATATTTCTTTACTATTCTGCTATTTTACATAAGACTCACATAAGTAAAGCACTTTTATAATTAAATACAACTTCATGACATAACAAATCCAGATACTAGATATCATCTAGTTTGCCATAATTAATTCCAATAGTGCTAGCATACATATATATGGACAAAAATACAAATATTGTTTCATTGACAGGGGTGTTGGGATTCAATAATTTAACTTAATTTTACCAGTCATTTATGCCCTACCCAAGAGTATCACACAAACTTTAATTTTCTAAATAGTATTGCTAAAAGTTCAGCCAAATGGCCTCCAAAGTTTAATGATCAGAATGTGAAGAATAGAAATATGTTTTTCTATCAACCTTAACTTTCTAAATACTCCTGACACTAAAAAGATAACAAGAAATCCAATGCTTGTGATGAACCATTTTTTCAACTTACCACAATCACGTGGAAAATTATTCATTATAACTGTATTTAAATGTAAAAAGCGTTGGTTATGGAAAGATATAGATACTATTTAGATAGAGAATAACACAATATATCTTGGTACACTTGGGTACCAGTTGCAGTGACCTCTCCCGTGATATAAAGATTATAAAGAGTAGAATTTGCATGGCAAATATTCATACTATTTTGTTTTATTCTGTCACTAAAGAGATCCAGCATTACTACTTCTATCCCGACTACTACTAAGCAGGTAATCAGATGACACTTTCTGTGCAATTCATAAATTTTACATGTCCGATAACTATTCAATTAGGAAAGGACATGGAATAATATACTATGCTGCATTAGAGTCTATAATACTGTCTTACCTTACATGGATATTTAATTGAATATAAACGTCAAATTGTGATGTCTCTGTTAAGTGAAAAAGAGAGTTTGATAAAAACCTTACAGAATGATATCGCAATAATTATGATTTGTTTTGAGTATAATTATGTGACGTCACAACGTGATGTCTTAAAAACGTCACCAGGGACATCTCAAGGAAGTGTCATTAACACGTTCCACTTACATGAAATACATATCTTTCCAAAGCCCAACTAAATGCTGGGGAAAGGTTTAATTTCAACCAAAAAAACAATGTTTGTTGAACGTGGGATTCTTCAAGCTAAGTTCACTTCCAAAAACATGCTTAGAATCAGAAACTACCAATCCAACACATACATATGAAAGACAATTTTTGACTTAAAAAAGGTCCCTACATGAGACAATCATCACTGTTCATGTTTCTAGAAATTATCAATACAGGGCAGGAATACCAATCAGCTTATGTACTAGATTAGATCTTAATTAACTGTAAATATGTTATCTTTTGATATAGTTTTAAGGTACAACTACCAACATTGTATACATCATAGAAATTTACTCCACCGTGGGGAGACTGAATTTAGTCAGGTATGTACCTAAATGGCATGTCACAGGTACTTCTCAATTGGATGAGCTCAGGACTGCAACCCAAATGTATTTTGTGGTAACATCCCAATTTGGTGATGTCTGGACTGCACCTAAAGGGCATGTCACAGAGATGTTCCAATTTGGTTAAATCAGAACTGTACCTAAACCATATGTTGTAGAGATACTCAATATGGGCGAGGTTAGGACAGCACCTAAATGCTAGTAATCACTTATTGGTGAGGTCAGGTTGGCATCTAAATGGCATGTTGCAGTTACATCCCAATTTGGTGAAGCCAGAACTGTACCTAAATGGTATGTGACAGTGACATCCGCATTGGTGAGGTCAAACCTGCACCTTACTGACATCACATTTAGGTAAATCACAAACCAAGTGTGTAATTGACATAAATAAGACATGATGTTATAGGGAGTTTTTGATTGACTAAAATGTGACCACCCTTTGTTGTCAAAATCATGTTGCTTCTCAGCTTGAATATCTAATGCTGCTCATACCATCCCTGTCTTACAGAAGTCTTAACATTTGATTCACCATTTGATTTTCCAGTGGATACAGTGTTGACGGTGTCTCACCATTTGACATAGAACAGTATGGAGCTGTGGTACCACACCGGCCTCACCATGGGTGCCTTGCCGACCCCATTATTAAAATTCTGTAAGCCCTGGCACTGTGAACAGACGTTGAATTGAGTTCATTCTGAACACAGCCTTGGTCCAATTGATGGCCTTGAAACAATTTGAAATGAGAAACTTAACACCTTTTGCATCATTCTATGAAACGTTTGCCTTAAACCTAAACGGGAAGACAATTGTTGATGCTAATGATGCTAATAAGTAATCCTTGCGATCTTTTCAAATAGGTTTTCCCACACTAAGTTACATTTTCAATTTAGTTACACCATGGTATGCTTGTACTAATTTTACCTCAAATCTCTTGATAATATTGATTTCCCTAAAAAAAATTGTGCATATTTCAACCCTGTAGACCAAATGTAGCTGCTCTAAACTGCTGAGGATGTGCTAGTTCCCCTGAGAATTCTTCCCAAAAATGTGCCCAACATGATAGGAAATGAGACTCACTTTTAATATTTACCAAGATTTATGATTTTCTAAACATGAAATGGCTTCTTATAAACCAGAAAGACCGAGAAATCAGCTTGATGTACAATTATATTGCCTTCTTGATGTGACTATAATGTCATATATATGCAGTGTTCATTTTGAGCCAAATGACCTATATAGTATGCATCTTTAGGAATTTAAAGTGAGATAATCATATTACACTTCATAAAGACATGCTTTTTATTTGTGTTTTCTCAAATAAGATTATTCTGTACTTTTCTTTGAGTTGTATGTTTTCTTGTTCTTAGCTTTACCCAACTCTCAAAATGCAACTGACAATAAAGGGATGACTAACAAATCCATAGTGTTTGGTGATCCATTTTTCCAAGTTTTCACATGAAGAACATTTTTCCATAGGCAGATCCAGTGGGCTTGTCCAGGGATCCTGACATCCATTATGGTGAACCCTAAACTACATAAAGTGACACCCTGAGACCCCCCAACTTCCAAAATCCTACATCCATTCTTGTATTTCTTTTCCGAGTCAAGAAAATGAAAAAAAATTTGGTGATTGAAAACATAGATATTTGTATAAAAACATTGCTAGAATATCCAATAAAAGCTTAAGCCTTTTGGAGGGCTAAATAATATATTTAATATGCACTTTTACAATATGAATTTGGGTAAATGTAATCCTTATAACAGTGAGCATACATATTTATCTGACCAATCTGCTGAAACCAGGATCTTCAAATGATTGTAAACAATAAAAGCCTGATAACGATTTGTCATAGAGGGATGAAGACATCTGCAAGCCTGCTTCGAATTGCATAAATATAAGAGCCAATTATATCTATTGCATACCTTTTCACAGCATAGCTGATGTACAGTTTTTTAGCACCTGCAGGCTAATTTGGACCAATTTCGTCAACAAAATCCTTTGAAAAAATATAGAAAATTAATGAATAATTGTGATATTTCAAACTATAATGAACATCAAAAGATAGATAAATTCCAACATCAAATTTTACCACAAAATTACATCACAATTTCTTCCTGACTAAGAGAGTAGTGTAAAACAAAATAAACCATGGTGGTTTGGTTGACAAATTGCTTCTAAAATTTGTAAGATACAGCTCTATATATTGGCATTTTTCCCATAGGAACCAATGTTAAAGCCTCTCAGTCCAGCCCATAATGTCCAACCCTATTTTGCCCTAAAATGCAGCATTTTGATTGGCTGGCAAACCTGCAAATTTGCCAATGAGTACATTTTTAAAAATCTTAATGTTTTTTCAGTACTTGGGGATTTATGAAAACACAATTCTCAGTTATCCAGTAATCCAAGACAAGGATGGCTTATACGGTAATTTTGTCTAACCCTGTCCGACCCTGGGATATACCCAATGTAGGAGGGACTTATTACAGGCCCATCCTCTGGTAGAACATGTTTTTTAGATCATGGCTGTGAGGAATTTGTTTATTGATTATACTTTGTCAATGTAACAAACACATCACCGGGACCTGGGATAATATACTATGAAACTATGAAAAAATAACACCTGTGATCAATACACTTCGTCATTTTTCATCAGGCATTATTCATTGGCGTGGGAATGTCTTTGTGGGACCTATTGACCCTGTTTATCGACCTTTCTTCTTGCCACCTGTTGCCGATCTATCCATTGTCCATGCAGTAAGGCCTTAGACCCCTAAATGTGACATGTGCATCTTTAAAATTCGACACTCCAACATGCAAAAGTACTAGTGGCAATTGCAATGGGCCTTAAAATATAGGGACAGGGAGACAGGGACATCGACATTAAAATTTTCTTAAATTTAACAAGTCTTATGAGGAAAAACAAGCGACAACATGTGACATTAACATTTCTTAAGTGAACATGCGCCATTGGGACATCCCCATCAAGGACTACTTCAATCTGCTGGTTCTAGGCCTGTGTGTGATGCTCTATGTGTGCCTTCCAGGAACCAGTATAGGCTAGTCAAATAATGAATTTTGTTTACTTTTCTTATACTTACTTCCCAGCTATGGCTGACACAACATTGCCCTGAGATCCCAATTCAAAGCCAATCCTTAAATACCTTAGTATGTGGTTTGAATGGTAAAGGTATTTGACATGTTTTCTGTGACCAGGTTTTATCTGCTCTTTTTAATCATTATTAAACCATACTCATGTAAAGGTGAACTTCTGTACAAGTAAATTGGAAATAATTCAATATCACATTGTCACTCAATACAGATTAACAAATGAGTAACCTGGTTCTATAGGCCTGTGTGTGATATTATTTATGTGCACGCTGTACACCCTCCAGGAGCCAGAATGGGATGGAGTCACCTTCCAAGGCCTAGTCAAACAATGAATCTTTCTATTCTTATACTTATTTTACAGCCTGATCCCAACTCATAGCCGATCCCTAAATACCTTACAAGTATGTGGTTTGACTGGTTTAGGGATTTGATATAATATTTTTTTTTTTTTTTGTGACTAGGTTTTATCTATCTATTGCCAGGTCTAATTATGCAAGAGACAAGATTCAGCCACAGATATGCCCCAAGCCTGTAGCATTCTAAACAATGTGACTGTGATATTGAAAATAGGAACACAGCCATTGAAAAAGTAAAATGCAATGTTATCGCTTACTTTGTGAATGTTTGTAATGTAGTATTTCAATACTCTACATTGGTGTAAAATTGCCATAGCAAAAGTAAATATTATACTATTGTGTGAGTCAAGGTTTCAGATCAAATCATATGGACTACATTATATGCACATATTTATCAAATGAACATAGAAATGTCAGACCAGGATTTGGGCAAAATTATAAGTGATCTTATATACCTTAAATAAATTAGGGAACTAGGTATTGTCCTTAATAACCTAATAATCCTCTTCAAACAATATGTTCTTTCGAATCATCTTAATAATGTTGCCACATCATTCATTGTCAATCCTAAACATTATGGATTTTACCACTCAAGACCAGGAAAAACAGTCAACCATCACGTGTAATTTCTACAGCTTGTGAAGTGTTTGAATGAACGGAAAAAGGTACCCCTCTGTTTATGGTGATCTACACACTCACAAGTCCAAGTAAATACACCTTGAATCTCTGTAGAAAATGTATTCTTTGGTCTTATTTGGAAAGCAGTAAAACTACCCCTATTATGATGGGAATCTGAGTATGTATATCCCTGACCTAATAGCATTGGTAGAAGGAGTGTGACCCCTGAAGTTTACAGGAATGACTCTGTATAATAATTTTGAAAATAAGCAGTGATACCAACAAATAATTATTATCACCAAGGTGACATCATTTTCGTTTTTTAGATTATTTTTCATCAAACTTGATTCATTCAAATATGCTACATTAAGCAAATAAACATCTTTTCATATGTTTGACTTTAAAAAACAAAAAGAGATACTAAATATTGAGTTTGTGATACCAAAAACATATTTAGGTTATTATCCTGAAGACTTGACAATAATTTTTGGAGCATTGTGAAAATTTAACAAAACATTTTCGTTAAACATTTTTACTGAACATTTTTACTGAACAGTTCCTTTATCAATTTTCATTCCTTTCTGTTAATCTGAATATAAGATAAATGGTCATTAATTCTTTTCTAAAGTTATCATTCTCATGTTAAAATAAACAAATATTGAATCAGGATTAGGTTTTAAAAAGAAATTAGTAGCTTGTCTTTATAGAATACTATTCTTGTGTATATCATTACACTCTTTTTCTCATTCACTTGGAAAAATTCATCAGAGTTCTTCATACCATTTGGGAGCCCTACATTTAACCTAAAAGATACCCAACCAACAACTTTTAGAGTATTCATGATCATCTCACAACTACGCAGTTACGACTTGAGTCTTTGAGCAGTAGGAGCAAAGAATTGAAGACAGCCAGGACATGTAAGCACCCTTCACTATCTTATTTAATGGTTTGCTGAGAGCATTAATTTTACGGAAAGTAAGAAAGTTCTACTTTCTCTTTTTTGCTTAACTTATTCTTCAGTATATAATTTGATGTAATAATAACATAATAGAATTATCATGCAATAGCTTTTCTGATTTCATTAAATGTATATCCACTAAGTAGAATATTTACTTGGGTTTTACAATAAATACTAGTCATCTTAGCTTATCTTTTGCAAATTAAAATTAGCAGTTGTGTATAAAAAGAGAGAGGCCAGTGACTGTATATTTCGATACTCCAGGAACCAGTACCATTCAGATAATTACTATGCCAAATTTTATACTTTTAGCTCTATCAGTTTTTGTTTTATATACATTTTTGTGGAATCAAACAGAGTAGTCTTTCTTGCTTGCACTTTGTGCAGCCTGCACAGTGCATTTTATGAGTGTAAAACTCGAAAAATAGCAATATCTTATTGATATAAGTTATTTTTATGAGTCCAACTGTGTTTAAAATTCCAAAATTAAATGAACTATCATAAAAATTTTCAAAAATATAATTATTGTATGGAATTTAAAATTTTGAAATTTTGAATAATTTTTTATATGATGTCGCAAGTAGACATCCTCTGACAGGTTGGCAGAGGATCCAATGTATGATCTGCTTTTAAAGACTGGATTATTTATACAAGGAATCAATTTATGATTGTATTGATGTTATATATTTATACTTAAGCACCCTACCTACGGTATGATATGAGAATTTAACAAAATTATAATTTCACTGGCCCCTTCCTTTAAATTATGTGCCAGAACTATAGATTTTACATAACCCTTTGATATTCACTTCAGAAAACATAGTAAAACAAGCTGCGTTGTCACATATCAAGATGAGATCAGTGGTAGCAGCGGCCTTCGTGGGTCTTTTTGTTATGGCCTTTGTGTCTGACAAAGGTAGAATTGAAGCCATGGTAAGTATTCCACTATTCGTTCGCTCTCTCTTGAAACCATTAGTTTACTGTGAATACAATATCAGACAGAAGATAACATGATAATGTCTTTTATTGACACATGTACATGTACATTACTAGTTTTGACAAACAAACCTTTTCATAAGGGTAGAGTTATTTCTGTTTAAAACTTGGAAAAAAATGATTGTGGTATTTAAGGATAGACCCCAGTGATTGGGGCATAAATAGTGCTACTCTCTTATTTATGACCACGAGATTTGTTTCTCACTTTATCAATTAATAGAAAAGATGATTAGATGGCCAATAAATATCCATATCTATCCATATAATTCATATAGAAATAGCTATAACGATAGCTGTGTAGGTTGGGAACAAACCTAAAAATCTCGATATTCAAATTTATTTTTTGAACAGTAATATCACTCTTAATACTCAACCAATAGCTTTGAAATTTCTAACACATCTTCCTGACACATGTATGCAGGGAACAGTGTCTCAGAATTTTGATATAGGCCTGGTTCTATTTTTTGAATTGTAGAAAATGGTATTACAAAGAAATCTCCAAAAGTTGCTGTTTTTGATCATAAAATAAAATCTAGAGCCTTAAACAAAAATCTGAGACACAGTTCCCTGCGTATGAATGTTATGAACATGTGTGTAAAATATTATATATGTCAGTCAAATATTTACCAAGATATCAATGTTCAAAAAAAAGTAAAAAAAACAGTATTTATTTGATAAAATCTGGAATTCCAAACTCATTAAAACTTTATATATAGTATTAAAAAGAGAAAAATCCTAGCTTAAAATTGATATATAGCATGTTATGATCAGACCAGTAGTAAGAAAGACATTAATGCTTTCCTGAATTGGCCGTCCATCACTGGGGTCTATCGTTAAGATGATCTAATGATTGTAGTAATATTTTGTCGTAAATTTATTGTTTCAGTTGAAATTACGAATTGAGGAAAAGAGTTTTCTTATCTTCTATTCGATATAACTTATACTTTCTTCTTTTATTAAGGAATGGGATGACATAATGTTTTTAAAACATCTAGAGAAACATTGGAAGTCATATGCAGTTTCTTTGAATTTAAGTCATATCAAACCTGTATATACAGAGCCCTGAATTGTCATGAAGTTAATGAATAAGGAAAACTGTCAATAAGAGTGTACTAAAAATAATATAGGTATTAACGAATTCCTTCCGATTGTGTTAATATAACAGCTGTGATATATTGAATACATAACTCCTGAGTTATGCTACTTCAAAGGACTAGAAGTATATTTCAAAGCTTAACTTTTCTGATTAAATGGGACTACTCCTGGTGACATTGCTACTTTTTGTGTAACCCCTGAAAGTGATACCACTTTGTATCAGATATATAATGATACATATATTTTTGTTACAAAGACCTGCCATGTCAGCCAAATATTAAAATTAGATATAATAGGTTGATTTCTGGAAGAATCTAAAGTAACTAGCAATTGTAAGCTTATGGTGCCCTTGATAAACAATACAATTTGAATGCTGTATGTTTATACTGTTTTGTTTTGTGCAGCCCCTCACAAGTGAGAGCAGCGACCTCATGACTACTACTACTACTACTTCTACTGTTGCTGCTCCTGGTTTCATCCGGGTAATAACTGTTCATAAATCTCATACAGTAGGGTATATACATCTTTATAACCAGATGTATTTTCATTAAATGGCAGGACCAGAAACTAAAGCACTAATCACACTATGGAAGGAAAATAATGATCAAAGATAGTGACTAACTATCGCGAGGGTGTCAATTTAACCTATCAAAAATGTTGGGCAGAGCTCCCAATATTTACCAACATGTTGGTAACTCTCAGATTCCTCAACTTTATTCCTCAAACAGATATTTTGCCAAACGTTGCTAGAATTTCCTCAGATATTGTGCTAAATATTATGTAGTGGAATACGGCCTTAACTGTACTGACTTCATGATTGAGACCAGTACTAGTCCGACTACTAAATATCAGAAATTGGAAAAATTACAGGAGAAGGCTGTCAAGTATATTGATAATGGAATTAATCTTGGTAGTAATATAGATACTCCATATAGGATCTATAATATAGCTTCACTACTTATACGCTGGTGAGAGCATATATGTGTAGTCTT
Source organism: Lepidonotus clava (assembly GCA_936440205.1). Lineage (NCBI taxonomy): Eukaryota > Metazoa > Annelida > Polychaeta > Phyllodocida > Polynoidae > Lepidonotus > Lepidonotus clava. The sequence continues at coordinate 46,909,724 of OW387142.1, read as the reverse complement.
ATGTATAGATGCAGTAGATTAACAATGAATTTTGACACATGACAACCAACCATGGATTTCCATAGTAATGATAAAGTAAGGTTTAAAACAAAGTTAAGAAGGAAGTATGACATATTTTGAAGAAACCAATGATGAGAGGGGCAAAGGTGTAGGATATGCTGACAGTTGAAGTTCAGCAGGCAATGATTATGGTGAAATCTAAGAAATTTATTTGTTTTGGTGTTTAGTTATTGACCTGGCACAACCCTGGAATGAATACTGAAAATGTTGATTTGAAAGTTATTAATCCATTGCACATTCGTTACCATGACATATTCTCATTATTGTTCTCTGTATTACAAAATAATAATATACCATAAAAACACATAATGTCTGGAAGAACATGCACTTGTCATGATGAAATTACTAATAATTTCCACAAAAAAAGGAAGAAAAAAAGCACTAACTTTATGAAAAAAAAGCCAAACTGAATATGGGATGAGAAACCATACTTTGTATTGAGACGTAAAAATTATTGTGACAAAATTAAAATATACATATAAAAGACCGACTTTTAATATTCCCCAAATATGTTTCAAAATGATAAGGTGCTAATATACTTTAAAATGTAACTTTATTACATGAGCAATCGCTAGCACACAGGGCACTTTCTATGAGTGTGGCATCGTCTACACTGTTACAATTTTCCGAGACACTTCTCATGAAATAATCATATCAAAATTCTTTCAGAAAAGCTGATGAGCCTGTATTTGTGACGCAGTAGTATGCTTCTGTGTTTGACCCAAAAGGGCTTGTCTTCCTCAGAGACGTTAGATGCAAATGGTCGTCAACATGTCCCTGGCCCCATGGATGACATCAAAAGAACTTTAAATGACACTAAAAAGATCCATGTGCTTCATTCTATGAGACTTTTGCCCTAAACCTTGACGGGAAGGCAGTTGTTGATGTTAATGAGGTGAATGGGTATATTTTGAACCTTTTTTCTAAAATATGATTTCCAAGGGAAATCCATTTTACACAGTTTCTATACCTTTAATGGTTGTATAACTTATACTTTTTAGTTACTTATGAAAGGAACTATAAACCTTTCTAAAACCCTAAGTTATATTATAAGGATACCCTAACCTGTTAATTAGGAATCTAATGAGGTCTATATAATACCTTCCTATCTTGATAATTTTCATCTCTGTTGTCAGTTTGTACTTTATATGCACATGCTTCTTAAATATTTTAGAATAACTTGCTTCCTAATCCCTAGCTGAGATCTTCTTGTACTTTGTGCTACACATATATATGTACTCCTGCTATACTTGCATTTCAATGTACACTAAAAAATAGAAGAAAAGAAATTGAAACAAAAATCTATTGTTTGTCATGCTCTTATATTTCTAAATGATCTGGGTCCAGAATTCACAAATGGCAGTGGCAGATTTAGGGGGGGGGGATATGTGCACCACATGGGAATTAATTGGGAAACTCAAGCTATCCATAAAAGGACATACCCTGATCTAAAACATATAAAGGAAGAAAATTGAGAATTTCAGTCATTTAAGGGCAATGGCGCCATTATAGATCTAAAGTTGAGATTTTGTTGAAACTCAGAGAATTGCTAAATAAATATGTTTGGAGTCCAAAAATGGAAAAAAATTAGGGGGTCACCCTGCTAACTTTTTAAATACAAGAGGAATAATATGTGCATAATTCCCTCAAAACTAAGGTTTTGTAGAGCAATATCCACTGGTACAATTTTCGTGACTACTTTCATACTAATCCTCAACTAAACAATCTAATCACTCAAATCTAAAGCTAAGACACATGCATGTTCACAGACTTTATGCATGGCCTAGAAAAAAATGTGTTGTTTTCACTGCATTTCAATCTATTTTCCTTAAAAATCAATTTCTTCAAAAAATCAAATTTCTGACAAGAAAGTCCACACAAAAAAAATCTAAGTTGAAAAATCAATAAAAATGACATATATTGTGTGTTGGACTGTAAGCTTTCATTTTCAACAAAGAAAACATGGGGTCACCGCATGAATTTAGCCAGAAAAATTGATTATCTACCTGCAAGTCAGGATTTAACCCACTAGGTCTATTTGTTTTAATGGTCCCTAAACCTATCAAAATACAAAATATCCTGATATTTTATATCCTAATATTGTTCCCTACATCGTAAGGATTATATTAGTGCTTACTGTGTAATGATTGGATAAATATTAACAAAGTTATAAGCATAAATGCACTGCCCCTCCCCACCTGCCACAGGCACCAAGCAGAGGGCAGTGATGGTCATGGTCCACTGCACACTCATACCTGCAGGCTGCACAGTATGCATGCGCAGTAATAAATGGCGCTATTGTCCTTAATAATCTTGGATTCCTAAAATAATTTGAAAGGGAATCCCCATTCTCATAACATAGAAAGGGGAATATTGAATAGCCCAGATTTTAGGGAATTCACAAATTCATTTTATTTCCTTAATCTTTTCCTATATCCTGATATTTTCCCGTTTTCATATGGATTTTTTTCAGAAAATATAAGTGAAGTGAAAAACTCAAAATTGGGAACTTGTATATGTGTGTGCAAGGAACATTTTGAGGAATAACAAGTATATTGAATATAAGGTTTATCTAGTATTTGCTTAAAAAATCCAATCAGGAACAATCATACTACCAATAATGCTAAAATAACAATATTTGCTCTTTATTCACTTTTCCATTCAAACTCCACTTATTTACAAATCAAACAAATACATCCAAAAAAAGAAATACGAGTTTGGGGGAATCATTATTACAGAATGAACATATAATGTAGGCCAAAGGTCCGGAAACTTTTGCGATGGAATTGGTAAAAGCTCACAGCATGTGCTTGCAGGTCAAGAAAGAATAGACACAAAGCTCCAGACCGTGCAGCATAGACCAAATCACTGTGCCATAAATAGATACATCTAGAGAACATTTATTCCACCATTTTAACAAAATTAATTCCATGTTGCATTACACAGGGAAGGGCCTTAGTTTATTCTAAAGGAAATTAATATATTCAATAATATTAAAGTTACATTTTGGAAATATTTTTTTAACACACCAACCAATCCCAAGTGAACAATTTTCCATGCCATATTACTGAGACTTGACCTTTTCATGTTCATTTGATGAACATTTGACTAGGGACCACTGGATTTGTAGCGGTATATATCTCATGTCTGCAGGTCATTGTCTTAAGCTGGTAATTGGCCTCACATGGCAAAAACCATAAGGCCTACCAATTCAGACTTAAGGAGAGGCTGGGGAATCTGACCTGGCATTATTGGTGTTGTCTAGACTGAGGCTGGCAGGGCACAGTGCAGGCTACACGAGAAGGGATAGTGGGTCTTGAACCTAGATACCTCTTGGGACGATGCTTGTTGATGGCTAAAGCTTCATTTGCCATAGGATATTTTTTCCTTGAGATACATCTTAGAATAGCATGCATGGAAAGTTGTTTTGATTTGACGCTTTGCTATAATGGACATTGATGGGTCCTTGGTGTGTCATTGAAATATTTGAAAATGGCATATGGTGAATGTTGCTCGAGAGGTCTGGAGTATGAACCAAGATGCTGTTATTAACAGTGTCCTATATTCCATTTTGCCATAATAGACCCTGAAAAGACATGGCTATTTGATCTCAATGATCACCACATGACAAAAATGATGGCAACAAAAGATAACTCAAACGTTCTATACCTATAAAGATCAGAATATAAACCAACCTGAATGTGTCATTAAAACAGGGAAATGGTTATGATTGATTTGCTTTAATAAATAGTTTCTCCACTTATCAATCTATTCCTAATGTGACATTTAGTCTTGTTTTGAGTTATGTTCTGGAGATTGTTTCCAAGTAGCTGACATGCTTTATCAAAATTGACAAGTTTGAACTGAATAAGTGCAAAGAAAGGGCTAATTATTGAGTAGAATCAGCTAATTATAGCGCTGATCGCTTTAAAAATTTGCCTAGTTGGTGCAGGTCTTTGGTCTCAGGGGTTAAATTGCCATGTACAGTGTTCAATTAGTACTCTCCCTCTGCTGTTCGTGAAGAAGAGCAAGCCAAGACTTTTACCAGTTAACCACCAGCCCATCCTCGCAGTGTCACTGATACCGGGCCCTGTCCCTGCATTGGCCCCTGAATATGGCCCCTTCATCTGGGTAAAAGCCTTGGTCCACTGACCTGTGTTCAATATGCAGAGTGTTCGCAGGTCAGAAAATACAGGATATTTCTTTAAGGGGGATCTTTACGAAATACTTATTAAGATGTCACACGTTTAGAAAATATGTGTAATGTTGTTTTCTCTTTGACAAGTTTAATTTTCACCAAAACGGGAGGGAGTTCTCCAGTGCAGGGTCCCCCAACCCGTCCAACCTCCCCTTTGGGTCAGGAGTGACTAGTGAAAGTTTGCCCCTCTATTTTAGATAATATATTCTTCACTGGAATGCCAGAGCAGCTTATTTGACCACTTGTTTACCCCTGGTGCTAAGGTTTAAAAAAATGCTTTTGGAAGAAATGGAACATCTTTCAGTGTAGTTGACATGTCATGAAGGGGATGGTTAAAAGCAGCTTCTTCATGTATTGGCAACATAATCTTTTACATTGTGTTTATATTTGTTATACTTTTAGTATTAATTCAGAACAGCTCAGCTAAAACATGATAAAAATATTTCATCAATTAGAGTACATAAGAAAGAACGTTGAACTTGTGCTAGACATGAGAAGCCCTGTTGCTATAAGGAGTGAGTGAGTGTGTGAGTGAGTTGCTATAAGGAAACTTCAAAGGGACGGGCATTCTACTGTTGAGTCAGATAGTGAAGCCCAAGACTGAAAGAGAGATCTAATTAGTATTCCTCTTCTGTCACTTGGACAGAAACAGTATATTCACAGTTGCCTGCCCGTCAGGACAAGGCTCTCCTCTCTGCAACTCACGGCCAGGCCTCAAGGCCATTACCAGGTTACTGTTGCAGACCACACCACAAGGCCATCAGCAACACTATGCATACATTTGGGAATTACACACTGTATATGTCAGGGATAGATCCAGAAGAGGGTCCAGGGGATCCTGAACAACCTTCCACCCCCCACCATACCCCTACTTTTGGTAATGATGATGGTTGTTGAAGTTTAAGGTCTATTCAGCAGCAGTATTTCAGCTTTGTCAGGACTAACTCACACATTTTGGCTTGTACAAAGTATAATGATCAGATCTATTGGGTTGGAAACACAGTAAGGAAAGGCGGTGTAGCAGGCACACTCAGGGCTCGAACCCAGGCCCACCCCATGTTAGGTGAGGAAGCTATAACCACTACTCTGTCCTGCCTACCTACCCACTTTTGGTGCTAAACTAGTTTTATTATTCAAACCAGTCTACAAAAAGAGGGGGGAATGTCACATGCATGCATGCATGCATGCATGCATGCATGCAGATGTACACTGTTGTAATACTTAGCAGTATTGCTGACCCCCTTCCCAAAATCCTGTCTCGAGCGTTGACTTGATCGTCAAGTCAATGGTAAAACGCTTTGGTAATCGAAAACATAGATATTGTTTACAACCTATTGGTACTTTGTTGCACGCACTGATTGTACTAACTACGAAGCTATCAAGCAGTTAATTTTTTTATCAGAAATAAAAGAAAATAGAGAGTAGAATACTCAATTTGATAAAATAATGTGTCCAAAACATAATCTATTCATGTGTCGGGACATTGTCTTTTTTTGGGGTTGGGGGAGGAAGGGAGGACATGGATCACCAAATGTAATTTGAAATGTCATGACCACTTCAGTTTTGAAGGCAATACAAAGGGTAGAATATTTAAGTTCTAGAATTGTAGATTGTAGGCACACCAATACAAAGCTCACAATAACAGCATCACTCTCATTTTTCTGGTCAAACCAGTCAAGGTCACAAGATCAGCAACATAATACGACTCAGACCAGGAAAATAGTCAATCTTGTGGCAAAAACTACAAAGCTCAATTCTTCCACATCCAATCTTGTTGTCACGGATCGGCCACATAAGTGAAGTCCTGTCCATTGAAAATTACCTAAAGGAACATAAAAATAAATATTTGAAAATAAACCATATTATTTTATGGTGAAAATAAATACATACATGTATTTATCAAAGGCATCCTTTATTCACAAAAGAAAAAAGCTCACTGTTGTGTGATTGAATCAAGAAGTGTGTTTTCTATTCATTGTCCTCTATTTATTGTTAAGAAGTCCTCCTGTATAGTCTATTGGAAAAATGTACTTTGAAGGAATGAAACCCCTTTTATCCACACGCATAATGACAATATTAGGGCTTTTTGTTGTTGTTTGCTATTCCAATCAATTTAGACGATTGGGGAGGTAATGACCGTCTTAAAATTCTAAAGTAATAGGATTCTTGTTCATTTCATTACTTTATACATAAATTTCTAAGTGCCTCTGGTCATTAAGATCTTAATTGTATCAGTGGGCTTCTCTAAGATCAGATATCTGAACCTGTATAAATTACCCGTTATAAAATCAAAACCGATCTCTACTCGAGCGCTCACTACTGGACTGGTCTTTGATGTGGGTTTGAACTCATTTTCCATCCATACTTTAACCTCCTACTAGATCTTTCCTTTGTCAAATGTCAATTAGAATTATCATTATTGTTGCTCAGGTAAAGTTCTGATGAGATCTAAAATAGGGCAGCTATAACAATTTTCATATTAATTTCCAAATAAAAGATCCCCAAGTCTTCAGTTGGAGTTCTTTATACCGTTTGAGGGCTCACACCTGATCTAGACAGGTCATCAATCCTATCTAAAAAGGTAACCACCCACTCTTAAAGTCATTTCGACTGCCTAATAACTACGTAGTTACATTTTGCATTTTGAGGCAGTAGGAGCGCAAGTGGAAGACTACTGAGACGTGTAAGTATACTTAGTTAATTTGAACAAATGTTTGCCTAGACTTTGTTTTCGATTTGTTGCATAATGAAACATCACCTTCAGACATACATTATGGGTCTGTTCAATGTAAGTGTTAATGAATTTTATGAGAATTACGCTTATTTTTTCAAAAACATTTCAAAACTTTTGTGCAAACTTGTCATCAGATATAAGTTTCATATGATCCTGTGTTCTTAGCTTCAGATTACAACGTAAACCAAACTAAATTGTGGCGGATCAAGAATGAGATCAATCATAGCAGCAGCCTTTGTGGGCCTTTTCATCATGGCCCTTGTGTCCGAGGAAGGTGGAACAGAAGGCATGGTAATTATTGCGTTTTTTTGTTCGCTCTTTTATGAAACCAGATATGCATTCCATAAAAATTTCGCGAGTCAAAGCAGGTCCATAAAAAAGTTACAATACTCGAAAAAATATCCTTCCTTGGGAGGTCAGATCTAACAGAAAAGGTATAATAAATCCATAACCTGGACCCCGACATCAGGCTTCGGCTGGCCCTTCAGGCCCTGGCCTCAGGCTGATATTGGGGTCCAGGCTTGGGGTGATAACTGCCCTCATACTCCCTTCTCGGTTGGTTATATGTATGTAGCAGATATATATACATCTTTTTGTTACAAAGACCTGCCATGTCAGCCAAAATGTTAAAATTGGATATAAAAGGTTAATCTCTGGAAGAATCTTATATCTAAATTGCAATTGTGTAGATTATGGTGTACTCGATAAAAAAGAATAAAATTTGCATGCTTTATGTTAATACTGTTTCGTTTTACGCAGCCCCTAAGGAGAGAGCGCCGTGATCTCCTAGCTACTACTACTACTGCTGTTCCTGGTTTCCTTAAGGTAATAACTGTACATAAATCCCATACAAATAAAGTTTATGAACATTTACATACAGATGTAAATAACAGGAGATAAAATTAACTGCATTAACTGTAGAAGGACAGCCAGACTTGATATGGGAAGAGATACCATACCATGTTATATGACATGATAATCATTCAAACAATAAGAGAATAATATTGAAATCCCAAACTTGTTTGTGCCGCGAACATATTTTAAAAAGATGACGTGTCAAAGTACTGCCCTTATCCTGGAATTATGGTTACAGATTGTGCTAGGGTGATGACATAGTAGTAGACCTACACATCCCAGCCTAGGCCATGGAGGGAACGCTTCCTTAGAAGAACTACCCCTGGGACAAGTACCCTGGGGACAACTACCCCTTAGGATAATTACCCCCTAGTACTTTTATCACCATAGAATAATTATCCCTGGGACAACAATCCCTAAGGACAACTACCCTTCAGGAAAACTACACTTATAGGACAATTACCCCTAAGAATAGGACAACCACACCTCTAGGGATAGTTGTCCTACCTATAGGGATAATTGCCCCAAGAGGTAGTTACCCTAAAGGGGTATTTGTCCTAAGAGGTAGTTGTCCTTAGGGGTAGTTGTCCATGGGTAATTATCCTATGAGGGTAATAGTCGTGGAGATAATTATCCTAAGGGGTAGTTGTCCCAAGGGTAGTTTTCCCAGGGGTGGTTGTCCTAGACCCTAAACAGCCTCCCAGCGACAAGCATACTGGCCAGCCTAGTCATTGCTCATGAAGGGCATGGAATATCAATTAGACCAATCTATCAGAATAACCTGACCTGAGATATATTGTGTCCAATGTTGAGAAACAGATGCATCCTGGTGTCCCTACGGTATCCCTAGCCTGGTCAAATGCAAAAATTCTTTCATATTAATATGTAAGGAAAATCAACAATCAACATAATGAAGTTAAAATTGCTCATATAACTATCATGCACAATATTAATTTTTCAGAAGAGCTGATGAGTCACAGTCACCATTTGATCTAAAAAGGCTGCCTGCAGTGGTATTCAGAGACGTTAGCTGCAAATGGTCAACACATCCCTGGTCCAATGGATGACATCAGAACAACTTAAAATGACACTCACGAAGCCATCTGCATCATTCTATGAAACGTTTGCCTTAAACCTAGATGGGAAGGCAGTTGTTGATGCCAATGATGCAAATTGGTATATTTTGAACCTTTTTTCTAAAATAAAATTTCCAAGGGAAATCCAATTTACAGTCTATATACTCGTAATGCTTGTATAACCTATACCTTTCGGTAACTTTTGAAAGGACCTAGGCCTATAAACCTTCCTAATAACCTGAAAATTATACTATAAGGATATCCTAACCTGCCAACTAGGAATCTAATGAGGTCTATATAACATTATCCTATCTTGAATATTTTCAACTCTGTAGTCAGATTTCTCATTATGTGTTTTTCATATTTTTTAAAATAACTTTCTTCATGGTCACAAGCTGGATCACTTAATACTTTGTGCTTGAGACATATCTGTACTACTGCTATACTTGCATTTCAATATACACTGAACAATAAACGAAAATAAGAACAACAATCCATTTTTTGTGATACTCCATTTCGTCAATTTATATTTCTAAATAATCTGGCCCTATAATTAAAAACTGGCAGTGGCAGATTTAAGGGAGATGCAGTGGGACGTGCACTCCCTCTCACCCCATCATAATGTTTTGCTAATCATTAATCTTTTTTAATATAAAATTCTGGGCCTTCTGGGGGTGACTCCCTGTGGGTCGCTATAATTCCTCCACCGGAAAAACACATCTAAATTGTTGGGGAATCCTCCTATATGATAGATATTTAGGTGTGCATAAATATGCCTTCTATTGTGTGCAAAAAGCCTTTTATCCATTTCCTACATTTCAAATTCCAAGGTATGTTTTTGGACATGGTCATAGGAGCAATAAGCCTATCCCACATCTGGAATATACCAAGGTTCGTCAAGAGTTGGACAAAATAGACATAATAAGCATTCCTGGTCTCCTATAGGAGTTGGGGTGATTAAAATAAGCAAGAATATCATTTCTTTATCCCAAAATACTACTAAAACATTATGATTTCTTAAAGTTTGTCAATTGACAGATCTGCAGGTTTGCCAGCCAATAATAATGCTGTACTTCAGTGAAAAATAAGGTTGGGCATTATAGGTTTCATTGCCAGGCTTTACCATTGGTTCCTTTGGGAAAGAGCCTACAATATAAGGTCACATTTCGGAAATTTTTGGAGCAACCTGTTAACTAAATTACTTTGGTTGTTTTTTATTATGCAACTGTCTTCAAGGAATAAATACAGAAGCAATTGAGAATATTTCATGGTCAATTTCATTGTTGTTGTAAACTGGGATTGGCTTATTGTTGTTAAACTTATTGCAGAGATCAAATAATGTTTGACTACTTGTGTCATATTTAACAATTTGTTAAGCCCATTACCTATCATGAGATTCTTTTTTTATTTATTAAACCACATCCATTTACAGAAAATGTTCTTCCATGTAGGTATTGAGACAACATAATTATGCGATAGGTAGTATGACCTAATTTATATGCAACTAACAATTTAATATTATTGGTCAACTTATGGGTCACTTAGCCAGTTTTCCTTCAAATCATGCTGATCTTTAGTATCTTTTCCACTGTCCTGGGTTTATAATTATAATTGCAAAATGAGTGACAGTGACTATTGCGCATTGTGATGTATGGCTAGTGCACTTACCATAAAGTCTGAAAGAGGTATGATACAGGCATATGTTTTCATGTACACGTGAGCACTGATGTAGAATTGGTATTTTGGTTGAAGGTGAATACTTAAGGAACAACAAGTATACTGAATATAAGGTATACCTAGCTTTTGGTTAAGATACCCAACATGACATATAAGTCAAATCTGACTTCTTGACTCTCAATCAAAGATCTACTACTACTAAAACAATACACTGGCAATTATGCTGTTAACGTTGTTTCTTTGTTCTGTATTTACATTTATATTCAAACCCCTTCATTTTACAAATATAACAAACACTTCTAGGTAACAGGGAAAGCTTATTAGGTGAAAACCATTACCAGTGGCGGATTTAAAGGGGGTCCTTTTTTGGGCATTCTTTTTTGGGCATTATTTTTTATGTAAAATTCTGGAAATGAGAGGGTACGCCATCCTCTTTCTAATAGAGTGCCACTACTTTTTCAAAAAGCTGGATCAGTCACTGATTAATACAGAATAAAAGTAAGATGTATGCTGTAGACCTCAGTTCCAGAAACATTTGCAATGGAGTTGGAAAAGGTTCACAGCCTCTGATGGCAGGTGGAGAAAACAGTAGAGACATAAAGGTCCATAGACTGCAGTATAGACCCAATCACTGTGCCATGAATAAGCCATACTGTCTCCTAGAAAACATTTAACCTACAAACCAGTCCCAAGAGAACAATAACCCATCCTTTATTACTGAAATTTGCCCTGTTCATCTTCCTCGGATAATCATTTGACTAGGGATCACTGGATTTGTAGTGGTATACATCTCATGTCTGCAGGTCATTGTCTTAAGCTGCTAGTTGGCCTCCCATGCCAAAAAAACATGAGGCTTGCCAATTTGGATTTAAGGAGAGGCCGGGGAACGTGGCCTGGCATCATTGGTGTTGTCTGGACTGAGGCTGGCAGAGTACAGTGCAAGCAACATGAGAGGGGAAAGTGGGTCTTGTACCTAGATACCTCTTGGGATGACGCTTGTTGATGACTAAAGCCCTGTTTGATACATTGTGATCACAGAATAGCAAGCATGGGAAATTTCTCTTGTTAACAGTTTGTCCTAATGGGTCGGTGGTGTGATATTGAGATATTTGTCCAAATTTGCAGTGTAAATTTAAAAGATCATAAGAAAAAATGCCAAATCGCAATGAATCTCGAGGTAAAAGACGCATACTATGGTGAATGGTGCTCGAGAGAAGTGTTGTTTGAGCTAAGATGTACTAAAGGATATTGACTCCCATCAACAATAGTTACAGCAGATATTTCAGTCCATATTTTTTAATGTTGCTGTTGTTAACAGTTCCCTATCCTCTATTAATATTGTGCTGTAATAGACCTTGAAAAGACATGGCCATTTGATCTTGGTGGTCAGCACATGTTAATAACAATGACAGCAAGAGATAATTCAAAAGTTTTACACCCATAAGAACTAGAATGTAAACCAACATGAATGTATCATTATAACAGGGAAATGGTTATGATTGATTTGCTTTGACAAATATTTTCTCTGACTATCAGTTTATCCTTAATGTGATATTCAGTCCTTTTTTTAATTTATTTTCAAGCTGGAGGTTGTTTGCAATTAGCTGATATGGTGTACATTTTATCAAAATTTACAAGTTTGAACTGAATAAGTGCAAAAAATGGCTAGTTATTGGAGTAGGATTGGCTAACTATAGCACTGATTGCTTTAGAAATTTGCCTAGTTGGTGTGGGGCTTGGATCTCAGGGGTTAAATTGGCATTTGCAGTATTCAATTGGTATTCTCCCGGTGCTGTTTGTAAAGGAGAGCAAGGCCAGACCCTTTGCCAGTTTGCAGCCAACCCATTCTGTACTATAAGTCCCTGCCATGGGTCCCTGTCACCTATACCGTGCCCTGTCTGAGACATCGGCCTGTAAACATGACCCCTTCTGCTGGGTTACAGCCTCAATCACGCTCATCTGACTACAGCACGCAGAGTGTTCACAGGTTAGCAAAAACAGAATCTTTATAAAGTACTAAAACACCATGCATTTGCACACATAATTATGTGTAACATTTTTCCTCTTACAAGTTTAAGTTCCTTCAACATGGGAGGAGGTCTCTCTTCTGCTCCTCCGCCCCACATACTCCGAGTCAGGGTTGACTACTGAAAGTCTGCCCCTCTTAATTAACCAGGTCATTATCATTGGTGTCAATTGTTTTTTTAAAAATGTTTAGAGAAGATGGCAATGGCATCTTCCAGTGTAGTTGTTGTTTCATGAACAAGAGGGTTGGAGATTCATAATAACTCTTAACATAAGTTATAATTTATTTCATAGAAATTTATTAATGTTTTTGACATAATTCACAAGTTATGTCATTTAGAGTATATCGAACAAAAGTTAGTATGTGCTAGACATGACAAAAACTATTGTTTTAAGATGTCTTTAAAGGAATGGCTGTTGAGTTAGGATTGCAATGAAGCCCAATGCTTGAATTTTAAAAAGAATCTGCAACCATTTCATCAGACTGTTGAGTCTCAATTCAACTTTTTATGCTGCAGTCAGCTCACAGTGGAGAGAGACCAAATTAGTATTCTTCCCCTATCCTTATGACAGAAACAGTATCTTTACAGTTGCCTGCCCATCAGGACAAGGCTCTGCTCTCTGCCACTAATGGCAAGGACGTCCACACCATTACCCGGTTAATGTTGCAGCCCACACCACAAGGCCATCAGCAACTATATGCATACATCTGGGAATTGCACACTGTATGTCAGGGAAGGATCCAGGGGAGGGTCCAGGGTCTCTTGAACCCTAGCCCCCCCCCCCCCTCCTACTTTTGGCAATGATTGTTCGAGTTTAAGGTCCATTCAGCAGTATTTCAGTTATTAGGACCAACTCCATTTTTTGGGTTGTACAAAATTTTATCATCGGATCTATGGGGGGTGGAAACGACGGTAAGGCAAGGCAAGGCAGTGGTGCAGGCACACTCAGGGCTCGAACCCAGGCACGCCCCATGCGAGGCAAGGAGGTTAACCACTTTCCTGTCCTACCCCCTACCCACTTTTGGTGCTTAACTAGTCTTATGCTTTCCAGATTTTTTGAGATTAACTGTCATGTTTGCCTCTCCTTATCCCAGCTATGAAAATGCTGAGCACCAAATCATTAATTCAATACCCTCATCCTACCCTGAAGCATGCCACACTTTGCAAGCCAGTTCTCCTTTTACATTTGATTTAAGAGTTGTGAAACATAATCATCATGAACTTGTGACTAGAAGGTGTAACAAGATGGTATCATTGGTGTATTGAGAGAAAACCCTGTAAAAAATATAAAATAATTATGGGAAAAATGAAATACAATGTGAATGGTTAATCGCAAGTCAATCAGAAGGTAATTACAAGGAGGTTGTGAGTGCGTTCAGAGGTCTACCCTATCAAGGTGTTCCCACACTGTTACCAAAGGCCCTATTACAGTACATGACATGAGCTCCAATATGAAAATGTTGCAGAGATATTGAATGTATAAGAGACAAAATCCATTGGCACCCATGTGTAAAATACTCCAAATTGACAATTTCAAACAATGATATCAGTCCAGAGTTATCTGCAATATCATTATCATGCCGATATCACAGCTCAAGTTTGTAGTGTAGCAGGGCCTTAAAGCTCTAAAGGGGGAATGGTGCCCACACTGTCACCAACCCAGCATATTGCTCCTCCTGTTTTACGACTTCCAGTAAGCGCAGCACTAAATCACACCCAAGAGCCCCTAAAACCCTGCCCCTTCACCAGAAACATCAATCAGTCTTACCAGAACCCCTACTTTTTGCTCCTTTTATACAAGCCTTGCATTCAATGGGAGATGGTGGTACAGGCCTGAGAGGGCCAGGAACATATTTGGTGCCTTTCCAACTTTGACAAAATGAAGAAATATAAAATGATAACTTTATGTTATTAATGTGATTATCTACCTCTATGGCATCTAAACGTTCAAGACAAAATCTACGTCTTCCATTGTCATTAACAGCTAATAGTTCAGGCTCTGACATCGTTAAGTTACATCAAAGGAAATATCTATCAAAATATTAATTCCCTTACACACCCTAACTCCACTGATAATTTGGAACATGAAGGGTGTATAATTTGTTTGTATGTTCGTACATACGTATGTACATTTGTATGTATGTATGTATGTATATATGCATGTATATGTATGTATGTATGTAATGTATGTGAGTGTAGGTGGGTGGGTGTGGGTGTGGGTTGTGGGTGTCAGTTTAGGTGTGGATGTGGATGTGGGTGAGAGTGAGTGAAGGTGAGGGTAAAGCCGCGTCCCCACTTGGCCGACTAATGACGGCGATTAGTGAGAATTAGTAGCTTTCAACAGCGACCAAGCAAACTAATTAATCGCCGGGCCACTAAAAAACTAATCGCCATGTTGGGACGCTCTTTCCATCAAACTGCCGGCGGTTAGGGGTGACTTTAGTTGCCCAGCTCGCGACCAACTGCTCTAATTGCCGGGGAACAGTGGAAAATATTAAACATGTCAAATACTTTGCCCTAAACCAACGGTGACTAGTTGTTTAATCATCAGACATCAAGGCACCAGTGTGGAGTTGGTCGCCGGGCTACTAGCTACCTTCGTCGCTCGGCGACCAAGGATATCTAGTTGCCCAAGTGGGGACCAGGCTTTAAGCCGCGTCCCCACTTGGGCAACGGAGATTTTAGTAGCCAGGCGACCAGTGTTAACCCTTTCTTCCATGGGCGACCAAGACCAAAATCTAGCTCTAGTCGCCCATAGAAGAAAGGGTTAACACTAATTGCCCGGGGACTAAAATCTTAGTCGTCCAAGTGGGGATGCGGCTTTAGTCTTCTACCCATGCAGAGCTACCAAGTAGTACTAACTTGGGTTTCCATGCAGGCTCTCACTTACCCTTTCCCAGGCTTCCAATTATCCTTCGACCATTATCCCATTATAACTACCTGCTCCTATAATTATCCCATATATAACAAGACGTTATTTAGGTCCCAGCCTAGCTTCTTATTACAACCGAAAAGGAGAAGGGTCGGAGGTAGGAAGTATGACCGATGGAGAACAAGGTAAAAGTGTATGATTCATGTCTTTACCTCGGACCTTTCCCCTCGACCCCCGTAGTGTGCCGCGGATAATGGGTATGTTTTGGTCTGTTTGGTTCGTTCCTTTAGCCCAGCAGCAGAAACTCTTGGTTTAAGGGGCATGAATGGCGGATTCAGAATTTGAAAAGGGGCACTAATGGAAAAACTTCTTCTTAATTACTTTTTGGCCGAATTTTACGTTGAAAAAGTTTTAACAAAAAAGGAAGGGCACACGCCCCCGCGCCTGCCCCCTCTAATTCTGCCACTGGACATTTACACAACAGAACTAGACATACCTCGTCTTCCTCGATTCTTAAAGTGAAGCGTAAAAGATAGACAGGTATAAGAGGCGTATTTTTCCCAGGGAAATGAATGCATTCAAGGACAATTCAAGGATACTGGATGAATGCATTCGAGGACAAGGACACAATGAAAGCATTCAAGTACAATTATCAGTGAAATCAATAAATTCACAAATATCTACGCCAAAAGAAATAAAGAGGGAATAAAGCAACTAAGGAGAATGAAAGCCCCACCTTAAACCATAACTTCATGACACACATATAACTCCAGCCCTGCTACTCCATACGCGTATAAAAGCCCAGTCTACCACCTTATAGTGCCCACTAATCTCCCTCCCCCCTTAACCTGCACCTAAGGCCCTCATCCCTCAGCCTCCCCTGGTACCAGCCCTTCCAAGATCTGGCAGTGCAATGACCCCTCAGGCCTGCCCTACCAAAGGCCATAGGCCACATATTACCTCACTCTCCCACTCACAGGCGCTCCTCACGCCCCCAGGGCCCACATATATCAGCCTCCTAAGACTCTGCTTGGAGACAGAACCATTGCTCGTATGAATACTATAACAGCTGGAGTCCTTGAGGACGTTCAGCCTAAGAGTTTGTTGGCCCATAAGGATGTCAACAGAATTGCTTTCCTGTTTTTTGTATTGTATCTAGTGGAGGGTCTTGGGTCGTGCACCCTCTTTTTATGGCTCAATGTGGCCAATATGTCTTCGGTACGACGCCCTAGAAACCTACTGTAATAGTTTTATGTTGGCATGGCATCCAACATGTATTAACCTAAGGCCCAGCAACCTTGCAACATAACATAAACATTCTGTTACCATGCTTTTTTAGTCAGTTTGTTACTTACTAAGATGGCACATCGCAATTACATTATTGACAGTGAGGATGAAACCTCACCAAATAAGAACATTAAAATAACACATCTTTTAGGGTGAGGTGAGGACGAAACCAAAACAGAACATTATAAGGACATTAATCTGTTTAGGTTGAAGAACATAACCAGAATGTTATGATAATGTTGCAGTGCAACGTCACAGCAGTAGGTCACAGCGACATAATTGGGAGGCATCAAAAGTGCGGAACAGAACCAACCCAGAACATTGCTGCAACATTATTATAAAGTCACACCTCTGGCTGGAGGGGGTGGGGGACTCGTTAGACTTAGATTCTGGGATTACTTTCGACCAATATTTCACATTGTTAGTTTGTTTTGAAACTATTGCCCTATTTGGTATATTATATTTCTGATCCCCCTTTAAGGCTGGAACCCATTAAGGGGGGAACCCACTAAGCGACACAACTAAGATTCTGGTCGATTAGGACATTACCAGCTACCAATATCTAATACTTTCAGATATTTGGAAAGTGATTTTTTTTTAATTTTTGGTGGAATTGCTGACTGGGAACACTGTTTCTACATGTTTCCGACCAGATCTGGTCAGACCAATCAAAACTAAACAACCTGAACTGTTCAAAACGACCAGAATTATAGTTAAATCGCGCAGTGGGTCCCCCCCTTTAAGAGACTAAAATGAAATTCTGGTCGTTTTCACCAGTTCTGGTCGCTTGGTTCTGGTTGAAGCAACCAGAAAAAGGTGTTCCCACTGAGCGATTTCTGGAAAATCGCTCAGTGGGAACACCTTTTTTTGTGTTTTGTGACCAGTTCTGGTCGTTTCAACCAGAACCAAGTGACCAGAACTGGTGAAACGACCAGAATTTGGTTTATTAGCTTAGTGGGTCCTGCCTTTAGGTCTTTGTTTTTGCGTTCTCTAACATGTTGTGAAACCATGAGCTGCATATACATGGGCAATTAGTGAGATGGTATCCAAGCCTTGGATGTAAATGATATCATCTCCATGACCATTACACTGTAAATGGTACTTTATATTCTGTGTGCAAGGCCCAACCTGACCATCTAATGTCATGGAAAGTGTATGCTAATAAGGTGATTCGAATGACAAGTAAAAGTGTCCTTATTACCATTGAAAAAGACTTATCATCATTATGACAAAGATACAACTACAGAGAACCAAAGGTTGTATTCCACATGCAAATTATAGTAATTTGCTTTAATGGCAACTACGGCTATCTTAAATCTATAGGGACACTTTTGCTGCCATTTCATTTCAATATTTGGTGTGGTAGATGTGTATTGTTATAATAATGTTAGCTGCAACTGCATAGCGGTGAAACAATTTTAACAACATTTTATCAGTGGTGTTTCTGATTATAACTATCACATAATGAGATAGAATAGCAAATCGAAAAAAACATTTTCGCCCGTCAGAGTCTAGCCTTTAGCATACACCACGCCTTATATTCGTGGCCTCATAATCATTATGCACAGGCACAGTCGGAGATGAGCCTTTAAGACCCTGGGGACACCATGATATGAATGAGAAAACTAATCCCCTTAGAAAGATATGGATCATCATTCCCAGCCAGGCACTATGATGTCCCTGGGAATCCAACTAACTTGACGCTGTCCTATAGAAAAGTTACTGTTTATCTATAAAAACTTTTGTTCGGTATATGTAACATACTTCGGTTTAACCAGCCGTTCCAGATACATTTTTATTTTTTGTTGGAGGTTTGGTGTTATTGTCTTATGAAAGTAACATATATACAAAATGAATGATATTAGGGATGGCAATTCGTACTTCTTACTTTTATTATATCTCCAGTTGAAACTAAGAGCTAGGAATGTTGATAGAGTCACATTGTGGTATAAAAGTGTGCTTCAGATGGTACATACTTTATAGTTAAGTGTTCGTCAAGGAGAACTTCTCTAAATATCGTTCTCTGCAGGTTAGCTGCAATAGATAGAACAAGAAAATACCACGCGGTTAGGGGAAAACACTCGTACAATTGAGTTTGAAACTTGAAACCGCGAAACAGTCGATTATTTCACCAGCAAAACTCTCACCGAGGTCTCCTATAGACGTTGTGCAAATGATATTATAGTGACTAGAAGTGACTGGCCGACATATTGGTGATCAATGAAAAGTCATAAAGATTTATATTTGAAGAACATCTAGACCATCTATTTATGATAAACTCATCTTTGATACCCTAATACACTCAAGACATCATTTGTATTATCTATAAGCAATTATTCTAGATTTTTTTGATCACCACATGGTTGTGAAAAGCACAAGGTGAACACCAAAAAGTGATCACGTGACCACATCTGCACAAGGTCCATATTCTCTATCAGAACATGGACTAGCCTGAATACCATTATTTTTATATGTGCGGATTCATCGTTGACGGGAAGGGACAAGTACTAATGTCAGAGCATAGAAATCCAACAGTAGCTTTCCAGATTCTTTAACCTCATGTGAGAAGAATAAATATTGTAACCACTGACGTTGGGATTTGTTGTTGCCAATTACCTGATAGTAAATGGTAGTTTTCAATTCTTCTGATGGCATGACGTATCGAGACAGCCTCGATAACAAAAAGTTATAAATAGAGTTAAATAATAAGGTGTGTGAAGATGCATATATACATATGTATGTATGAAAATAAGTTTGAACGTGTGTCTGTGTAAAAGATTCAAAGCAGCAGATCGCAATTGGTTATTGCTTAACACTGCTTACCATAATTATCTATTATCCCCCTTCATCTTATCTGAAATAGTCACTCATTCTATGATAGTCCTATATGTTTGCACATTATATTTCATTAAAGGCATAACAATAACACATGGCGGTATATCCCTGTGCGATTTACATAATGGGCGGACAGTTGGCAGGTTTAACCATTGCTCATTCTGGTCCATCTGCGTCTACACACACACAGACACAATACTCGCTCTACCCCAGCCAACCTGCGACGTAACAAAACGTTCTGCAACCATTCTCTTTAAGTCAGTTTGTTACTTATTAAGATGGCACGTAACAATTACTTTATTGATGGTGAGATTGAAACCAAATCAGAACATTATTATAATGTAATTTATTGGTGAGGTTAGGATGAAACCAAAGCAGAATGTTATAAGAACATTCTGTTTAGGTTTAACCAGAACGTTATAATAATGTCACAGTGCAACGTCACAGCAGTACATTGCAGCAACATTATTAGGAGCCATCAAAATAACGTAACAAGAACCAACCAGAACGTTGTTGCGCCATTATTACAACGTCACACCACTGGCTGGGACTGTAGGCCTATTTAGCAACAGCAAATTACCAGATCATGACTGAATCATTAACCATAACAATTTTTCCTAACCCCCACCCTGTTTCTCTCTCCCCCAGGTGCTCACAGACGGTGGAGGGCCTACCCCCCGACTCCCCCAACTCCACCAGTACGATCACCTCCTCCGAGCTGCTCGACTTCCTGCTCAGCGGCATGGACCCCCGGGTCAGGCCAAACGCCTACGGTAAGGTCAAAGGTCAGAGGTCAACCGCTTCAGGTCTCACAGCGGTCAATGGGAATATCACCCGACGTTCAATACGTTTTGGCGTCTCTAGTATGTTTGTAGCGAGGCTAGAGAAGCACCGGGATTGTTGGTAAATAGTGAGTTTATTGTATACCCAGGCAAGCATGCAACGTTATTATACCATTGCAGTAAATGTTGTTTTGGTTCTTATTATGTTATTTTGATGGCATCAGATAATGTCTCTAGAACCTAACATTGCAGCACTACACTGTGACATAATGATAACATTCTGGTTATGTTATTTCATGAAAAGACATTATTACGTACTTTATCAGTAAGGTCTTAGCTTCACAAAAATATAATGTTATTATAACACTCTGTTTTGGTATGTCTCAACCTTATATAAAATAATGTAAATGTTACCTTAAACATGTTATAACAAAAATAAAATGATCACAAAAGGTTAGTCACAGAACGTGCTCGTATCGTTGCTGCTTGCCTGGAGTGTAACAGTAAAATGATGTGTTCATTGTTTCTTACTCAGTTTAATGTGTTTTTACTATTTGATCGTAATTGTAGGTGAAAGTAATTGTAGCTTGAGGGTATCAGATATGTCTTATTGTGTCATGTAGTGTCAGTAAAATGCTATTGATATTGTATGAAAAACAACAATAGATTTATGCTTCCCTGACGGAAAGACACAATAAATAGATCAAGTCATGTAGCCTATTTGATTGTCCGACGTAAATATTTGATTATCCGACGTAAACAAATTTGTATAAAGAAAGCAAATTCCTGTAAATACGTCAATGATGTCCTTGCCTTAGATATCTTTAATATATTTTTGATTTATCATTTTTCTGAAGTCTTATTTCTTATTATGTTTTTATCTATTTTACACAATTTTATCAAGTTAAATCAAGTAATATATAACCATATTAAATCAATTAATGGGATGTCATTGACAGGATTTGCTGTTATATGAACATGTTTCGGGTTTATCGTTAACATTGTAGTATGTGCCTTACATGTAGACTGTATGTGAGGTCATACTGTACCACCTCCTTACACTGCCCTGCCGCCTCTTAAATGCAGCTCTAGGGGAGAACAACAGCCGAATGCCGGGTAACGAGTCTATCTAACACCTACTGATCTATGCACTAAGAAAGGGGGACTTGTCGAGTACTCTTTATTTATTTTTATCTGTATCCTAGAATTGAGATCCTTAACGATTTTGTTTCAATTGTATACCTATCTGATTCTGTAAAGTACTTAAGAAGAAGAGACATGTTTACAACGAAATCAAAATTGCAAAGATCATATAATATAAGATGCAAATATTAGTCTTATGCTATTTTTTCGTAATTATCTTTGGCAGACCATGGCAGCTATAACATCAAGTTTATTCTTGTATTTACAAAAATGTTACACCATTGCATCCTCTCATACAGTTGGTGTTTTGAAAATATCTGAAATGTAGAATGAAGAAAATGAAATATAGGTTAAATATTTAATAATACAAACGTGATAGCAGAAAAATGGAACCTTATCTAGGAAAATGTATCACTTTCCATGGCAATATTTCCAAATATGAGTGACACATCTGAAATTCCCCCTTTCTTAACGCATAGGTCTCTACAACCCCTCTCTGCCTCTGTCTACGTCCAAAGGTGGATCCCAACACTGTCAAAACTATTCATGTTCTCGGGGCTTTACAAAGAAATACTTTCATAATTTTATTTCAAGGATCTCTAATAGTTTTGGGTTTGTTTACATCACTGGGTCAAACCTGCATTATTTCTCTATCACTATATTGATAAAAGCCAATGTAAATACAAAGTGGAAGATACAAGATTTCGTCTAGGTAACTGAAATTTGTTCTAAACCGCATGCAAAAGGTACGTACATGTGTATGTTCTTTTTTTCTAAAGAACAACTGCAAACACATTCAAAACCTCTATGTATATTGAATAATGAATTATTCATGTTTTAGGAACAACTGAAATAGTTGCTGTTCAGGCCGACATTCTGAATTGAGATAATATGAAAATTTACAAAGATTTCAAGAAAGTTCAAGACTTCATTGAAACGCTTAGGCTAAACTTGTAAAAAAGAGAAAAAAAAACGTTTTCTGTGGACAGTGTCCCCTCTGACTGGTCGATCACCTTACCTGTCCCCACCTGTGGCCACCCTCTAACTCTCCTGTCTTACCCTGTACACACCACGAGATGGATTTGAGTTGACTTTGAGGAAGCAAACAAAAGCATGTACATAAAATGACTCATAGTGTCATTGCATGACAGGATTGCATGTTGCTGTGTATTTTAAAAGTGGTTTCATGTAGCAATTACACAGCTGGCGTTTTTATAAGAGTTTCAAGGTAAATGAAACGTATTATTATCAATTTTATTTTGAAATACCTCTTATGATGAGGAGAGTGTGCGCATGAATCTAGTTTGAGAGTAGAAAAAATCACCGTCACATAAACGTTTGGACTGTAGGCTGGAACAATTAATATTTTCATTAAAACCCTTCACAGTTCTTCTAGAATTGTGTTACATATTCATATGTAAAACTGATTATAGGGCTATTGCCCTGATTAATGAAACACCTTTATAGGGAAATAGCATATGTCTACGTTTTTCTCATAAAGCACTATGTTTTTATCCCAAAAAACAATGAGAGGATTATAGATTGACTTCTCAGAGCAAGGTTTGCTGAAGAGTGACATAATTGTGAAAATCTGAAGAGCAAGAAACAACTCCTTTATAATTGTTTTTTTTACGTCCTTGTCCAACACATTGCATTAGCAAAAATGCAGCGTAAGAAACAGTCGAAAGACGGTAGAAAACACTCAAAGGTTTGAGTAGTTTCCTGCCTGTCACCTCCATGAATCACCTCCCAATCGAAGATTGGCGTCTAAGCCGCTGAGCAATCTCTACCAGAGATCTAGTCAGATTATCAATCTCCTCCATGAAAGCGTAAGCCAGCCAATCTCCCGCACAGCACCATTCATCATTCCGGGCAAACATAGGTGGGCCCTGAGTAGGTCTTCAGACCTCCGCCAGGTGGCAGTGCAGGCCGGAAGTGCGCAGCGTCTATGGCGTGTGCGCAGTGCCGGCCACCTTTGGTGCCACCTTGCTGCTTTGACCGATGGGGCACAAGGGGCATTCTGGGAAGGTATGCACCCGGTGACCTGTATTGGTTTTGGACTGCTTTAGTGTGTGATTTGGTCCTCAGGGGTTAAAAGTGTGTTGTGACTGGGAAATCGATAGGGTCTCAAGTAATAATTGAGAATTATCAGGGCATCGTATTTTTAAGCCAGGATTCACAAATTCTTTAACTTTAATGCCCAAAACCTTAATTACATAAATAGCAACAGCATTGGCTGAAAGACCATATGTATGGCGTGAGAAAATAGATAAGAAAGAAAATTGTCATTATTATGAATATCATGAAAGAAGACATTACGTTTTTACATGTTTTACAAGCATACATGATGTCGAGAAGATTGACAGTACGACATGATTAGATAGATATAATCATGTATGTGGCTTCACAGTTGTGATGCTAGACTGTTACCCTGTAACGATCATTTTGTTTCTAGATTAGGTCATGTTGACTTATATCATAGATAGAACAGATGGATAAATGTATACTGTGTCTGTGCATGGATGGAGTTCGATTACCAGACATTTTGCCCATGGTATTATCAAAATATTTTTTTATGCTTACACCACACAAAATAGATATGGTTAACTATCGTAAGTATCTCAGAGTATTTATGCGTGCTCTGAAGTTGGATAGCATATGCATGAAACAAGCTGCTTTGCCTCATGAATACTGGACAATGGTCGAGCCTGAATGGTGTCTTGCATTGGGTTCTCCAACTCTCAGCAGTCTTACTAATAATCTAATCGACTGAATCTTGACACTGAAGGTTGCCCAAGTGATTTGCACTCTGAGCAGCTCCACCAGAATCTATAAAAACAACCATTCTTAATTGGCATTAGGGAACTGTCGGTGAGCCTGCCTGGCTTTTGTCAGTTTCTGATGGCAGCTCCAGGATGCATCAGTCAGAAAATTCAATAAAGATGGCAGCCATTCAGAGACATCCCAAAGAAGGCTCTGAAGAGAAGTTCCCTTCCCCAGCATCAACACCCGGAAGTGGTTTTATTTGTTGGTTTGGGTTACCAGCCACACAGTGGTTCTGGAGCTCGGGATGTTTCGCTTTGCTCCTGAACGATCAAATCTATGAGAAGATAGAGACCATCCCCCTACACTTTTAGCGAGGCAGGTGTTCTTTTATATGCAGTGTCCCATAGGCAGGGCGCCACATATAAAGACTGTTGTCTCTGGGCCTTTGATAACCCTGTCACACACCACCAGGAGGATATCTAATATCTCAGCAGCAAGACGACAACTTAAACTACCAACCGTCTGATTAATGCGAACATGCCAATAATATCATGTATCCATATTCAGGAATTACAAAATATTTATAACAAATTGAGGTCACGCATCGCAAAGAGATTTTATGCTTTCATCTATTGTAATATCCTTGAATCCTTTCAGAGGTGTTCTAAATGAACTTGATCTGAAGGAGATTGTTAGTAAAGCCACATTTCAATTGGCTGAATAACTGCAGTGAATAGCGGTCAATTTGGCTGACAAATTGTGGGGCAACTTGTGGAATAACCTACTGCTCTAATCATCAGTGAATAGTGACAATGAGATGCTTTACGAATGCACCGCCAGCAAAGAGTATGGGGTAGGATTTACCCTGGCAGAACGTCACAAGATCAGTAGATCAGGTAACCCTGGGCTAAACAAGACTGGAAAATTTGTCATGCGAGCCAGAGAACGTCTTAGGATTGAAGCAAACTAGTGCAGCAATAATTAAGTATCTTCTCAGGAATAAGGTGGGAACAGATACTTCTATTTATTGAGACACGTTGGAAAGGAATTGCTTGAACAATTGACTATCACCATGAACTACTATAAAATTTTAGTAGTATCAGACTCACGACTAGCTGATTTCAAGGAGTATCTTGATCTTGAAGCTTCATTCTATTATATCCCGCTTACGTTTAAAGTAATATCAATTCCAGGTGCGGGTATCATTGATCTTATATCCAAAACCATCGAAGAACTCCAGGCTGAATATTATCACTTTGTATATTACAGCGCTGGGGTTAATGACCTCACATCACTGAACAGGTCAAACTGGGTTGTGTCGCCCATTTATGACGACATAGGTCACTTAGTTAACTTAATGACCGACAAGTATCATCTTGTGAAAACCCTGCTTAAACCTCACACCAAGGGCCTGATTTTCTGCCAACTGGTTGGTATGGACATCAACAAGTATAACCGTGGCCGTACTGATCATGAAACACTGCAAAATGTTATTAATGAGGGAGTAGTTCAACTGAATAGAGTTATTTCCTCTATCAATAACGAGCATCAAGTTGTCCCCCCATGGTGGGCCAACCAGCTTCATGTATTCGACAAGAGATCTCAAGTTCATCTCAACAAATATGAAAAACTCTATGATGGCCTGCACCTGTGTAACCACATCAAAATGAACTGGGCTGAAGCTCTAGTCAAGTCAGTCTATACAAACCTGGACATTCATTACTGATCATTAACTTACCGCACATATGGTGATTGGATAACCTGGACTACGCTGCACTATCCTTTTTCCAAACTGATCTGACTTAATGGCATACGGGTACATACTTGTATTATCCTGTTGAAATACCCACTTGGGTGAGCGTTTTTTCATGTATTACAGGACTATAATCATTTAAGATTACCCGATTGGGTGACTGTTGTGATGAATACTGATATACCTGCTTGGGTGATCTTTGATGTTGATTTGCAGATTTATTATCACTTAGAATTACCCGATTGGGTGACACTTGATACTATACTGAAAACCTACTTAGGTGACTGTTTTTCATTGTTCTCCTCAGGATTATTATCATTTAAAATTACCTAATTGGGTGATAAGTTGCATTTGAGATTAAAGTCACTTAATAATACCCAGTTGGGTGAACGGATATTATAATAGTGTTTGTTTATAGCAGTCTCTTTTGCAGTCTGGTAGCAGTAACATTACATCAGAACCTACTTGGGTGGATGTGCTTTTGCTGTTGCTATGCAGCCTATTGTAAGAGATATGTCGTATTTTTAAATGTATTACACACATGCCAGTGCTCACCAATATGCCAATTACCTACTACTAAGTTTTGCAATAAAATTGCAACTTTACCTGGTAGTTAGGTTGATTCATCCTTCTTAGAGGTTTAACTGTACTTCCAATCATGACGGCTGAAGTCATATATGGTCATATTCGACTGAGGTTTATCTATACTATCTCTATCACTAAATTTTTCCATATATCATAAATGACATTAAAATTAGTTTTTGAAGGAAAAAAAGGGCTACATTTTGCACATTTAAACATACGCAGTCTAAATAGTAACTTTAACTTTTTAGAACATTATCTAAACTCAACA
Source organism: Lepidonotus clava (assembly GCA_936440205.1). Classification (NCBI taxonomy): domain Eukaryota; kingdom Metazoa; phylum Annelida; class Polychaeta; order Phyllodocida; family Polynoidae; genus Lepidonotus; species Lepidonotus clava. The sequence continues at coordinate 46,882,806 of OW387142.1, read as the reverse complement.
AATCTTCATTGTCTTACCTTATCTGAAACATGGCTTCATGATGGCTTACTGTCAGGATTATTTGCTATAAATGATTACACTCTTATACGACATGACAGGCCTTCTAAGAGAGGAGGGGGTCTAGCAATGTATATAAGGAATAATATTGTTGGCTTTAATTGGGATGATAGTAATTTGGAAAAATTAAATATCACAAATGAAGATGTTGAGTTACAATGGCTTACTATATTACCTGACAGTATGAAAAGGCAGGTTTTATGTAATGTTTATCGCCCACCTTCAGGCAATGTCACGAATGCCATAAAAATAATCAGTGAATGTTTACAATATGTTGAAAATAATCTTAAAAATTTCGAAATTTACATAATGGGTGATTTTAATATAGACCTTTCATGCAAGTCAAAAGACTCTAAGCACCTAAAAGATGCATTGTCTGACTTTGGTCTGAATCAATATATTACCAATAGTACGAGAATAACCCAGACCTCACGTTCTATTATAGATTTGATCTTTACTAATACAGTCTCTGAAATTAAAACAGGAACTTTACACCTTAACATCAGTGATCATGCCTTGGTATTTATTACTAAATACCATAAGCATATACCTAAGGTACCTATAAGTTTCCGAGGAAGATCATACACATACTATAATAAAGAATTACTATACGAACAAATAAACTTGCTACAATGGGAAGCATTTTATTTGAATGATGATCCTGACCAACTTTGGGATATCATTATACAAAGAGTCACTGAAATAATAAATAAAATATGTCCTCTTAAAAATTATGATATAAAACAAACAAAAGAACCCTGGATCAATAATGAACTAATGCAACTAATAATTACTAAAAATCAATTATTACATAAAGCACATAAAACCAATTTGCAATCAGACTGGAATGAAGCCAAATTTGCACGAAATAGAACTAAGAACTTAATTACTCAAGCGAAAGTTAACTATATCAAAAATGAAATTGATATCAATACTGGAGACTGTAAAATGTTTTGGAGGAATATCAAGAAAATATTGCCTTCTGAACGCAAAATTACTTCCAAGACTGTGCTTAAAGACCATGAAAGAGATATCTTAATTCCTGAAGAAGATACTCCCAACTATATAAATAACTTTTTTGCTACAATAGGACAAACTCTCTCCAATGCTTTTCCTACATCAAACCCTGATTTAGGACCTTACCCTCAAGCAGTTTTTGAATTCCGACTACTAACAGAACAAGAGGTTTTGGAGGAATTTACAAAAATTAACATTGGTAAGTCGTCTGCACTAGAAGATCTACCAACTAAATTGCTAAAAGATTGTTTTATTAGATTGGTATCAGAGATGACACATCTTTACAATATTTGCATTAAAAAGAATTATTTCCCTGACAGTTGGAAAATAGCTACTGTCATTCCATTGCCCAAAGAAGGAGACAGGACTAACGTAAATAACCTGAGACCTATATCTTTACTTCCGTTGCCTGGTAAAATCTTGGAACATCTTTTACATAAACAGTTATATAATTATATTGAAAGTCAAAAGTTAATTTTTCAAAATCAAGGTGGTTTTAGGAAAAATTATTCAACCTCAATGACTATAGCTAACCTAACAGATTGTATACATAGAGCCCTGAATCAAAATAAATATGCGCAATGTGTATTCATTGACTTTAAGAAGGCGTTTGATACTATCACCCACTCAACATTAATATATAAATTACAAAATTTTGGACTAAAACAATCAGCAATTAATTTGATATCACATTACTTGTGCAATAGAAAACAGAAAACACTTGTTAATAATGTAGTATCAACCACAAAAGCTTTAACTCATGGAGTCCCCCAAGGTTCAGTATTGGGTCCCCTACTATTTCTGCTATATATTAATGATATACACACTATAGTGAATAATTCTGAGGTGTATCTTTTTGCTGATGACACTGTTTTATGTACTACTGCTGAATCAGCAGTGCAAACCAGCCAACAAATTCAATATGATCTTGATGCTCTTCATGACTGGTGCATCAGAAATTATGTCACTATTAATATTAAAAAGACTAAAAATATGTACTTTGGTACAAAACATAAAATTCGTGTTCTTCATGGTCATGAACCAGTGGTATCTATTGGCGGCACAGCGCTTATAAATACTCAATCCTACAAATATTTAGGTGTTACTTTGGATTCTTGTCTAACCTTTAATCAACATGTAGATACACTTTTTAAGACTCTAAACTATAAAATGATAACTTTTTATAAACTGAAACCGTATCTTAGTCCTAGGACTAGATATATAATGTACAAAGCTTATATTTTACCTTACATTGATTATGGTGATATTTTCTATCATGCAGCAAATAGAAATAAAATAGATAAACTACAAGCAAAACAGACAAGAATCCTCAGAATGTGCTCTGATGACTATAATATTAGGGATGAAAATCTGATTCACAAGGGAGCTAATTTGGCTTTACTAACTGATCGCAAGGATTGTCATCTACTGAAATTGATGTTCAAGAAGAAAGAAATGAACATTGATTTAGATGATAATCAAAACAACATTAGAATTCATAACACTAGAATTCATGATGCCCCTACCTTTCTAGTAAATCAACCAATTAAGACTAGCTACCAGAAAAGCATTGAATATAGTGGGGCAGTTCTATGGAACAGTCTACCGCCTCACGAAAGAAATATTATTGATATCAATAACTTTGCTTATGTTCAAAAGCAAAAATCAATAACTAAATTGACAGACTGAGATTATTATCAAAGAATAGTATGGTCTGACCCTTTAGCCTTTTTTTTGATAAATTTTATCTTACTGGTTGATCTAGTTGAATGTCTATACTGAGTGCAATCGTGACTGAAGCTGTTCATGACCTATGTTTATTTAAAAACGGAAATGTAGGTACAGTTATTAACCTCTATGTCTTTATATATGTATAGCTAATAACAAAGCTATCCATGCTTAAATCCAATGAATTGATACAGTGATCTATATATCATAAGTCATATCTCATTTTTCATTAATACATAAATCATATTGATATTTGTTAAACCATTACTCATCATATCATTCTGCATAACATAATTATTTGTATGAATCATGCTGGGTCAATCTTGAAAACCAGTTCTTTTCAGAACTGAAGCATACCCAGGGTAAAATACTTTCTAAATTAAAAAATAAAAAAAAATAAAAAAAAATAGCGTGAAAATCATCCTAGAATACAAGCCAGCATTAAGGTTGTGCATCAGAGAAACATTTCAGATTTCCACAATCTATCAGCTTGTCTTGAAGCTTTTCCAAAGTCTGCCGTGTTTGGCGTGATTGGAGGGAAATTGTCAGTAAGTAAAATCCACCCCTGACCTCCCCTGAACCCCCAGCTTTGCAGCACTAAGCAGCTAAGCTGTGCCTGACTGCTAAACACACTTTGGGAGGCTTTCCCAGTGCATCACTTTGTGTTTCCACTCATCCCCACCAATACTCACCCTCCATGACCTGTCATTCAGCTCAGACAGGCCTTAACACAATCTGAAGACCTTCCGGATGCCATTTGGGGGCAAATCTATATTGAATCAGGCCTCCGATTTCTTTAGGCTGTATGGGTGGGGTGGAAAGAAGTGTCATCTGTGGAGGGTGGGGAAATGCAATATTGAGTTTGTCAGCCCTTCGGGCAGTCCGATCAGCCAGTTTCGGTCAGTTGGCGTATTGCGTATTCAGGCTGTCAAATACTGGCACCTAAGCCCTTTCCTTATGAATACAAGTTCTGTGAAGCTTAAAGGCAGGAATCCTGAGGGCCTGAAACCATTGGCCTTTTCTGCACACTCCTGTATAGAAAAATGACCAGTGAATCAAATCAGGTTCATGGTCTATCATATTTCTTCTCTGTAGAATAAAGTTTGTCCACAGACTATAGAAGAATTGCATCTACTCGTGGCAGAATTGAATAAACCATCTCTACACCCAGAGTGCATGGCAATGTTCCATCCTTTGAGGTTGCAGAGCTCAAAGTCTTAGGGAAATACGAAAACGGAGGCTAAATATAATATATTACCATCAGACACTGTATGCTTCTCAGACAGTCTGTATGGTCTGTATTGCTTTCTATATTGTACGATGGCTGCTGTTCATGACAAGGCAGACCAGCCTTTCCTTACCTCAGTGAAGTAAGCATTACATCTCGGAGGCTTTAAATGTAAACTTTAAGATAATATCTTCTGAGGCAGCAGTGGCAGAGAATCCCTTGTCAGCGTGTACATAATATCTGTCTCAGAGTTTCTGTCGTAAAGGACATTTAAAGGAGAGTGTAGAAAAAGATCAGGAATTAAAGGGAATCCCTTCCTTTAGTTCAATCCACCAGTCAGTCCAAATGCATTGGCAGGGCTAGGACTAAACTGGGTGGAGATTGCTGTGGTTATATTCTGAACGTTTCCTCAGGCCACAAACCCAATTTCCTCCGTTCTACTAGTTTTATCCGGCCCAGTTAATTGCGCAATTAATCTTGACTTTCTTTGTGGCGCAAAAGGGTTGAGGACCAAAGTCTAATGCTTCTGAAATTGCTTTCTTGTTTTTTTATACAATCATGGATATTTGTTTATGCAAATCACCCAACCTAATCGAATACATCTGCAGAGCTCTGCATTAATGAAAAGCTCAGTATCAGTACCTTGAAAGGGGAGCTGTAGGAACATTTAAAAAATAACACAAAATAACCAGAAACTAGACACAGGTAATCAATTGATTGGAAAGTAATGTTAATTCCACCGTTTGGCCCATGGCGGTGCCTGCCCCACCCATGTCGAGGCGGGGGACGGTCGACTTGCCCATGAATACAAATTTGAAGAATCAATACCATGGGTGCACTGCCTGTTGGGAGTCCTGAGACCTGTCGGTCAGACATGTAGATTTATGCGCACACTTAAAGGAATGCAGATAAATATTATCGTCTTGATTTGTTTGTCTTTGCTGCTTTTGGCTGAATCATGAACCCTGCTTTGACCGCTACTACAGAATTATTTTGATTATCTGAATATTTGTTCTGCTTCATAGTTTTTAGATCAGAAGAATTCTAGTTTTCAGCACAATCGCTTGTTTATTTGAATACAAATGTTACATGTAAATGAAGTGCAATTTTTAAAAGATGATGAGTAAAAAGTAAGTGTATGAATGATGGAGCCTGTAAATGTATATATATCGTGCATATCATGAGCTAAATGGTAAACAAAAGTAATTCCACTTATAGCTATCAAATTAAGGTTGCCTTAAGCATACACTTGTTCTATATCAGTATATTTGTGCATTCAGTGTGCTACATATGGCTTCCATAAGGAATTTTACTATGAATGTTGCATTAAAAATCTTTCAAACAGCTTCATGAAATAACACAAATTGCACTCTTGCAAAGTCTCTGAAATCGTGTTCCTGATTCTTTATATTAACCTCCATGTATTATAATATGTGGGTACATCTGTATGTATATATATATATATATGTATGTATATGTACATATAAACATGTTTATTCAAAATTCAAACATGTTTAGAATAGAATTGGCTGCCTATTTGTAGCTTATGTAACACAGCCAATCGGTCATGGACTCACGGTGGTAACCATCAATTCATAACTGATGTATACTGCCCTCTGTGAATAGGGCATGATTGTGGAGAGGCGGGTCCTTACAAGGCGAATAAACCCAGGCTATTTGTGCATTTCGTCAGTCGACCAGCTTTAACCCTTTTCATCACCAACAACTTGTGCCAGCATGCTTGTTGGCACCTCTACCACTGTGGTTAGAAAGTGTTCAGGTAGGTTTCCACTGAATGACAAATCGTGCTCATTTTCGGCTTTTCAGTGATGTTAACCCATTCCCCATCTTCGCCAACCGAGGCTTTTTTATGTTGTTGGCCACTGTGGTTTGAAAGGTTTAATACTAATTCAGGGGCGGATCCAGGAATTGTTTAGGGAGGGGGGGGGGGGGGAGGCCAACAAACATGAATGTACGGGGGAGGGGGGGGGGGCAAGGTCCGTCCGCCCCTCCCCCCTAAATCCACGCAAGAAATTTATCACATTTGTCGTTCTGTGGAAACCCGCCTTTACTTAATACTGGTCGGCCGACCAAATCTACAGATCCCGGGCGTTTATTCGCCTCATGTGAGACAACCTCCAGTGACCAGTGTGTGGGGCAGACTGTGCGTACCCCCACCTGGAGGTGACCGTGAACACTAACTGACCTCCTCCCGTACCCTCTCCACCCCTCCAGGCCCGCCCGTCAACGTCAGGTGCGGCATCTACGTCGTCAGCTTCGGCTCCATCAGCGAACTCAACATGGTAAGGATTTTGTATAAATAGATATTCAATAGTTATACTTATATAGTTATACTTACAATATGATGTTTTGCTAAATGAATATTGAAATGAGTATTATTCCAAGAGAGATCTCTCAATTCTAGAGTTCTGCAGAGGCAGATGCAGCTTGTGAAACGTAGGGGGGCGCATATAGGCTAATTACTAAAACGTCGTGCAGTTGTCAATATGCACCACGTTATTATTCTTTTTGAAAAGTTTTAGTCTCCATTGAAGAAGGGGGGTCATGATCCCTTGTTCCCCGCTTTGGTTTAATCCTTATCAAAGTTCCTGTATATTGTTTAACGAATAGAATATTGAAATATTCACACAGAGATCTCTCATGCAGTACTGGATTTATGCTTCCCAAATATGTTTAAGGCTCTTGCACGTTGGATTGTTTTTAAGAAACGTTCAGAGACAGAGACGTGTCCAGAATATGACAGATGTTCAAATGGATAAACTGCTACTACGTAATCTAATGTCGTTTCAAAATAATCCATTTTAAGGTTGATTTACATGCGTTGCACATCTTGACTTTGTTAAAAGGCATTTAGCCCTTTGAGATTAGGTGACATATAGTAATTGTATCTACCATCTTTTTTATATTTGAAATATATTGCCGGCGCTGGGGCAATTAAAGTATCATCGAGTACTATTCATTAAGTCAGCTTGATTATACCAGGGCATGGAAAGACTTATTTGCGAGCAGCAAATTGCTCTGGAGAAATTAGCCTTACGCTGTTTTTACCCATTAATTGCCGAGCCAAGATTGCATCCCTTTTTGTTTAACGCCAATGAGAGTCTTGGGACGCGGCTGGTCTATCGCGTCGTTCACCAAGTCACCGCCAGGGGCGATTATAACTACTTTCGGTTTGGACCGGAAGTAGGGGGTAGTTTTAGGTTATAGTGCATGCTGGGTAGTATACATAAATCGGACCTCAGCGCTATCTCCCGGCAACAGACGCCTGAGATATGTGCTCCCTCTGCTCGATATCCTCGTAAAAAGATCGCCATATATAGTCTATATGTCTATATAATCGGAAATCACCCTTGGGGTGAATATGTATCTTGTTTATGTCCAAAAACTACATGGTTGTGTCTGTGTTAGGGCGGGGAGGTGGTGAAAGGAAGCTTTGATAGAGCTGATTTTACGCCAGTATGAATGGGAGTTTATAAAGTAAAGTTTTAGTTACAACAGACTTTATATGTCATTCTTTATCTTCTTGTATGCAAGCTATAACAAGCCTTTCTAACACATCTGAAAGCAAAAGGACGAAGCCTTTCGCTATTTTATATGAATATAGCCTGGGGTTCAGTGTATCAATAGAAAGTGACAAATCGAGCGTCAACCTTCCCATCACCTATAGCCATTCTGCAGGTAATACCATATCAAGTGATCACTGCATAATTCTTATGTTTTTTTTTACATTTCTAAAGCATTCATGGGAAAATATATGCCATATAATTTAAAACAATACCACCAAATCATAATCAGCAACAATTGTCAGCTAGAACTAATAAATTTCAGACTTGTGTAATACCCACACAGCATGTTGATCACCAAAAGGTTTGTTTTGAGAAATGATTGGACTGGACATGCCAATTTCAAAGGTTCTAGACTGGTAGCAATAAAATGTGGCAATGTCAACTTTACAGATTTACTCTAAATGCATCATATACTCACTGCACTAGTTCTGTTAACATCATCGTCTCTCCCATACAGGAGTACACGATGGACATCTATATGAGGCAGTTCTGGTACGACCCTCGTCTTGAATACGGCACCCACATGCCCCCTGTAATCCTACCCCCTAAGTCAATGGACCAGGTAAGTGGTACGATTATAACCTCTCTAATAGCAGGGACTGGCTGACTACTGGTAGCATGGCTTAAGCATTTTTCAAGTACAACCATGTTCAAATTAGACAATGATTTGCCAAGAAAAGAAAAAAGAAATTGGAATCTTATCTACTCAGGTCCTTGACAGATATATATAGTTATTTTTTAATCTTAGGTTTAAAAGAACATGATTTATATGTTAAGCCCTGAAATGACATCTATTGGCACTTATCAGTGGGTATCCATCCCTACCTTTTGCTCTAATGTACGCTGTATAATACAAGCCAGAAAGATTACCAATGACATAATATGCCTACAGATAATGTTTTAGTTGAGGCTTCAGCTAGTGCACTACGTTACTTGTCCCCATCTTGGCGGACTTCCTACATTAATATTGGCGTGCTGTCCTATAGTACGTCAAGGCTCTACGTAAGTGAGTCAGTGATAGGTAAACCCAGTCAGCACTGGTCTCTGTGAACACAGAATCTGGGTACCTTTTTACTTGTCATTCTGCGAACCATTCAGGCCTCGCCTCCCTCCTTGTGTTTAGTTAATGTGCTCAACAGCTGACTCAAAGTGCCCTCTTTTTACCCTGTGGTCCCAGAGGGTCTAGTGGGAAAGGGCTATATAGTACCCCTGCAGGGTCCGGGTGGTGATTGTAAGATGACTATTTGTCGTTTTTTGTTTAGTTTTTTTGAGGGGGTCTCTTTTTCTGTTTTACCTGAAGAAGAGGAGCCTTTCTTCTGTTTTTATTGCTAATGGTTATTGACGGTGTAAACTGCCGGAAACTCGCTTTGTGGTACCAAAAATAGTAAAGCTACACAAAGATATGCAAATCGCGCACTCACCTACGAGAAAATCGTGACGTCGTTGATACAGGCACAGGAGAGTCCATGCAACCAGGTACGACGCGTCTGTCTCTTTTGCCGTTTTCGTGACATCATTGGCCCCTTGTTTATAGATGACGTCACAAAAACAGCAAAAGAAACGGACGCGTCGTACCTGGTTGGACGAACTCTCATAGGGGGCGCCCCTAACGACGTAGTCACTGCAAAACGTAATACAGTCATTAATCTTTCCTTTGTACTATCGTTTGTGGTACCCTGCCCAAGCCTTCTGAACCTGCCAGTGTTGTCTGACAATTTTCAATTTTCTCTTTCAGGTTTGGACTCCAGACATCTTCTTCCCCAATGAAAAGTCGGCAGCATTCCACATGGTCACCGTGCCCAACAAACTAATGAGGATATACCCCAACGGGTCCGTCGTTTACAGTGTCAGGTAGGTTCAATGATCTTAGTACTCTTTTTTTAAGTTGTTATATCATAGGTTTAAGGACTAGGAATAGCCGTCCTTCAGCCTTATGGATTATGGTGAAGAAATGCCTAAATGGGTAGTAAGTATTTATAAAGAGAGCAAAGGAACATGTGAATTATGCCGCGTCCCCACTTGGGCGACCAACGACAGCGAATAACGTTAGTCGGCCCTCGATTAAGAATTTAGTACGTCGTCGGGGGACTAACTAGTCGCCAGACTACTAAAAAAACTAATCACAACATTGGGACGCTCTTGCTATTAATCTGCTGGGGACTAAAGGACAATTTAGTACCTTGCCCAGCGACCACCTATTTGCCTGTGGCTATGGGGAAATATCTAACATGTCAAATATTTTGCTAGAAAACCACGGTGACAAGTGGTTTAATCGCCAGATATTAAAGTGCCAGTGTATAGTTGGTCACCGGGCGACTAACGATGTTTGTCGCCGCGTTTTTTTGTAATCTAGTCGCCCAAGTGGGGACCAGGCTTAAAGCGGCACGCAATGAGAAAAGTATAGTGTTCCAACACACCATGCACGTTAACTTATGCTGGTTGATATTAGTTAAAGTTATCATAGATAACGTGATGCATGAGTACCAGCATTATTAATTGTTGTTTCTGAGTACAGCCTAAAAACAGCAATAAGCAATAAAAACAACTTCTTCAGGACAATATAAACGGTTATCTACTGTAAATCTTCCAACCTCCATTAGTGGTAAACAGATATAGGATGCGATTTCAAGTTAACGTCAGTGAGCATGCAATAACAAGTTCTCTGCGGGCAATATGATGTACTGTATGACCTGATTGGAGATCAAAATCAGACATAGCTTGGATGCTTACATTGTGGGAAGCATACTACAAAGTATGTATGGACCTCTAGCCCATGAGTGGAATATATAAATCAATAACATTCACAACATGTCTATAAGCTTAATAAAGCAAGAGTGGTATAAAAGGGTGCGGTTCAGAAAAAGTGTGCTCAAGTTATTCTTTATTGTAACTCTTGGCCTTACGGTCTCTGACAACGTCGTGTGCACTATCAATTCTTGATAGGACCGGAAAGAAAAGTTAGAAAGGTTCGTGCATACTGGGCTATCAAGGCCATGAATAATGGGGGAGGGGGGGGGGAGAGATGCATGTTTCTAGGCTAAGCTCATGTAGTAAAGGAGAAGACGGGGTTTCCTGACAAAGAAGATACATGACAGATCCATTCTTGGGCCCGCTTGGCAGCACTACAAAGGTCCTCTCCCCAGAACTTGGCACCCACTTGTTGTCCTTGGCCAATCATCAGTCAATCATGTATACTATTTTTATAATTTTGTTACGTTCCCAAAGACACCAGAGTAAAAAAGAACAACAAAGTGTATTTGTTTAGGTAGTTGTCGCACCACAAAACCCAATACTGGTTGGTGTCCTACTTTATTCCTAGAACCATTTATTTAATAAGGTCCTATGTACCATTGATAAGCTCATGACAGGTAATATCAGTAATGTGACTCTGCTCAGAAATATTAGATTAAAATATTATCTATGTTGACAGCATTGAGGTCATCCAGTACATCATATATCTCACGGACACATCCATACTCAACATAGTACCATAATGATTATTATATTATCAGCTAGATTTATTATAATATCATGTGTGGCCACCCTTGAACAACATATTGCTCATCGTGTCTTTAGGGCAGAGGTTAGCACATTAATTTGCTTTTGCACGGAAGATGTTTTGCAGTGTCAAATCAATTCATAAATGTTTAATTTGATGTGTGTGGGATATCCCAATGAGTAAATATTTCTTTTCCTCAATGTGAAACCTAAACCATTTTGCAACGACAAAAATTCCAAAACATATTGTTAAAACTTGCAACAGGATCCACCGGTTTTTGTCCCCTTTTTTAAAATCTAGTTCCACCACAGATTTTGCCATTAACTAAAAATTCCAAAACATATTACAGATGGCAAAATAGGCCCTCATGACCTTTCATTTAAGAGTTGAGATGTATCCTTCAGTTCGCTTGAAAAAAGTCCACAATAAGCTGAATACTCCTGACAATATCATTGGTAAAACCTGCAACAGGATCCACCAGTTTTTGTGCCCGTTTTTTTTTAAATCTAGTACCAACACAGTTTTTGCCTGTAAAACATTCATAGTTAGTTTCCCTACCCAAGGTTCCGGGTTCAGTCTAGTTTACAGGAAATTGTAATCCACTCAACGTGTTGTTTCACTAACGCAATTTTAATGAAGACAAAAGCGTTTTTCAAGAGGCAGCTTCATCAGCACTCAGATCATTTAGGGCGTACAGGTATTGAATAATTAAATACCCAAGTCCATGAGGCCTGTTGCAGAATGAAAAGAGAGAGAATGAATATCACTATCCTGGTTGAAATCGCCATTGTTTTGCAAAAATCCAGTTTCACGACGGCTTGGATTTTCATGGTTTTATATCGAAATGCTAATTTCTAAAAGACAGATTGCAACAGCGACATCCCTGTTGCATTGTACTGTTATGTTTTATCCTGTTTATACACTTTGACCCATTGCATAGTGACATGAGTTTTGACAAAGCAAACAGCGTCAAAGTTGAAGTGATCTCTCTGTTGTGATGGGTCCCACTGTCAAATATTGTGGTTGTTCTTCTGGGTCAATTTTAGTTCCGTAATCAGTTTCAAAAAGGATTCAGTTTGCTCCTTCTATGTGTTTTTTTATTGTAAATAATGTAATTTTGCGATTCAAATGCCCAGTTTACCTAATTGTGGCATTTCAGTAGTTTTTTCTACCATTCTATTCAATAGTAGACTAACTCTACCAAGGTCGTTTCATCCAGTTTAGTATAAATTATGATGAGACAATTGATGTGATTTAAACTGTTCTTAATTGGTAACCTCTGATGTTGGTCTCTAAGAATTCTTAGAGACCACAGCTGACAGGTCCCGTCTAAGAATTCTTCAAAGTCGGAGGTTACCAATTAAGAACAAATGACAACTATTTTTACAATCTACTATCTGCTAATTCTGAAAGACTTTCAGAATAAGCAGTCAGTGGATTGTAAAAGTATTTAATTTTTGTATTTACACCTGTACGTGTGTCTCATTCATCTGTCCATAGGTCTCAGATACAAATTTGAACAAATCAACATTGAGGGTTAATCGGATTAAAAATATGTAAATTCTCGAAGTATTCAGTCTCAGAACGTACATCTGACATAAAATGACTATTCTTTTCATTGCTTTTCATGTGTAGTGAAGAAGCAACAGGTGGCATACTTTGCACCACCCGATAGGTCCCTGGTATACACACTCACTCTCTGGTGTCTCAAGTATATACTTGGTGTTTTTCTGAGGTGTGAAAAGCTACCTTTGGATGTTAAGCGGCTGTCACACCTGTCAGTGGGTGTTACTCCCACACCCACCACCAGGGGGAGGTACCCACAGCTGACAGGGCCGTCAAAACACAACCAAGGAGACCGGGGTAAACAGATACCGGGGCCTGGGGGGGGGGGAGCACTGACTCTTTGAAGGATACTATACCTACTGCCAAACTACCGCCCCAACTTTTTTGTGGCTGACCACTCCTGAATTTTGGGTGACCGGCCCTTTTTTGGGGGGGGGGGATACAGATCACCGCCCCCACAAAAAAGACTGTAAAGTAGATACAAATCTTCTAGATTCCTTAAGGAGAACTCTGAGTGTATTTCCAATACGTTATCTAATGAATAAAGTAACAAGAATGCAAAATTACATGCTTTTACTCCTATATTGCTATACAGAAGTATATCACTGCCCCCCTTTTTGGCCCAAAAGTGGACTGACCGCCCATCATTTTTGACGTTCACTGCCTCCTTTTTGGGAGGCCATTTGGCAGTGGTTACCTTTTCAGATTCAAGTGCCCCCCCCCCCCCTCTCCCGGCTGCTGGGGGCTGGATCCCTGCTGTGGGGTGCTATCTGTTATGAGAGGGGGAGGGGGATTCATCGAACAATTCAGTTAATATTTATGTTAAACCTAATTATTAGATAGTTCAGCAATCCCAAAGAGTTGAAAAGCGATTTGAGCGATTTGACTGAAATTCAGCTTGAATGAAAGATTGCTATCTTCCAATATCTCGCATTGTCAGGTATTCACCAAGGGATTGACCATTGTTCCGTAGGTTTCTAATCACGATGCCTAATGGTAACATAATTTCCGGTCGTTTTTGAAGATTTCTGTTCGTTTTTGAAGATCTCTGTTCTTTTTTGAAGATTTCTGTTCATTTTTGAAGATTCCATGTTCTCTTGGACAATGAGATCCAACCAGAATTTTATTTGAATCTCTCAATGTATATCCCGCTTAAAGCGTGTGTAGGTTGTTGGTCTCTGTTGCAGCCGAAATCTTTAAAGCCTGCCTCTAGTCTAGAAAGGACAATTTAGAAATGGGATGTTCGTGTGCATCAGCTGCAGGAAAAAACTCAACAACAGGCCTTTATCCTATGATTCAATAGGACACACAGAGCTATTGTTAAGCGTAAGAAATAAGCCTTTTGCTTTTTGCTGGAGGTTGAATAACTAAGAAACTGGGACTCATAAATAAGGTCGTTTCGTGGTCGACAATGATTATCTTTTTTTGAACCAGTCGCCATTGGATTGACCAGGAGACACAGCTGTTTTAAGACGACATTCTGGGCGTTCTACAGTCACTGTTATAATCTAAAGCCGTTGTATGAGTAGTATAAAAAATTACATCATGGCATGAGAATCTCGTGAAAGTTAATCATTTCATCTTAAACAAATGCAGAATCTTTTACACGAATTAAGTGTACTTTCCTAGCAGTTGCATTCCAAATTTTAAGAATACATTCCTAGCTAAAGTGAATTATCCGGCAGTTGGAATCTCTTTTTTTAACCTGGAGAATTCTCTGACACAAGGGTTATGATAAGGCAGTATAATAACACACTCAACCATTTTACTCCAATTGTAAGTAAGAATAATGGTTTACTCTAGACATGTTGCATATCATTAGAAAGTCTTTTCAATTCTCTTTCGAATGATGTGTTATCAGTATGAGTTCCTGTAAGATTTCTAAAAAAAAAAAAAAAAATTGCCCAGTATAATCCTGACTCTACTCACGTTAGAAGGTAGCTGCTCAGGGTAATGACCTACTGACAGACCCTGACTAATTGCAATAGCTGCTCGAGTAAACTGGGCGATTTTGACTACTATAAATGCCCTCATACTTAGATTTTTCATGGTGAGATTCATTCATGGGAGATGCCATTTGAAAGAAAATATCAAGTCCTTTCAGATAACATCTAACATGCCTATAACTATCACTTATTCGCTATGCAGATTTTTGAAATCCTCAGTAAGATTGGAAAGTGGAAAACAGCCTACATGCGGTAGCTGGCCGGGTTAATGACCTACTAACAGGCCCTTAATTAATTGTAACAGCTTTTTACGTTAATACTGTTTTAAATTAGGCGATTTTGACCACTATAGAATTTAGTTATTTTAAAATATTCATCAGAAATATTATAGAAACCTCGGCATGCTACATACCATTCGAAAGCAAATCCAAAATCCTCTCTACCGATATGTGGCATGTTTATAGCGTTCATTCCTACTACGGCTTTCTAAAATCGGGAATTACATCGTGCAGTAGAACAGAGCCTTGAGGTCTCACGGAACTAAATGTGGCGCCATCTGTAGTGTCATATACCTTTCTGTCCCGAGGTGAAGGGGATGCCAGTCTCTGAGTGGCTGATAATGGGATAAGATAAAATGATAATGCAGAATTAGAATTCACATGATACCCCCTACTATTTCTGAGTTATTTAATAAAAAAAGATCCATGATATGGGGTGTTTGGTAAATGTCAGTGGGGTTTTAAAATGGGCGCTGTGCTCCATGAATTTGGTCGCTGCAAAACTGCTAAAATGAGGGTAGGTCAACATCTGGGACTGTTGCAAAAAATTTTCACGGTCAACCTACCCTCAAATTTTGATATTTTGTGTCCCAAAGAGGTCTCAATAGGTTACTGAGTGACTTTAAGGTGTTGCAATGTTTGGGATATTTTTTTTTTCAAGATATGCTATATTAAACTATACAGGAAAACATTTGGTTCCGTGAGACCTGTAGTTTGTGCAGCCAAGGTGGCTAAAATGAATTTGGGCTTCCAAAATTGCCTTTTTTGGGGTTGGTTTATGGACAATTGCTGACCCTTGTTATGTTTTTTTCATATCATAATTTTTTTGTAGGTTTTAAGCAGAAATTTAGGTTTTGGGGTTAAAAATAGGGACTTTAGCGATAGGTGACGTCTGAAAAATATCGAAATCCCTCAATTTCCCTATTTGGTCCTAAAATGTCAATCAGGGCATAATTCTCATCTCATTTGGCTGATTTCAAGTCATCTGAGTCCTGAGTATTGTGTCTTGGGGCTCGCTTGAGTTTGAAAATCGGTCAATTTTGGTGTAGCGCGACAAGCTGAAAATGGCCGAATGGAGCTGAAAGTTAAAAGAAATAGTTGCATTCACTTCAAAGTGTCTGTACAAGGTCTCTACATTAGCAGCAACTATAATATGTACATTAGAAAGCCCTCCTTGTAAGGCTCTCAACAAAAAAGTCAGGGTAAATTGCAATTTTTGTCCATTTTTTGAGTTCGGTCGGCCAATTTTCCAAACTTTTGCCTGATCCACACAAAAACTGGGCTGAGCATTCCCTCAATGATCCTTGTTCCTAGCTTAGGTGGGTCATAACAACGTGTATGCCAACTTTCATGTCTCTGCCTTTATTATTTCTATAAATCAGGGTCATCTGACTATGTTGATGCAGCGTCCGGAAAAGGCCTTGTTGAACGCTGGTCATTTCCCATAGACAGGGGCTCAGGGCAAATAGGATTTTTGGAGGAAAGACTGATGCTATGAAGGTAAAACTGCGCAGTATTCTCAGAAATAGGTGTGGGAAGTGGAAATAGAGGTTTTTATAGGCTTATGAGGCAGTCATGTGCCCTTTGTAGGTCTCACGGAACTAAATGTGGCGCCATCTGTAGTGTCATATACCTTTCTGTCCCGAGGTGAAGGGGATGCCAGTCTCTGAGTGGCTGATAATGGGATAAGATAAAATGATAATGCAGAATTAGAATTCACATGATACCCCCTACTATTTCTGAGTTATTTAATAAAAAAAGATCCATGATATGGGGTGTTTGGTAAATGTCAGTGGGGTTTTAAAATGGGCGCTGTGCTCCATGAATTTGGTCGCTGCAAAACTGCTAAAATGAGGGTAGGTCAACATCTGGGACTGTTGCGAAAAATTTTCACGGTCAACCTACCCTCAAATTTTGATATTTTGTGTCCCAAAGAGGTCTCAATAGGTTACTGAGTGACTTTAAGGTGTTGCAATGTTTGGGATATTTTTTTTTTCAAGATATGCTATATTAAACTATACAGGAAAACATTTGGTTCCGTGAGACCTGTAGTTTGTGCAGCCAAGGTGGCTAAAATGAATTTGGGCTTCCAAAATTGCCTTTTTTGGGGTTGGTTTATGGACAATTGCTGACCCTTGTTATGTTTTTTTCATATCATAATTTTTCTGTAGGTTTTAAGCAGAAATTTAGGTTTTGGGGTTAAAAATAGGGACTTTAGCGATAGGTGACGTCTGAAAAATATCGAAATCCCTCAATTTCCCTATTTGGTCCTAAAATGTCAATCAGGGCATAATTCTCATCTCATTTGGCTGATTTCAAGTCATCTGAGTCCTGAGTATTGTATCTTGGGGCTCGCTTGAGTTTGAAAATCGGTCAATTTTGGTGTAGCGCGACAAGCTGAAAATGGCCGAATGGAGCTGAAAGTTAAAAGAAATAGTTGCATTCACTTCAAAGTGTCTGTACAAGGTCTCTACATTAGCAGCAACTATAATATGTACATTAGAAAGCCCTCCTTGTAAGGCTCTCAACAAAAAAGTCAGGGTAAATTGCAATTTTTGTCCATTTTTTGAGTTCGGTCGGCCAATTTTCCAAACTTTTGCCTGATCCACACAAAAACTGGGCTGAGCATTCCCTCAATGATCCTTGTTCCTAGCTTAGGTGGGTCATAACAACGTGTATGCCAACTTTCATGTCTCTGCCTTTATTATTTCTATAAATCAGGGTCATCTGACTATGTTGATGCAGCGTCCGGAAAAGGCCTTGTTGAACGCTGGTCATTTCCCATAGACAGGGGCTCAGGGCAAATAGGATTTTTGGAGGAAAGACTGATGCTATGAAGGTAAAACTGCGCAGTATTCTCAGAAATAGGTGTGGGAAGTGGAAATAGAGGTTTTTATAGGCTTATGAGGCAGTCATGTGCCCTTTGTAGGTCTCACGGAACTAAATGTGGCGCCATCTGTAGTGTCATATACCTTTCTGTCCCGAGGTGAAGGGGATGCCAGTCTCTGAGTGGCTGATAATGGGATAAGATAAAATGATAATGCAGAATTAGAATTCACATGATACCCCCTACTATTTCTGAGTTATTTAATAAAAAAAGATCCATGATATGGGGTGTTTGGTAAATGTCAGTGGGGTTTTAAAATGGGCGCTGTGCTCCATGAATTTGGTCGCTGCAAAACTGCTAAAATGAGGGTAGGTCAACATCTGGGACTGTTGCGAAAAATTTTCACGGTCAACCTACCCTCAAATTTTGATATTTTGTGTCCCAAAGAGGTCTCAATAGGTTACTGAGTGACTTTAAGGTGTTGCAATGTTTGGGATATTTTTTTTTTCAAGATATGCTATATTAAACTATACAGGAAAACATTTGGTTCCGTGAGACCTGTAGTTTGTGCAGCCAAGGTGGCTAAAATGAATTTGGGCTTCCAAAATTGCCTTTTTTGGGGTTGGTTTATGGACAATTGCTGACCCTTGTTATGTTTTTTTCATATCATAATTTTTCTGTAGGTTTTAAGCAGAAATTTAGGTTTTGGGGTTAAAAATAGGGACTTTAGCGATAGGTGACGTCTGAAAAATATCGAAATCCCTCAATTTCCCTATTTGGTCCTAAAATGTCAATCAGGGCATAATTCTCATCTCATTTGGCTGATTTCAAGTCATCTGAGTCCTGAGTATTGTGTCTTGGGGCTCGCTTGAGTTTGAAAATCGGTCAATTTTGGTGTAGCGCGACAAGCTGAAAATGGCCGAATGGAGCTGAAAGTTAAAAGAAATAGTTGCATTCACTTCAAAGTGTCTGTACAAGGTCTCTACATTAGCAGCAACTATAATATGTACATTAGAAAGCCCTCCTTGTAAGGCTCTCAACAAAAAAGTCAGGGTAAATTGCAATTTTTGTCCATTTTTTGAGTTCGGTCGGCCAATTTTCCAAACTTTTGCCTGATCCACACAAAAACTGGGCTGAGCATTCCCTCAATGATCCTTGTTCCTAGCTTAGGTGGGTCATAACAACGTGTATGCCAACTTTCATGTCTCTGCCTTTATTATTTCTATAAATCAGGGTCATCTGACTATGTTGATGCAGCGTCCGGAAAAGGCCTTGTTGAACGCTGGTCATTTCCCATAGACAGGGGCTCAGGGCAAATAGGATTTTTGGAGGAAAGACTGATGCTATGAAGGTAAAACTGCGCAGTATTCTCAGAAATAGGTGTGGGAAGTGGAAATAGAGGTTTTTATAGGCTTATGAGGCAGTCATGTGCCCTTTGTAGGTCTCACGGAACTAAATGTGGCGCCATCTGTAGTGTCATATACCTTTCTGTCCCGAGGTGAAGGGGATGCCAGTCTCTGAGTGGCTGATAATGGGATAAGATAAAATGATAATGCAGAATTAGAATTCACATGATACCCCCTACTATTTCTGAGTTATTTAATAAAAAAAGATCCATGATATGGGGTGTTTGGTAAATGTCAGTGGGGTTTTAAAATGGGCGCTGTGCTCCATGAATTTGGTCGCTGCAAAACTGCTAAAATGAGGGTAGGTCAACATCTGGGACTGTTGCGAAAAATTTTCACGGTCAACCTACCCTCAAATTTTGATATTTTGTGTCCCAAAGAGGTCTCAATAGGTTACTGAGTGACTTTAAGGTGTTGCAATGTTTGGGATATTTTTTTTTTCAAGATATGCTATATTAAACTATACAGGAAAACATTTGGTTCCGTGAGACCTGTAGTTTGTGCAGCCAAGGTGGCTAAAATGAATTTGGGCTTCCAAAATTGCCTTTTTTGGGGTTGGTTTATGGACAATTGCTGACCCTTGTTATGTTTTTTTCATATCATAATTTTTCTGTAGGTTTTAAGCAGAAATTTAGGTTTTGGGGTTAAAAATAGGGACTTTAGCGATAGGTGACGTCTGAAAAATATCGAAATCCCTCAATTTCCCTATTTGGTCCTAAAATGTCAATCAGGGCATAATTCTCATCTCATTTGGCTGATTTCAAGTCATCTGAGTCCTGAGTATTGTGTCTTGGGGCTCGCTTGAGTTTGAAAATCGGTCAATTTTGGTGTAGCGCGACAAGCTGAAAATGGCCGAATGGAGCTGAAAGTTAAAAGAAATAGTTGCATTCACTTCAAAGTGTCTGTACAAGGTCTCTACATTAGCAGCAACTATAATATGTACATTAGAAAGCCCTCCTTGTAAGGCTCTCAACAAAAAAGTCAGGGTAAATTGCAATTTTTGTCCATTTTTTGAGTTCGGTCGGCCAATTTTCCAAACTTTTGCCTGATCCACACAAAAACTGGGCTGAGCATTCCCTCAATGATCCTTGTTCCTAGCTTAGGTGGGTCATAACAACGTGTATGCCAACTTTCATGTCTCTGCCTTTATTATTTCTATAAATCAGGGTCATCTGACTATGTTGATGCAGCGTCCGGAAAAGGCCTTGTTGAACGCTGGTCATTTCCCATAGACAGGGGCTCAGGGCAAATAGGATTTTTGGAGGAAAGACTGATGCTATGAAGGTAAAACTGCGCAGTATTCTCAGAAATAGGTGTGGGAAGTGGAAATAGAGGTTTTTATAGGCTTATGAGGCAGTCATGTGCCCTTTGTAGTTTGTGCAGCCAAGGTGGCTAAAATGAATTTGGGCTTCCAAAATTGCCTTTTTTGGGGTTGGTTTATGGACAATTGCTGACCCTTGTTATGTTTTTTTCATATCATAATTTTTCTGTAGGTTTTAAGCAGAAATTTAGGTTTTGGGGTTAAAAATAGGGACTTTAGCGATAGGTGACGTCTGAAAAATATCGAAATCCCTCAATTTCCCTATTTGGTCCTAAAATGTCAATCAGGGCATAATTCTCATCTCATTTGGCTGATTTCAAGTCATCTGAGTCCTGAGTATTGTGTCTTGGGGCTCGCTTGAGTTTGAAAATCGGTCAATTTTGGTGTAGCGCGACAAGCTGAAAATGGCCGAATGGAGCTGAAAGTTAAAAGAAATAGTTGCATTCACTTCAAAGTGTCTGTACAAGGTCTCTACATTAGCAGCAACTATAATATGTACATTAGAAAGCCCTCCTTGTAAGGCTCTCAACAAAAAAGTCAGGGTAAATTGCAATTTTTGTCCATTTTTTGAGTTCGGTCGGCCAATTTTCCAAACTTTTGCCTGATCCACACAAAAACTGGGCTGAGCATTCCCTCAATGATCCTTGTTCCTAGCTTAGGTGGGTCATAACAACGTGTATGCCAACTTTCATGTCTCTGCCTTTATTATTTCTATAAATCAGGGTCATCTGACTATGTTGATGCAGCGTCCGGAAAAGGCCTTGTTGAACGCTGGTCATTTCCCATAGACAGGGGCTCAGGGCAAATAGGATTTTTGGAGGAAAGACTGATGCTATGAAGGTAAAACTGCGCAGTATTCTCAGAAATAGGTGTGGGAAGTGGAAATAGAGGTTTTTATAGGCTTATGAGGCAGTCATGTGCCCTTTGTAGGTCTCACGGAACTAAATGTGGCGCCATCTGTAGTGTCATATACCTTTCTGTCCCGAGGTGAAGGGGATGCCAGTCTCTGAGTGGCTGATAATGGGATAAGATAAAATGATAATGCAGAATTAGAATTCACATGATACCCCCTACTATTTCTGAGTTATTTAATAAAAAAAGATCCATGATATGGGGTGTTTGGTAAATGTCAGTGGGGTTTTAAAATGGGCGCTGTGCTCCATGAATTTGGTCGCTGCAAAACTGCTAAAATGAGGGTAGGTCAACATCTGGGACTGTTGCGAAAAATTTTCACGGTCAACCTACCCTCAAATTTTGATATTTTGTGTCCCAAAGAGGTCTCAATAGGTTACTGAGTGACTTTAAGGTGTTGCAATGTTTGGGATATTTTTTTTTTCAAGATATGCTATATTAAACTATACAGGAAAACATTTGGTTCCGTGAGACCTGTAGTTTGTGCAGCCAAGGTGGCTAAAATGAATTTGGGCTTCCAAAATTGCCTTTTTTGGGGTTGGTTTATGGACAATTGCTGACCCTTGTTATGTTTTTTTCATATCATAATTTTTTTGTAGGTTTTAAGCAGAAATTTAGGTTTTGGGGTTAAAAATAGGGACTTTAGCGATAGGTGACGTCTGAAAAATATCGAAATCCCTCAATTTCCCTATTTGGTCCTAAAATGTCAATCAGGGCATAATTCTCATCTCATTTGGCTGATTTCAAGTCATCTGAGTCCTGAGTATTGTGTCTTGGGGCTCGCTTGAGTTTGAAAATCGGTCAATTTTGGTGTAGCGCGACAAGCTGAAAATGGCCGAATGGAGCTGAAAGTTAAAAGAAATAGTTGCATTCACTTCAAAGTGTCTGTACAAGGTCTCTACATTAGCAGCAACTATAATATGTACATTAGAAAGCCCTCCTTGTAAGGCTCTCAACAAAAAAGTCAGGGTAAATTGCAATTTTTGTCCATTTTTTGAGTTCGGTCGGCCAATTTTCCAAACTTTTGCCTGATCCACACAAAAACTGGGCTGAGCATTCCCTCAATGATCCTTGTTCCTAGCTTAGGTGGGTCATAACAACGTGTATGCCAACTTTCATGTCTCTGCCTTTATTATTTCTATAAATCAGGGTCATCTGACTATGTTGATGCAGCGTCCGGAAAAGGCCTTGTTGAACGCTGGTCATTTCCCATAGACAGGGGCTCAGGGCAAATAGGATTTTTGGAGGAAAGACTGATGCTATGAAGGTAAAACTGCGCAGTATTCTCAGAAATAGGTGTGGGAAGTGGAAATAGAGGTTTTTATAGGCTTATGAGGCAGTCATGTGCCCTTTGTAGTTTGTGCAGCCAAGGTGGCTAAAATGAATTTGGGCTTCCAAAATTGCCTTTTTTGGGGTTGGTTTATGGACAATTGCTGACCCTTGTTATGTTTTTTTCATATCATAATTTTTCTGTAGGTTTTAAGCAGAAATTTAGGTTTTGGGGTTAAAAATAGGGACTTTAGCGATAGGTGACGTCTGAAAAATATCGAAATCCCTCAATTTCCCTATTTGGTCCTAAAATGTCAATCAGGGCATAATTCTCATCTCATTTGGCTGATTTCAAGTCATCTGAGTCCTGAGTATTGTGTCTTGGGGCTCGCTTGAGTTTGAAAATCGGTCAATTTTGGTGTAGCGCGACAAGCTGAAAATGGCCGAATGGAGCTGAAAGTTAAAAGAAATAGTTGCATTCACTTCAAAGTGTCTGTACAAGGTCTCTACATTAGCAGCAACTATAATATGTACATTAGAAAGCCCTCCTTGTAAGGCTCTCAACAAAAAAGTCAGGGTAAATTGCAATTTTTGTCCATTTTTTGAGTTCGGTCGGCCAATTTTCCAAACTTTTGCCTGATCCACACAAAAACTGGGCTGAGCATTCCCTCAATGATCCTTGTTCCTAGCTTAGGTGGGTCATAACAACGTGTATGCCAACTTTCATGTCTCTGCCTTTATTATTTCTATAAATCAGGGTCATCTGACTATGTTGATGCAGCGTCCGGAAAAGGCCTTGTTGAACGCTGGTCATTTCCCATAGACAGGGGCTCAGGGCAAATAGGATTTTTGGAGGAAGGACTGATGCTATGAAGGTAAAACTGCGCAGTATTCTCAGAAATAGGTGTGGGAAGTGGAAATAGAGGTTTTTATAGGCTTATGAGGCAGTCATGTGCCCTTTGTAGTTTGTGCAGCCAAGGTGGCTAAAATGAATTTGGGCTTCCAAAATTGCCTTTTTTGGGGTTGGTTTATGGACAATTGCTGACCCTTGTTATGTTTTTTTCATATCATAATTTTTCTGTAGGTTTTAAGCAGAAATTTAGGTTTTGGGGTTAAAAATAGGGACTTTAGCGATAGGTGACGTCTGAAAAATATCGAAATCCCTCAATTTCCCTATTTGGTCCTAAAATGTCAATCAGGGCATAATTCTCATCTCATTTGGCTGATTTCAAGTCATCTGAGTCCTGAGTATTGTGTCTTGGGGCTCGCTTGAGTTTGAAAATCGGTCAATTTTGGTGTAGCGCGACAAGCTGAAAATGGCCGAATGGAGCTGAAAGTTAAAAGAAATAGTTGCATTCACTTCAAAGTGTCTGTACAAGGTCTCTACATTAGCAGCAACTATAATATGTACATTAGAAAGCCCTCCTTGTAAGGCTCTCAACAAAAAAGTCAGGGTAAATTGCAATTTTTGTCCATTTTTTGAGTTCGGTCGGCCAATTTTCCAAACTTTTGCCTGATCCACACAAAAACTGGGCTGAGCATTCCCTCAATGATCCTTGTTCCTAGCTTAGGTGGGTCATAACAACGTGTATGCCAACTTTCATGTCTCTGCCTTTATTATTTCTATAAATCAGGGTCATCTGACTATGTTGATGCAGCGTCCGGAAAAGGCCTTGTTGAACGCTGGTCATTTCCCATAGACAGGGGCTCAGGGCAAATAGGATTTTTGGAGGAAAGACTGATGCTATGAAGGTAAAACTGCGCAGTATTCTCAGAAATAGGTGTGGGAAGTGGAAATAGAGGTTTTTATAGGCTTATGAGGCAGTCATGTGCCCTTTGTAGGTCTCACGGAACTAAATGTGGCGCCATCTGTAGTGTCATATACCTTTCTGTCCCGAGGTGAAGGGGATGCCAGTCTCTGAGTGGCTGATAATGGGATAAGATAAAATGATAATGCAGAATTAGAATTCACATGATACCCCCTACTATTTCTGAGTTATTTAATAAAAAAAGATCCATGATATGGGGTGTTTGGTAAATGTCAGTGGGGTTTTAAAATGGGCGCTGTGCTCCATGAATTTGGTCGCTGCAAAACTGCTAAAATGAGGGTAGGTCAACATCTGGGACTGTTGCGAAAAATTTTCACGGTCAACCTACCCTCAAATTTTGATATTTTGTGTCCCAAAGAGGTCTCAATAGGTTACTGAGTGACTTTAAGGTGTTGCAATGTTTGGGATATTTTTTTTTTCAAGATATGCTATATTAAACTATACAGGAAAACATTTGGTTCCGTGAGACCTTGATAGGGGAGCTGCTCGGGTGAATGACCTACTAACAGGCCCTGATGAATTGTAACAGCTACTCACGTTAGAGAGGAGCAGCTCGGGGTAATGACCTACTTACGGACCCTGGGTACTGAGTGCTGACGGCCGGGGGCGGCAGGGGTATCTGTTTAAGTGTGATCTAATTGTGGGTCAGCAGGGTGCTGTGTGCTGGAACTGCTCTTCGCTCTTGGAGCAATTTAGGAGGAGAGCAACACACTGGCGGATTCAGGATTTTGAAAAGGGGGGGGGGGCGTTATTGGAAAAAAATGTCCTTAATTGCTTTTAGGCCGAGTTTTACATTGAAAAAAATGCAAAATTTTCCTGAAAAAAGGCGGGGTACGCCCCCCCCCCCCCCCTTCTGGAGCTGCCACTGCAACACGTGTCTGAGCAGATTGATTATTATATTCAGTTTGCAGTCCGCTGTTATTCTAGGGATTAAAAAAAATATCCTTGGAGCATTTGTACACTCAGACTCACCTTAACATAATGATAAGGATAATTCTTAAAATCAAGCAACTAAGTGTTTTATTGAAAGTTAGCAGTAAATGTAGGAGTCATATTTGGAGTGAAACAACTGAATACAAATTTTGTCAAAATAAGAAATCAGAGAAATTGAATCAGAAAACATTGATGAGTTCAATGGATATGAAAGTTAAAATTGTACTTTTTCATCTTTTTAATTTTCCTGCATGGAGTAGTCAATAATTCTCAATATCAGATTTGGTCCTTTCTGTGTTATAAGAAATTGAAATGTAAACATGCTACTCTGATTCTGTATTCAAACCACAAATGTGGCTGGACATAAATTATTCTCTCATCTGGCTCTGTAAACAATCTTGGTGATTCTCAAAAAGCAATCTCAAACACCCTGACCGATTTGTTTGGCCTGTCACATGGTCCTCACCTGTTTGTTGCCTTGGTTTCAGGATCACCATGACGATGTCACATGGTCCTCACCTGTTTGTTGCCTTGGTTTCAGGATCACCATGACGATGTCACATGGTCCTCACCTGTTTGTTGCCTTGGTTTCAGGATCACCATGACGATGTCACATGGTCCTCACCTGTTTGTTGCCTTGGTTTCAGGATCACCATGACGATGGCCTGTCACATGGTCCTCACCAACTTCCCCATGGACTACCAGGAGTGTTACGTCAAAATGGAGAGCTGTGAGTTCACTTACGTATTTTTCAAAATATCAAGAAATCAATTGCCAAAGCAAAAGGTATACTGTTTACAGGATGATAAACCAATGACAATGTCTATGTACATTATGTCAAAGGGCAAATGGTATTTGGTGAAAATAGGAGTATAAAGCGTATCTATTTTCTAACTAAAAGAAAACTAATTGAGTAATGACACACTTTTAATCAGGTTGTATAACTATTGAGGACTATTCCCCCCAAAAAAAGAGGTTTGAATAATAAAATGTAGGCCTAATATCGGGGCACACACAAAATCCAGGGAATTTACATTTTCACAAATGCCGTTTTGAATATTCTATTGTCACCATTGTTTAATGTCCCATATTCAAGACAGTAAAGCGGCTGGCGATGCCTATGAAAGTCGCCGGGTCATGTGGCCACACAAAAAGCGAGAATTGCCTCGCGTGACAGTGCCCAACCAGGCACAAACGATCACCCTCATCCTGTCATAAGCCTGAATCACGTGACAAAAGCGAACAATATGATTGGTTAACATCAAAGACCTCGCAGTGAGTTCGATGAGGTCGCCCTTATCAACCCACCCTCTCCCGGTTATGTTTTAAACGAACTCATCTCAATCAAGTCGGAAAAAAGAGAACAATGATTAATGTGTCCTTTATTTGGTTGGTGTGTCGTGATAATCAGTGCAGCAGTGTCACTTCATATCAGCTTTAAAACCAAAGACAAAAGAGTGGTTTTTATCTTGTCCTCAACTTCTATCTCCGTTCTGATGGCATGGTGTAATGGCTCGTCACACCATTAAATTTCAGACAGTACTATTTCTCTGATCAGCTTGATCAAGCATTAGTTTACTTGTTGCCGAATGTGAAGAGTGAATGAATAGAGCTTTATTAGAAGCAACGACACATTTTTAGACATGTTTTTTTCAGGGTGTAAAAATTATTCTTATACACAAGAGTCTGTGGACCCCATTTCTTGTGTTTCCCACAAACAGAATATACTCCCAGTACAATGTCTGTAAATTTTCAGTTACAAACTTCACCCAAAATTCGTTATTAATTATATTTCTAGGAATGCTGAAGAAATATTTGGAATTATGGCATATTGTAAATCCTCCCTAGAACTGCATGTCTCCTACATGTATGACCTAGTGGCTGTAGAGCATTGCGTGATAGCAGACAACAAAAGCGGTTATTTCTCATCACCACACACCAAAGGCTGATTACCTCTGACCGACCCGGCCGGCAAGCACCATAGACCCCACTGTGAAGACTGGTGGGGGCCCTAGTAGCTCCTGTCTCTGCGCTGGTTTGGTGTAATACCTTCTATAATACACGCAATTATCTCCCAGGCGGGTTTGATACCGAGCACATGCTTAAAGGCCCTATTATACTAGACAACTTGAGCTACAATATTGGTGCGATATGATATTACAGAAAATCCGCACACAGGAGTGATATATGATTGTTTGAAGTAGGGAATTTGGAGCATGTCACACATGTGAAACAAAGAATTTTGTCTCTAATATGTGCCATTCCTCTGCTACATTGTCATATGGCAGCTCAAGTCATGTAGTGTAATAGGGCCTTGATGAAGGTCCTTGTTACCTCCCCTCTCTTTACCGGTTTGGTATAATACCTCTTATGATACCTGTTCTCATCTCTAGGCCAGGGTTGATGTAGTGCGCTTCCTTAAAAGGGGTATTAAAACAACATGACTTGAGCTGCGATGTGACAATGTTGCAGAGAAGTGAAACCTATCAGAAATAGAATTCTTTGTTACACATATATAAGGGCCCCCATCTCTGCACTGTTTTGGTGTAAAATATCTTATAATACCCACTTTCATCCCTAGGCATGGTTTCCTACATGCTTTATATATAGGCGGGATATTGCACTGCACGACTTGAAATATCGTATGAAGATGTCACAGAGAAGTCTCACATTATTATGCTATGTAACACACATGTACGAGCTAAATTCACACCAAATTGCAAATCTTTTGCAATTATATCACTCCTGTGTGAGAATTGTCTGTAATATCCTCATATCGCACCAATATCGAAGCCCAAGTCGCAGCCCGTACACCACCTAAATCGGCAATTCCTCTGGGTGTTTGTCATTGGACACCACACGTGCAACAAAAGGAAGATATTGCAGGGACTGTGCCATGCAATCTGAGGCTTCCTATAGATCCAATTGTTATCTTAAGGACGTAATGATGGGAAATGTAAAATAACACCGCTTCTCACACAATAGCGCGTTGACTGATCATGATGGAGAGGGTGCTGTGTATTCATACGCCTGTGAGGGGACAGCTGCGGAGGGTTACACCGTAATGACGGGTGTGAGGCGGCCGGCCAACACGAACCTGAACGATTTAAAAGGCAAACACAGCCATTATGGGATTAAATCATGGCAGGTCTCGTTTGTAAACTGTCTTTGAATGAATTCACGGAGCATCATTTGAAGACAGATTATTTGCAATTGAATGGCCTGGGAGGCTCTTTCCCTTGAGATGCATTGAATTCATGAGATCATTTGCAATTGAATGGCCTGGGAGCATCTTTCCCTAGAGTTGCCTTGATTTCATGAGACATCTCAGAAGATAATGAGGGGATTATGGGATCTTTTATATGAACTAGCATATTTTAACATTCTTTTTGTTGGTTCCTGCAAGTACGAAACTAACCAATAGTCTTTATTGGTCGACCTACAATGTAAGGTTCTTTGACCTACTCATTCAGTTTCAAATGCTATCAAAGTATCTCATAAAAAAACACCCTTTAAATATGGATTCCAATAACCATGAACCTTATCGTGAAGAGAATGTTATATATGTATTTATCTATCTATATCTATATCTATATTCATATGTATATCTATAAACATGTACATCTGATTTTGCATAGCCAGATTACCAAAAACAGATAAAACTTGAAATACTCACCCGGAAGAATGCCTACGGCACTATCTATATCTAGTTCGTTGTAGAGTATGAAAACTATCTTGACAAGTGTTGCCAGTCATAAAAAGATCTGACGCCGCAGCTGCTTCTCGTCTGACTGTTTTACGAATTTAATTAACTCAAACGCAGTACAAAATTAGACAAGGCTTGTTTTCCATGAAGACTGCCAACAGCTGTTATGCCACCCGTAAAATTTAGAATAACAGGTGCTCCCCTTTTTAAGTTTCTTTATATTTGTTTGACACTTCAACGGGAACTACAATGGTATGCTTTGAAAAATATAAGTAGAAAATAACACCTGACGTTAAGCTGTCATACGTAGATTAGGTACGGTATTATATATGAGTTGAAGTGGTTGTATGAATACTGCCAGGTATACTAATAGCCTTATACTCTTAACATAAACAGGTACAACCGTTTGATCACTTAGGTGAGCAATTCTATATTGAATTTGCTCCAAAACAAATAAATACATAAATATGCATATATGATTGAGTCAGTATGTGCAATGAAACCAGGGTATTATTTCATTTTCACATTTGCGATCTTTTCTTTCTTTCTTTATTTATTAGCAGCTTTCGCATACACGTTCTCCTCCAAGGAAACTCTTATTCCTTGAAACAACCTGATATCTCTCTATATCAATGATACTGAATACATGTCTATTCCCCCTGTTTGCAGACGGTCACGAGACGAGGGACATGACCTTGGAGTGGGCCCACGAGGGGGCCATAGAGGTGGGCGAAGACCTGGAGTTACCGCAGTTTGACCTGGAGGGAGTGGAGACGGTCAACTGTGTGCACCAATATAAGACAGGTGAGAGGGAACAGGTGTATGTATGGGATTATGGAGGTGGGGGGGAAGAGAGACGGGGGAGGGGCGAAGACCTGGAGTTGCCGCAGTTTGACCTGGAGGGAGTGGAGACGGTCAACTGTGTGCACCAATATAAGACGGGTGAGAGGGAACAGGTGTATGTATGCCTTGGGGGGAGACAGGTGAGGGGGACAGGTGTATGCATGCTTGTGGGGGGACAGGAGAGGGGGACAGGTGTATGTATGCCTGTGGGGGGACAGGTGAGGGGGACAGGTGTATGTATGCCTGTGGGGGGGGGGGAGCAGGTGAGGGGGAGAGGTGTATGTATGCCTGCAGGGGGGAGAGACAGGTGAGGGGGACAGGTGTATGTACGTGTGCGGGGGGCACGACAGGTGAGGGGGACAGGTGTATGTATGCCTGTGGGGGGGGGGGATAGAATGTAAAAGAAAGGTGAGAGGGGACAGGTGTATGTGTGCCCATAGGGGGGGGGGAAGAATGTACAAGAAAGGTGAGAGGGACAGTCGTATACACTGTATGTTTCCCCCAAAAATTACGTGAAAACATTAAACATGAAAAAATACTTTTGTAAAGTACATATCTTTGAGTGTATTACACTCTTATACCTTTCTGAAAAGGTTGGAAACGGAAAAAATCAGGAAACTGGAAAACAACTAGATCATAAAATTCCCGACCATGAATCTTTCACGAACCCCAATTTTGAAATCGTGAATTTGATCAATTTAGGGATTTGATAATATTTTGGTCGCAACCCTCGGATGAAATAGATCTAGTATATTAATAAAAACAGGTGAGAGGAAAACTACAGGTATCTGTAAGGTAAATGTTTAGGGAGGTGACAGTACGAAACAGGTGAAGGTGACAGGTATGTGTCGCAACACCACGGGGCCTATTGCATTTATAAACAAGGAGTAAAAAGTACCTTCCGCACACAAAGATTGTCGTCATAGAATAGAATAGCACAGATTTAAGAGCAAAATCAAATGTGTATAAAAAGCAAGAAAATGATTTCCCACAACAACACAGACCTACTGGTTGGAAACCATTGGGTACATGTCACAAAGAGCCATCAATGTGCGGACAATGTTAGATTTAAGCGTAACAACTAGGAATGGTGTGGTTTTCTTTTTTCTTTTTTTTGGTTAAAGTGTTCGTATTCTGTACTGGGACTGATGATAGGTTTATCAATCTTTGCCTGTACCAACTTAGCATATTCCAAATTGTTATTGAAATCATTTCCTTATCCAACAAATGACAAAAATATATGTAGTTGAAATAATACGAGTTTTCTTTAATATGTATGAAATGTATAAATAATAATTATTCTCATGTATAAAGACACCTAGCATTTGATGCCTGTTAATTTGGTACCCACACAATTTTTCTTTTAATTTCAAAAAGTCATCCTCAGGGTAACGCCATGGTCTTCCAGATGATACATGACAGTGTATATACGATTTAAGTGGAATAATAATAGTAATTATCAAGATTTTACAATAACAGCAATCAACAGGAATGAAGAACAATTCTCATCTTTTTCATTAATTTTCCTTCACTTAGGTGACTTCCCCTGCTTAAAGGCGCGGTTCCGGCTGCGGCGACAGTTCGGCTTCTACCTGTTACAAACCTACATCCCGTCCATCCTCATCGTCATCCTGTCGTGGGTGTCCTTCTGGATCAACATGGACGCCGTGCCCGCCCGCATCTCCCTAGGGGTCACCACTGTACTCACCATGGCCACCCAGCTCACGGGGTCCCGCCAGTCCATACCCAAGGTGGGTCGGGTTGGGGGGAGGAAAGGGGAGGAAAGGGGAGGTTAAGGTGGTGAACGAGTACCTTCGGTCACCACCGTGCTCAACATGGCCACCCAGCTCACAGGGTCCCGCCAGTCCATACCCAAGGTGGGTCGGGTTGGGGGGAGGAAAGGGGAGGAAAGGGGAGGTTAAGGTGGTGAACGAGTACCTTCGGTCACCACCGTGCTCAACATGGCCACCCAGCTCACAGGGTCCCGCCAGTCCATACCCAAGGTGGGTGGGGGCAAAAATATTATAGTTACACAAAGATGGGCAAGTCCTAACCATACCTAAAGCATTTTCGTGACATCCTCAATAGTGGCGCCGTCTATGAGAATCCATGCAAACTGCTGCAATGCGACCATGTTTTTTGCCATTTTTGTGACGACACTGCCTCTTCATTTATAAATGACGTCACAAAAATGGCAAAAGGACGGACGCGTTGCAGTGGTTTGCACGGAACCTCATAGACGGTGCCACTATCGAGGATGTCACACCGAAAAGTAATGCAGTCAGTCATCTTTCCTTTATACAATCTTTGGTTGGGGTTGGGGAGTAAATGGGAGGTTTTAGATGGTGAACAAGTACCTTCGGTCACCACCGTGCTAAATTCGCCACTGAACACAGTAGATAAACTACAATGATTGCACTGAAAGGCCCTTGGCTCTATAGGTATAATGGCTGCATTTTGAATACAATGTAGACCTGAGATCACTGGTGTCCTTGAGTTGTTCTACAGTTTGGCAGCAGACAATTCCACTTTCTGTCCGGGCCCTGTATTAGTGGGATTACAAGAATAAGAGAAATAAGATGGCACCTCGTACTTTTTATACATTCTGGAATGCCAGTTTTCTCTCTTTTTAAGATTAAGGCTTAATTAAGTTATTTTCCATTCTTGTCTTTTCTGTTATTTTAAACATAATACATTATGTTTCTAGATGTTTTGACACGAAGTTTTGACATGAAGTCTCATTATAAACATACCGGTTTGACACAGTTCTAAAGTGCTCAGTGCTTGAGGTAACCTACTTTGACACTGACTTTGGAAATTAGCACAGACCAACTTTTCATAAACACGCGACTCAAAACCTTTCTCTAAGAGTCATGTGCGCAAAAGTAGCTATAGATTGGTATCTTAATCTCAGAGTAGCATTAACTATACATATGATTTTTTTGAATTAATAAAAATGACATTGACTATTACTGTTGCATCAAACATCATTCACAACAATAGTTATTATTCCCTAATATCATATACTTTATATTTTTTTATGTAGATTAAAGCTTTCTGGAATAACATCAAACTGCCAACTTTCCATCTGTATTTTTCTTATCTTGGAAGACATCAACAGATTAGTTCTTACCAACCTTCATAATTTTGCAGGACGTTGAGCCAAGCCTTTACCTATTTCTAAATTTTCATGACATTTTTGCACGTTTCAGTGGAAAATATTATTTTATTTTGTTTATAGGAAGCCGTCAAGGTATAAATAATCATAATTATTTTGAGTTCTTGCTGTTCCCTAGGCGGTAAGGTTTGCAAACAATGGATTATTTCCTAGAGGCCTCTGAAAGGGACAGGAAAACAATTTGAAGTGAACTATGATCACAAATTGGATTATTTTCTGGCCCTCACACATTTTCCATCATGCACACTGTAGGAGTCTTTCCCCTAGAAATAAGGCATCTTGTTAAGCTAGCCAATAAGTTCTAACCACCACCACAATAGACTAATGCGCTAAATCAGGGTGCCGAAATTGTTATGAATACTAACTGGACACTGCCATTCAGTATTTTGGGTATATTGTTACAGTAGGCAGTATTTGTGTCTACTGCCCACCTTGCTTCACTGTGTAAAATGTTTTCTCCTTATTTTGTGAATTGTATGATTATCTTTTTAATGTCAGGTAAAATAAGCAAGTCTGATTAAATGGAGGTAGTGATTAAGCCATATATTTGAGAAAAATCAAGAATTTTAGGGTAAACTCTATGAGACTTGTCAAAGTGTGTACACAAACTAGACATTGTGATACTGCCCACTTTGCTCCACTAGTAACTACCTGTCATTTTTCCTTATAACTTACGAAATATGGTATATAATATAAGGAAAACTACCATCAGTTGGCAGTACTACCCTGAATACTTGGTGGGATGTGAGAAAAAATAAAACCCTCAGCCTAATGTCCTTGACACTCACGTCCTATTCAGAATAGTACTGTCAACCTGTTTGTTTTCCTATAATATTGACTATCAAATAACAACATGCTATCCTGAATGCATCTCGCTTCATACAACAAATCAAAAAGAGTTGATCTTGGCCAAACAGTTTCCTGTCAGCAATTCCGCAGGCAATCTAGCACTGGAGAAATCTGTTCCTGTCAACAAAATATGTGATTGGAATCAATAGTTTTTTTTCCCTTCGCTTCAACATTTTCAAAATTAGTTTGAGATTAAAATGGGACTAAAATAGGATGTAATTGATTATTGGAGTTCAACTCTTTGAAGTCGCATTTGTGAACATGAAAAGATTTGAAATGCTTTAATCGTTGGCAAACGAGATCTACATTGCCACAGCTTACTGCCAAACATTGCAGCAAATATTTTGAGTAAGGTCGTTTACATCAGGCTCTAGATTTAGGACTGTGAACGGTGAAGAAAATAGCAAATCAAATTCTTATTTACTTACTGGGAATAATGCAATAATAATACATAGAGGGTTATTTCGTCTTAAATCAGAGTTTATGCATTTCCAATCAAAAGATAATTTCCTTATTTAGATAAATATACAAAATTAGATGTACAAAATCACCTCATATATTATTTTATATCTTTACAAAAATATTCATTGAATAGAAATAGTTCAACCCCCAGGACCCTTCCACAAAGTACGTACGTGTACACTAAGTCGAAGTAGAGGATCTGTATGTTTTTTCAAAACGTATTCATGAACTAAATGGAAGGGCCTTTGACTGCTCAGAACATTTCTGCCTTGTCTCCCCAGGTGTCCTACCCCAAAGCCATCGACGTGTGGATGTCGATGTGTATGGTGTTTGTGTTCGCCGCTCTCCTGGAGTACGCCTTCGTCAATGTCATGGCCCGTAAGAAGACCACGGCCACCTACAAAAAGACCGACCACCCGGATGACGTAGAGGACGCTGGGGCGGTACGTCATCACTTTGTGTGTGGTTTTAGGAGGGAAAGGGTGGGAGGGGGGAGGGGGGTTAGTGTATGTTGGGGGGAGCCGTGGTGAAGGGCAGCCTATTCCAGTATGACTGTTAATCTTAAACAGTAGAGAACTTTCTGGGGCACAGGGGGCTCAAGCTCCCTCCTTCTGATCAAATATTGATTTTAACGTACAATTCCCAAGTGCCTTGGGGCTACTTAAAATTTAAACATTCGAACTCCCATCCCCACTTCTTTAAATATCGCTGCCGCCAAAATGTGTCATGAAATAAATCAGTAAAAGACAATCATCGTTAGTTCTGCCATTCCAAATGAGGCCCATACCTTTTTGGTTTGCCTTTCATATGGTATATGTTTAAGGTTGGCATGCAGTACCAATATAACGTAAAGCCCCATACCCACTAGGCGACTTTAGCAGCCATGGGCGATGGCCGACTGGGAGAATCGGCGGTGAAATCGCCGGGCGACTGAAGATCGCCGGGCGACTCCTGTTGGTGTGGTGTGTTTTCCGGGCGACTGGCAACGGACGATGTGATCGCCAGCAAAATCGCCAGTGAAATCGCCGGGGAATAATCAAACTTGCTTGATATGCTAGTTGCCCGGCGACGACGACGGAGTTCCTCCCTGTCGTCCGTCGCCCGTTGCCGCTAGAGTCGCCAAGTGGGTATGGCCCTTAAATGTAAAGGTGGAATCCGAATCTCATTTTGAAATCACAGAAATGATAGCTTGTTTATCTAACCAGCAAATAATTCCCTGTTTGCCCAGTCACAATCAGGGTAAATTCCTTGACCAACTAAGAACTTAAGAGCATTGCCAGGCTGGACTAGGCTGCCCATAAAGGTCATTATCCCCCGTTGTTATAGCCAGTTGTAACTATACGTGATAAAGATGCTGGACACCTCTGTATATACACCCTGTGCATACCGTGTATCGTACCGGTCCAAGGTCGTTAGAATAGTAGATCCTTATTTGTACATGTGTCTAAACACAGACATTACCAGCGCCTATGCAATTTTGTGTTTTTAGTTTTGCAAGAAACCAGTATGACGTTTAGTTTCAAACAGCGTTCTCTTTATGTTTGTCCTTGTACCGTCATAGTAAATTCACTGCACCAGTATTTATATTCTCCAAATTGAATATTTAGCTCACGACCATCAAATCATAAGACCATCTCAACCTAGTCTTTAATTTCACCTTAAAGCTCATTCGCCCTGGTCGAAGGTTCTGTCGTAGTGATCTGCAAAAATTGTATCTCTTGCATTCACAAATACCCTCATGTGTGACAAAATTATCACAAGCTACAGAATTTGATCGGATAGCATTCACACCAAGAAGGAAGGTATCTTGCAATATCTCATCTTGACTCATCGCACAGGATCTCTACGAAAATATTAAACATGTGAATAATTTCGCAAGGATTGAAGTCGCAGAGGACCATGATAATCCAACATTATAATGTTCGCAGATTGCAGAGACCTAAGATAAACCACGTTCACCAGGGCAAATGGGACTTAAGTCTTTCTAATTAAGTTAACTCACAGTCTCACACCAGTCTCACAACTCTACTCCCATTAACATAACTTACACCCTTAAACACACACCAACATTGACGAATAAGCTTTATTCACACGTTCTAAAACTCTTTCTTTTAACAACCTCTAACACTATTCAATCCAATTTGAACATTGTGGTGCATCCAACTCTTTAGATGTGGTTTCTTATTAAGTATTTTACAGCTACGTCTCCATACATGCACTTGTTGGCCCCTGTTGTCCATCATAATTATGTCTTCCGTCATCAGTCATACACTGAAAACACATTGAAGTCGTCAGAAGTCATCAGAGTGCCACTTAAAAGTCATTAGAGGGTTGTCATAGGTGAATTTTGGGTTGTCATAGGTGACTTTTGGGTTGTCATAAAGCTCATTTCAGGCCATTGATGCTGTGTGACAACCTTGCGACAACTGTGACGAATGTGAGGGTGGTCAGAGGGTCATCATTCTGAATTTTGAGGCTGGATGACAACCCAAAGGTTGTCCTTTTCTCCCAACAAATCTAGGCCAAAACATCGTCAGAGAACCAAAAATGAAAATCAGTTTGTCAGAAGGTTGTCACAGAACAAAAATAAGAAGTCAAATGTTCTGCCTGACAACTATAGGGTTGTAAGTGAATGGTACCTAAAACGACAGCCCAAGGTTGTCAAGGCCTCTGTCTATGACAACCCTAAGGTGGTAAGTGAATGGTGTCAAAAACCACACAACGCCTAGGCCTCCTATGTTTAATGACCATATATAATAACTAGTAATAACATAACAGGAAGCCACTATTATGGACTATGCTATCTACAGCATTCCATTGATGTTCCAAATAAGGGTAAAAAACAATTTAATAGAATTCTGTTTAAAAAAAACTGAATTGAAAAATCTTCTTTCTGTTTAACAACTCTATGAGAACCATAGGGTTATTAATCTGTACCTAATAGAGGGCCCATCTCCCAAAGGAAGCTACTATAGCTCAGGGGTCTGTGACACTGTAAGCAGTGCAAGAGGTCCCCGGTTCAATCCCCACTCATTCTCAAGGAAATGCTAACCTTTCTGACAACCTTGTGACAACCCTAGCTTGTCCTTGTAATCCTTACAACCCTTCAGAATTTTTCGACAATCCATGGTTGTGGTTTTTGGCAACATTTACTTAAAACCCTCAGGGTGTCATAGACATAGCCCGTGACAACCTTGGGCTGTCATTTTTGGCACCATTCACTTACCCTAGAGTTGTCATAGACAGAGCCTGTGACAACCTTGGGCTGACGGTTTAGGCACCACTTTTGACAACTCTGTGTTTTCAGTGAATATGTTGGTGTGTCCTATTCTTTATCATTGGATGCCTGTCATCCATCAGAAATCGTTTTTTAAACAATCTATGACAGATGACGCGAAACGGAAGATGGATGATGGGTGAAGATGCACAGAGACGTAGCTTAATGACTGATTTATTGGATAATGGGATATATACGTGAGAATGACGTTTAAAACACTAATACATAACTTACTGTAACAAATACCCCTACATGCATTGCAATGATACAACTCACCAACCACTTAACAAACCCCCGTTCTGACCGCGCACCTGCTGCCCCCTCCTGGCCCTTTCAGGACACAATGATGAGCAGGAGCGTCGCGCTGCCGGGGGGTAAGAAGCCCCCCCTGGACGGTTCGAACGGAGCGCGGGTACGGAGCATTTGTACTGCCCGCTGGGCCCTGTATGCACGCCTGGTGAATGGTTGTAATGGTGCATGTGTGCTGCCTTGAGATCTGGGATGCTGAGAATTAGCAACAAACGGGCATTACATGACAAAATCTGAATTTGTATCATATAAATTAGCAATAAGTAATTTATCAAGAAATAAATAATTGATAGATGAATAAAAAGGAATCGATAGAGAACAATAATGATTTCATTCATAAATAAGTGATAATTAAGTGAATATTTATATATTCAATATCAATAATTATATTAGAAAAAATTAGATAATTAGTAATAATTACTCTCACCATAAATCGTTGAATAAATGAATAATATAAATAATTGATTATGAATAAACTATAGAAAATAAAAATGAAATTAATAATTGTGAGTAAAACTTAATTAATTGTAGTAAGTAAATAGAAATTGAAAATCAAATGATAAATAGATAAAACCTCAATGAATTGATAAAGAATGATTTATGAATAATTAATTATTGATAATTAATTGATTATGAAAATAATTAATCTCAAAAGTAACTAAATTAAGGAATAAATTAATTAATTAAAAAATAGATAAATAATAATAAATGAATAGATGAAAGATACTTAAACAATGCATAAAAAAGTAAAGTAAATGGTAAATGAATTGTTACTTCTGTTACTAATAAATGAATAAACAAATAATTCATCAATAATTAATGAATGAATGATCAATAAATAAAAATGATTACCAAATGATAAGAAAATAATAAATGAATAAAAGATAATAATAACAAAATAAAAATCAATCAATAATCAAATAAAAAGTGCCTAAATAATTAATGACAAGAGAAAGTAAATGGCAAAAGTTTTGTCATTTAGTGGCTTTGCAACATAAGGACTTGTCACTTAGTGCCTTGAGAGTGGCGAGAAGTAACAAAAAGGCACTAAGTGGCAAAATGTTGTCACTTAGTGCTTTTTGTCACTTAGTGCTTAAACAATTGTGAAAGTTCTTTTTGTAAAGGGTAATATTATATTGTTGGCAGATTTTGTATTCCTCTGCCCTTACATAGACAAATTGGCCCCTGAAAACTGGAAGTGTCTGTCCGGAAATTTTAATCTTGAGGATTTTTGTATAAAAGAAATGGAAAAATTGGAACTCAATGACACATCTTATTCTCTATTGCAATTTTGTCATACCAATAAAACTACTTGGGCAAAATGTGTCCTCCAAAGGAATGGATTTCAGTAAAAATATTCATGGAAATTGTCGATTTGTGATTCAATTTCAAAATGTAAGTATTTCCCTCCTGCATGTATAATAAAAACAATAGGCATACAAACTTTTTCTTGTCAGCGTTCATCTTGTGAACTTAAAAAGTATTTCTCTGAAATTCATAGGTAAGCCTTTTTTTTTTTAAATGATGTTCAATGATCGATTAAGGAATGTTTTGCAGGATTAAACATATTCAAACAGTAATAGTTTAAGGCAACTGTCACTATTAAAACAAAATTGAAGCAGAATTACTAGCAAGCTAAGAAAGTTAGGGTATGCAAAAGCTGTACCTAAATGTCTCCTAAATTATATTCTAGATACAGGTCTTGCCATTCGCAGCATTCTTATCAAGTACACATGCACCCTAACTGGTGATGGGAGAGCGCCATGCTTGTTTAATACGGCCCGTACTGTTGCACCTAACATCTATGTGTTCTCATACTGATGTGTTCTAACAAGTTCTGACAGTTTCTGAATCTTCTCTGACAACTCTTGGACTGTCCCCCTTTCCCCTATAATGTTACTGTGGGGTGCAGCCCCTTTAAAAGGTGATTGTTCTGTTTATCAAACTGTATTGTGTTTTCTAGGCATTTGAAGAATGATAAAAAGTGTGA
Source organism: Lepidonotus clava (assembly GCA_936440205.1). NCBI lineage: Eukaryota > Metazoa > Annelida > Polychaeta > Phyllodocida > Polynoidae > Lepidonotus > Lepidonotus clava. Next base: position 46,842,789 of record OW387142.1, on the reverse strand, counting down.
AATGTGCCTTGTATGAATTAAGTATTTATTCCAAAGGAAATTGAAAAAAATCATTGTTTCCAAGTGAGGAATTTTGAGTGTAGAATGATACTTGCTTTTAATTTTGTCAAACTAATTTTGCACTTGCTTTTTTTAAAATTTTATTGCATTGATTTTGTGCTACTAATTTTGGATTAGTTGCAGCGCATTTTGTTGTTGATTTTCATTCGCATTTGCTTTGTATCTGAAACAGTGGTTTGTGTTGTGAAGTTAAAGCACACTGTTCTGCATCAAGTAACTATCACGGTTGTTGCAATACGCACGCAGGGTTCGGCTTATGAATGAAAAGAAAATGATTTAGAGTACATATCATGGTCTGCACAAGTTTTTTGATTAGGATGCACATTTACTGCTTGGTTTATCAGATGAATATCGATTTCCAAAGTACTGGTGCTTCTGCCTTTTTCTTCACTCTATGTTAGGTTTAATATAAAATTCAACAGTAAAATGCAATGTAATAGTTTTAATTAATTTACTTGTTTACTATTGAGAAGTGTTTAAATGTTTAAAAATAAGCCAATAACTTCGAGATCACTCAAAGATCTTGCTATCTTGGTTTGACATAAATTTGTTTCTGAACCATCTGTGTCATATTAGAGGGAAGTAAAGGTAGAATTTTGTGACAGTTAAAGAAATATTTCAAAGTGTATCAACTTGTAAATGTAATTAAATATCAAAATGGACAAGAACAATATTACCAAAGCTTATATATATTAATTACTATAGCCCTAAGTTATTCTCGCTGAATGTCTTAATACAGTCATTTACAGTCATTTGATACTACTGATAGATGTAGATTTGAAGTTAATGAAGTCTGTTTTTCAAATGATTCTTCTCTGAATGTGCCAAATTTTAATTCAAAAATCACAAATTTGCCAAATAAAGATAGGTGCCCTCCTCAGCCCCTTGCCCTCTCCTTGCAGAATCTTCCAGTTGAGTTAATATTGTTATCATTTTCTAGAAAAATAATATTAGACATCTTTAAATAATGTCTATAACTTTATTTTTTTCATTTCCAGTTAGAGCAGTTGACATGTGAGACAGACGACCAGGACTCAACCCGCTCAACTGCCGTGTGTCCGTCCCGGCTGAGGGCACTACTTCCCCGCATCGCCAACAGCCGGCGCTGTGCCACTATGGTAGACGTCGGCAGTCGCTATCTGTTCCCGGGCGTCTTCCTCCTGTTTAACATCGTGTACTGGTCCATCTACACCCAGCCCAGAGCCATGTAGTGGACATGGGCAGTCCATGCAGTGGACATGGGCAGTCCCTGCCTGTTCCCAGGCCTAGGCGCCATTCTTATGTTTAACATCATGTACTGATCAATCTACACCCAGCCAAGGGCCATGTAGTGGACGTGGACGTGGGCAGTCACTACCTGTTCCTGGGCACCTTCCTCCTGTTTAACATTGTGTACTGGTCTATCCGCTCAGAGCCCAGAGCCATTACACAGGACATTACACAAGTTTCTTTAGGGAACACCCTTTAGCTTATGTTATCTTTAGGTGTATTCCAACGGATGGGTTTACTGTGCCAATTAAATTGCTCAAGTACAAGTACAAGTAACCCCCTCAAACCTTTCGTTGTACTACATATAGTTCCTCGCATACTTTACCATAAGAATATCTGCAGGTACCTCCATATCAAATATACTGTATTCTTTCCATCAGACTGTATTTCCCGGGAATAGCAATGCTTTAAACCATAACCCAATTGGGGGTTTCAACAGATATTGACAGGGAGTCAATGCAGTGTTTATATTTGTTGTTATACCTGTATTGAGGCAGGTATACTTTCGTAAATATTAAAGTAAGAAACTATATCAGCTTTGATGACCTGCCTTGGATTAACAGTGTTGGTTTATTTAAAACTTAACTAACATTCAATGGCCATGTTTTGGTCTTTGACGACTTTCAGCAGGAAAGGACTAAATATTTTCCCACCGATCTTATTTTAATTACAATATCCCTCATAGTTTAAATTCTTGCTCAACGGAGTCATTTATTTAACTCCTCTTAATAGATATCAATGTATATATCACTTCTAGCAGCGTACCGCAGCCTTTCTCTCTGCAAACCTGATCCCTCATAAATCATTTAGCTGCATACACTTTTTATGGTGGTGAATAAGTGAATGAACAGTTGTTGCTTTTGAGTAAAAGGTAACTTTTGTAGCTACCTCCTCCAAATAGTAATAAGGACAGGTAATACCAGGTGGTGTTAGTGGCCAAGGTCGAAGATTCAATGTCAAGGGAAATTAAAATTATAAACCTTTTCCATTATTGTAATATCATTGTCATATGCCTAAACCACTGTATCAGGATATGGATTCCAATGGGCCAACCCTAAAACAGTTTGAAACAAGGCTTCTAGTCTATATGAGATTTCACTCTGCAGACTCGGAAAAGAGTGCATACTGGTTATTTCTAATAGGTTAATGATGGTAAAGAAGACATTGAAATTGCCCATCTCTACTCTTGCAAAGTAACTGCCCACAAGGTGACATGAGATTACCTCAAAAAGTTGAGCTTGATGTCTGCGAATTACTTTGTTAGCATCTGTCAATGTATTTCCCCTGCTACTCTTGTTAAAAAATGCCACTGTTGCTCCATATATATATGTTTTCAACACTCTAGCTATTTTTCCATTCCTACCATTCCCCTCTATACAAACTTACAGGAAAACTTACAGGACAACCCTGAATACGAGGTGGGTGTCGAAAAATTACTGCCCGAGGCCATTAGGCTGAGGGCAGTAATTTTTCTGACATCCCACCGAGTATACAGGGTTGTACTGTTAATCGAGGTAAGTTTTCCTTATATTATATACCATATTTTGTAAGTTATAAGCAAAAAGGAATTCCAATGTATTGATTATGCACACACTTTGACTGGTGTCAAGCAGTTTTCCCTAATATTCATTATTTCTCTTAAATTAGGACTCTATCACTATCTCCATTTAATCAGACTGCATTATTTTACCTGAAATTAAAAAATTAATCATGCAAATCCATTCAGAATTCACAAAATAAGAAGAAAAACATTTCACACAGTAAAGCAAGGTGGGCAGAATAGACAAATACTGCCCACTGTGCCAATACACCAAAAATACTGAATGGCAGTGCCCAGTTAGTATTCATAATGTATTTCGGCATTGGTATATAATATTATAGTATACTGTACAATGGCTTTGTTTAAGATATGTCCCCTGAACAATAACTGTATACGAGAAGTGCAATTATCATTACTAGTCAGTATAACATATAGGTTCATATCAAAAGCCAAGGGTTGCTCAAGTTACAATTATGGGTAAAAAATGACAAAACATACACCGGGTATGGCTCACTGAAAGCTAGGAAATAACAATATGAGCATAATCATTGAAGGATCGAATTTGACTTATCTCATTTCAAACATGGTTGATGGCTTTACGTGATGTACAGTCTTGTAAATGGTCATATTATGTCATATATGATGGAAATACATCGAAAGAGAAATAACGCTTTGGTTATACACCATTATGAATTATGGTTCTTCTGATATCAGCCACTTACTCGAATGAGTCTATGCATATTTGTTAAACAATGCATTTACTGTTTATTGAATATGATATAACATGGAAGCTAAAAGCAAACTTGTTTCTATTCAAATATTTATTTCCAGTTAATTTGGGTTCCTTTTTAGTCAACATTGGTTGATTGTTTAATCAAATTACTACCAGGTCACACTTCTTATGTGGTACGGAGGAAAATCTTTCTTCTGATCTTTTATTTTTCACATTGAAAGTCAAACTTTCATTGATGGTGCTTTTTGTACTGTTTTTATATCAATTAATTTTTTTTCTGGTTTGTATTCTAGGGCCGCAATAGGCCTCTGGCAAGGTCAATGCATTGCCATGTGGATTATACGTATCACTATCGGGTTTCAAAGGTATCTGTGCATATTATGAAGTGAGTTGTATATAAATGTAGTCCACAGTAATGGTTCTTAGGCCAAGGGAAGGAATTGTTGGGTTCTGGTAACATCAGCCAAAAGGTATAGAATAGGTAGGTTGGTATTTTTTATATTGGAATCTTTTTAATGGAGCCGAGTGGAAAATGTCAAAATGTCTGTATTATTTTACATTATAATATTTGGCACTCTAAAGGATTGGGCCAAAAAATATATTAATAGGGTTGGTCAGGTTACTGGAACGCAACTATTTCTTTTTCCTTGGCCTTACAAGGGGAGACTTCAAAATAAATAGTCCGCAATTATGGTAATTATGGGCATACAATTTTGAAGTCTCTCTGGCGTGTTTTCATAGTTGTAAATTTTGCCATAACCTTGCCCTGTATAAATTTTGCCAATTCATGAAGAATTCTAAATAGTGTATATATGACATTAGTACATTGTACATTGGAATTGTAAATCAATTGCTTTGTACATTGCAGTGTAAACTGTAAATGTGATTATATATGTATTAATAAACATTTTGTAAAGTACGTTATTGCTTGTTTTATTTATTGTTCTTGAGGGACGTTGTGAAACATAATGAACACCCTGTTTCCAGGGCTCATATAGATGGTTCTTAAAGTCAAGACCCAGAATTTGATGATATACACAAGTGTATACATGATATACTTGATGCCAGTGCTGCGTAGCATAATCAAGTTATATAATTATGGCAGGGACATCGCTGTACAGGGACATCACTATTGCAATGGGTCCGCTGTTGAATTGTGGCTATTTTCCTGGGCTGATTTTAATTTTGTAAACAGTTCTAAGAAACAGATACTTAGATCTAACATTTCTGAAGTGTTCAGGAGGGAAGTGGGTAAAGATTGACGCTGAATTTTTGCACAACAGGGCAAAAACCCTCCTATGACTGTTGTGAGACCATTACGCAACAGACCAAAGGTGCTTGATTATCAATCTACTTATCCCAGGAAATATCATTTGAATAACTCTGCGTTCCTTTAGTTCAGCAATCAAAACATAGTCTCTGTAGTAGAAAATAACTATGGGTTTAAATGTTGTAAATGTAGGACCACAGTAATATTTCAAGCCATTATGGAAAATTTAGTTATGTTCCTGAAAATATGAAAAAAAAACGATTGACAAAATCTACTTTTGCCTGATTTATCAAATTTCCCATTCCTGAACATCTGCTATATCAAACTGAAATTTCAAAGGAATGCTGCAAAAAAATGTTTCAAATTAAGAAAGTCTGTGTTTCAAATGATTTGTATCTGAATCCGCTGAATTTTTCTTTCAAAATCAAAATTATGTCCACAAAATAGACATCCTCAGCCACCCCATTGTCCCCCAACTTTGCAGAACTTTCCACTTGAGTTAACACAATGTTGTTACTCTTTACTAAAAATATAATATATCAAACATCTAAGTTTGGGACTATATTCCAGCTAGAGCAGTTGACATGTGAGACGGACGACCAAGACTCAACCCGCTTGGCTGCAGTGTTCCCCTGCTGGCTTAGGACACTGCTTTTCTGTAGCTGGCTCTGTGCAACCAAAGTGGATATGGGCAGTTGCTACCTGCTCCTTTCTCCTGTTTAACAGTGTGTACGGGTTCATCTACACTCAACCAAGGGCCATGTAGTGGAAGCGGACATTCTATGTAGTGTATCTGGGTAGTAGCTACCTGTTCAAGGGCACCTTCCTTGTGATAAACCACGTATGCTGACCCATCTACACCCAGCCGAGAGCCATGTAGTGGACATGGACGTGGGCAGTCACTACCTGTTCCAGGGCACCTTCCTCTTATTCAACATTGTGTACTGGTCCATTCACCCACAGCCCATGGCCATTACACAGGACAATACATGCATTTCTTTAGGGAACACCCTGCATCTTATGTTATCTTTAAATGTTTTCCAAATCACGGGTTTACAGTTCCACTTAGATTGCTCAAGAAAGAATAAATGGTTTGAATTCCATTACATTTAACCTCTCAATAACTCTCCTCAATTTACTAATACAACCCTACTTTGTTCCTTGCCTACCTCCATATCATACTCTCTTCTTTCAATGATATTGTATTTCCTGGGCAAAACAATCCCATTTTGTGTGAAGATCCTCTGCAGTATAACAACTTAAATTCTTTCAACTGGCTAAATGTGAACAAAGCCATTCAAAGTCTACTTATCATTTCCTGTTATGCCTTAATGGAGGTGGGCACGATTTAACAATTTCCAAATCTTCATCAACTAATGGTCACTGGTTTTGCAATTCTTTATCCCTATGATTATATTGACTAGAGCATGTGCTCACCTTGAGGTCAAGCTCATTGGGTGCTATAGTGATGCCACCTATGATCTGCCTCTGCTGCAACCTCCATATATTACTTCTAGCAGCAAACCTCAGCACTCCTCCCCGCCTGTCTGGTCCTCCATAAATCAGTGTTAGGTCCGTACACTTTTTATGATGCTGAAGTGCAAATCAAAGGTCAAATGTCAAAGGTAACTTTTCTATCTACTTTGCCCAGACAGTAATAAGGACAGGTAACACCAGGTGGTGTTAGTAGTGAAGGTCAAAACTTCAATATAGTCCATGGGCCTTTTCCATTAGTATACATGATGTCTTACTAGCATATATTAAGCCTGAATCAATGTATTAAGATATGGATTCCTGTGGGTGAAGGCTCAATTAGTTGGGAACAAGATATCTATATGAGATTTCACTTGTTAAAACGGTGTATACAGGTTATCGTTAATATAGGTTAATAATGGTAAGGACGAAGTTGAAATTGCCTGCCTCTGCTTTTGAAATATGACCTCCTGAAGAGAGACGTGAAAGTACCTCATAAAACCTAGCTTGACAACTTAACTAATATTGGCCAGTATATTTCCCCTCCTAGTCTTTTCAAAACTGTTCCTGTTCCTCCATATAATTACGTTTACAGCACTATAGCTATTCCATTCCTACCGTACTCCTCTATCCAGATATATGATATTGTATCCCACACAATGTTTTTGTTCAAATATGTCCACTGAACAATAACTGCATATGAGAATTGCAATTATCATTACTAGTCAGTATAACATATCAAAAGCTAATGGTTGCTCAAATTACTGTAATAGGTAAAGGATGACAATACATACACCATGTATGGCTCACAAAAGAAATATCAAACTTGCAAATAACAATATGAGCATAATTATTGAAGTATCAAATTTGACTAATCTCACTTTGAACATGATCAACGGCTTTACACGATCTACACAATCCTGTAAATGGTCAGTTTATGTCATATTTGGTGGATTAGTGATAGTAAACCGCCGCGGAGGGGGAGTTTATGGTATATAACCTCCGAGGCGTCAGCCGAGGAGGTTATATACCATAAACTCCCCCTCCAAGGTGGTTTACAAGCTTATACTACGTCCCAAATCACTAAAAGAAATGTCTTTGGTAGATTATATGTTTGGATATTGCCTAAAATGATATTTACATTTTTCTCTTATATATATACATGATAGTGATTATATAAATATATGGAATGTGATGATTAAAATTCCTTAGTACTGTGTGCCTCTAACTGCCTCTGTGGCCTAACTGATAGAGCATGGGACTCCCATGCAAAGGGTCCAGGGAACGAACCCCATAGGAACCAAGTTCTCTTTTTCTTTCTCTTATATTTTGGGAAATAACATAGAAAACATTGTTAACTATTTTTTACACACACATCATTTCTTTTTCTTTAAATAATGTATGTTATGTAAAAAATAGAAATGTTTAGTGAAATAAGCTATATTTTCCAGACATCTGATAAAACACACATATATATGTCACATCAGGGGTAAACACCTGCCTGAATAGGGTAGTGGTTAACCTCTGGGATTCTATATCAGAGGTTCAATGGTTCAATCCTTGACTTTGCCAAAGTAGAAATGAAACTTTTCAAAAATTCAAAATTGGTAATTAGAAATGTCATAGAATTTCTCATAACCTCCTGAGGAGGTTATCTGGATAACCTCCTCCGGAGGTTAACCAAATAATCCTCCACTGGAGCTTAGAACCAGTCACAACTGTAGGTTACGACTAGAAACCTCCTCTGAGAACAATAGAGGTACGGACTGGGAGTAGTATAATTATCATTACTAGTCAGTATAACATATTATGCACTATGGTTCTTCTAATATCTACCACTTATTCGAATGAGTCTATGCATATTTGTTTATCAATGCATTAATGGTTTATTGCATATGATATAACAGGGAAGCTGAAAGCAACATTGTTTCTATTTGATTATTCATTTCCAGTTTATTTGGGTTCCTTTTTAGTCAACATTGTTTAATCGTATTATATTACTACCAGGTCAAACTTCTTATGTGTTACAGAGGAAAAACTTACTTCTGATCTTTATTTTTCACATAGAAAGTAAACTTTCATTGATGGTGCTTTTTGTACTGTTTTTATATCAATTAATTTATATTTCTAGTTTGTATTCTAAGGCCCTGGTGAGCCTCTGGCAAGGTAAAAGCTTTGCCAATTGGATTATATGTATCACTATCGGGTTTCAAAGGTATTTGTGTATATCATGAGGTGTGTTGTATACACATTACTGCACTACCCGGTGACAAATAAATAAAGGCAGTAGTTGGGAGAAAATTATTAATTTTGTTGTCAATGAAATTAAATAAATAGTTTCTTGTAATGGTAATATAGTACGATATTTGATAATAAGTGAATATTTGAATTATAATTATAGTATATTTTAATAATAATAAGGGTGTGGGTGGGTGGGAAATTGTTGTGGTAGAGGAGGTGATGTCTCAATGGCAGTATAGAGCCAATTGAGAAAGAAGGTAAAGGGAATTATGGGAAGTTAGGGTTGTAGTTGTAAATATATAGGGTAGGTGGAGTAAGTGGTATGTACACCAGGTGGCAGCAATGCCCCTCCTGCCGCCACAAGGGCCACATGAGCATCCAATGTAGTCCACAGTAACATTCTTCTTTTTTACGGGAGACTTCATAATACATGATCAGCAGTGATAACAATCTGAAAACATGTTTCATCCTATTACCTCTAGATTCACAATGTAAAGGCTACCTTATTATCATAAGGTGGTAATTTGACAAACATGGGTACATTCTGAAGTCTTCATGGTGTGTTTTCATAGTTGTAAATTTTGTCATAATAGTGGTGTGCCTTGTGTCAAAAAAAGGGCTTAGGTCTTTTTTGAGGGGTAAAGTTGTTTTGAGAACAGATTTGGAAAGCTTGTAATGAGTACTTTAAGAATATAGATGGTGTCCAAATTTCTTTTGGGGTTATTAATGAAATTAGCAGCCATCTTTGAAAAAAGTTAATAAAATGATTTTAATCGCAATTTTCAGTATGGACAGGTTTTATTGCCATAATCTTTTATATTCAGTCTAAGGGTAGTATATATCATTTTTAGAAGTATTCCTTATGGACTGCCATCTTTTGTTTTAAAGAAAAAATCGAATTTTTGTTCCACCTACAGGGGCGGATCCAGGGTCTGTCTTCTAGGGGGGGGGCAAGATATCTGCCCCCCCCCCCATGATTTACCTTGCAAAATTTCTCCTCAGACTACGAGACTTCATTTTTGGTCATGGGGGGCATTTACCCCTTTTGCCCCCCCCCCTGGATCAGCCACTGACCTATCAGTTTTTTACATACACTTAGAGGCAACCATTTGTTTGTTGGGGTAGTTTAATGTCCGGCCCATGGGCATGAACTCTACAGATGGCGCTACCCCTCTCTCATAGTTACTTATAATACTAACAGGGTAAGAACCTAAAACTGTACCCTGCAGTTTGCACTGACATATGTTTTGGATTTAAGCCTAAACTTTAAGATATTTTGTGAAATAAAAAAATGTTTGTATTTTAGACAATTGATAAAAACCAATTGGCTGTCGTGTTTTATTGATATTCATGCTCAATAAATGGCAATTGTCAAATTTATAGAAAAAAATGCAACCCCACCCAGTATTGCAGCATACCATATATGGCAATGCCCTTATTTGGAAAGGACTTTATGAATGGAGGTCACATGACCAACCACATAAGACAATGTGCACATAGGCCTTTTGGTAATTATAGGCAATATTCAATGGTAGTTATAAATCCTGTCCATGTTAAAACCTATGTTTGCCCATAGTTTCGCTATAATTGTGTAATGTACATTGCTATTTCCTTCAAACTGGTTAATTAGGACATGGGAGGGTAGGGGAATCCCCTATGACATCACTATGTTTAGTTCTACAAGAGGCCCCTACATAGGGGTTTTTTGATAAAAACCTAATCCAAACATAATACATCAACCTCATACGGCCAAGCATTTCATTCCACTGTCATTACAGCAAACTGTGGTATAATGGCTATGGTGAGGGACTTCAAATCAGAAGGTTGGTGTTTCAAACCTCCAGATGGTCATGTTGCAGTTTGACCATGTTGCACTTTTTCTTATGAAAATCATCTTCAATAGTCAGCTTTTACAGTTCTAATGATTTATCTTAGGTATACTAATTCTGTTGTTATTTTACCCAAATGAATTGTTTTTAATGTGATTTCTTCATTTATTAAAAAGAGTGACACTGTCCAGACATGGGTGGGATTTGAAACCCCTACCTTTGGATTTGAAATCCTAGACTCTAGCCACTGGGCTATTCCTGACTGTGGTGTCAAGCAAAGCTCTGATTATCCAAGTACTAACTTTCTACTTGTATTGGGTTTAGAGAATGTCTGAAGAAGTTTGTGGGGAAACCCTTTTAGCACTATAAATAATCATCCAATCCAATGAATGAGTTGCATTCTGTTCAAGGAAGGGGCACTGAAGGGGGAAGCATACATAGAGCTATTTCTTTCTGGAAAACATAAACTACGAAAATTCAAAGCACACTGTAATAATTATGATTTATCATTGTAAGAATGACAAAAAGATGGTAAGTTTTATGGTGTTTTTTAATATAAATATCAAATAGAACTGGGTCATTTACTGCAGTCTTGTGGGAATCCTATGCATCTGCTGGTCATCAGCCTATAGGCTTTGACAGGAACCAGCTAGATCCAAAATGGAGAGTGTGCTACCCTTTCTATTCTTAACTTGTAAGCAGTAGGCATGGCGCCATCTGTAGAGTTCATGCCCGTGGTCCGGCCAACCACACATACCACACGTGTTAATTTAAACTGCAGGGATGTCATAATATAAAGGTTGGTATTATATACCTTGATAATATAGTCCAGGAGCCAAATAATAAATTCAATCAAAATAAGGATTTACCCTACATGGTGAGTCCCCTGGATTTTCTTGCTTTACTCCAATTTGTGGCATCCTAGGGACCCTGAATTAAGATGGTTCCAAAGATTTGGGAATGCAAACACTGTCTAATATCTCATTTTGTGCTTATTTAGCAAAAATTGAAAAACACATTATTTCTTTCTTTCTCAGGAACTATGTAAGGTATATACACAGAACTAACCGAGGGGGCCCGAAGCCGAGATTATTGCCCCGATGTCGAAGCCTATTTTCAGGGTCGAGGGCTCTGCCCGAGACCCTGAAAATAGGCTGAGACAAGGGGCAATGATCAAGGCTGAGGGTCCCCGAGGTTAGTTCTTGTTTTATTATATATCAAATACCTGCCTATGTTGAAGAAACAAGACGAATTCTCTTTATTTAACCTCCGATCGTGGGCCGCGCCATTGCCGGATGCGTTGAATGTACCTCCTCGGCGGAGAGTTCCTAGCCTTGCTACTGTTTCCACAACGCATCAAACGTCTTATTTACGAATTTTAACGCATTATTCCTGTCAATTTATGCGTTATTTTCAATATTTTGATGAATCTAAGCGTTAAAACGCATGAACAACGCGAATTTAAAGGAAATAAATCGGATCGATACTACAACTGCACCGCCGTCTGGTGTTTCATGCGGAAACTACGGAGATCAAACATGGCGGGCATGCAACGCTTTTGCCGAATTTGACGGTAAAATAAATCGATTTTACGTTGTTTTTTAATCAAATTAGACGAATTTGGCGTGGTTTGAGGATTGTTTACGTAGTTCCCACGCCGGCAAGCACGGTTAAAAGGCGTTATTACCCTCCTGACACTAACAGGTGAATAATTTTTGATTACGCCACACTATGGCATAACGCATTCAGTTATTCCACCTTTGCTAACGGGGGAGTACAATGCTGAAGGAATAGGCGCTCCGAACTTGGTATATAATAAAATAACATGCAACATGTCATATGAAAGGGTATTTTTTCCAGATTGTTTGGCATATTGTTTATTCTTGTCATCAATAATGTCTATGGGCAATTATAGAAAAACTGCCATTTCGGTCAGAATAATTGGATCTTAAGGTTTAAGGACTTAACTTGGAAGTTGATAAACCAAGTTTAAGAAATAGACTCTTGGGATCTTTAGACAGTTTTTGAATAAGGGTTCATCTACCTTAATTGGAAATGTGGCATAAAAGCCAATCTTTGCCGATTTAATACTAACCGATTATTACCCCATTTTGTCGTTAATTTCTCAAAGGAGAGATGATATCATTAAAATAACATGACATATCCTAAAAATGCATGGATATATTTATTATTATCACCCTAGATGTGCATATCAATGCCATATAAGGCATTTGGGTGCTTGTATTCATTATGGTTACTGTATTTTGAGCAATTTGTATGACAATTATGTGTTCATAACGCAGTTCTCTATGCTTAAATGGTAAAAAGACATTAAAAGGACTTGTTTACCAATAAATTGGTATCACTGTCCAGATCCTAATCAAGGTTTCCTAGAGTTTATATGGGAGAGCTCTATATATCGCTTATTTGAGTCCCCACTCATAGTGGCCACATATATCAAGAGTTTGGAATCTAGGAAATAACCTAGGCACCAATATAATATCATGTTAACTGTAATAACATAAGCATAATATATGTCAAGGCCTTTGATAAATTGTTGGATTTAAGAGATAATCATATCACCCTTTCACCTTTGGGGTTCCAGACCTATTTGCTAGCTGGCCTGGATCCTAGTAGGATACTTATAAATAATTAGAGTTTCCTAAAAACCCCCTGACCTTTCAAAGAACATACAAAAGCAGCAGTCCTATTTGGTGACAGGACAAAAAAACCTGGACACTTACCCCCCGGACACTTTGCCCAGGATGCTTACCCCAAAGACACTTACCAGCTGGACATTTATCCCCTGGCCACTTACCCCCACTTACCCTCCTGGACACTTACCCCTCAACTTCTTACCCCTGAGGACACTTAACCCCTGGACACTTACCGAAAGCCCCCTTCCTAATCCCCTCTTTTGTTTGTTCAATGATTGGATATTCATTTCCTAAAAAATCTATCATAAGAGAGGGATATATATATATATATATGTGTGTGTGTGTGTGTGTGTGTTGTGTTTTCTAAACATATAAATCAATCTTAATTAAAGTTCAAACACAAACTTTCAAATCTACATTTGAATTCAAGTTGATCTGCATTCCAGATCCGAGTTTGGCAGTTTGTCACTGATTTAAAAACAATAGATTAAAGTGTGCTTTATTTGTCGGGTTTATAGACACAAGAATAATATACTCATATTTAGTTTCTTCCCAATTACAAACTATGCAATAGGGACAAGTTAGCCTTTTAGGTATGAATCCTAAAGATCTATCAGAAGAGATAGATATATATTTAATTTAATGTTTTGGGGGTAAGTGGTGTGGTGGTAAATGTCCAGGGGTTAAGTGTCCAGGGGTAAATAACCAGGGGGTATATGTCCTCGAACCATTTTATTTACTTGGTGACATATTATTGATTTACATATATACACAAGTAATCTCTGATTTTCCAGACCCCTTTCCTGGGTTTTGTGTTCAAAGTGGTTGAAATGAATTTGTGCATATAGCAGCTTTGTTGTAGGACCACAATCCAAGAACTATAAAATCATGTATGACTTGTGATTCTAGTTAAGCTAAGCTTCCATTTGCAATAATCCTATTTTCTAGTGCATTATGCAAGACTTAGCTGGCCGTCATACCGAATATAGTGAGGTAGGGGAAGGGAATAATAGTTTGATACTTGGTTCTAAAAGAATAGGTTTAAATAATAACAATGCAACATGTCGTCACCAATCTTTTCCTCTTGTCCTATATTTATGGATAAGAACACATGTAGGACAACATTAGGGATATGTTTCAGGGGGCACATGTCAATCCATGTACTTTTGGTTATATATAGAGCTCTACATTAATGCCCTTTTCAATTGGAAGAGGTATCACTGAATCAATGTTTATTCAGATACCATGTTTCATGTTGATGCATACTTACCATAAATCTCCCATGTTATATATGCTTTACCCTACATGGTGACCCGCTGATTTTGATGAAAATTGCAGTTCTTCTGCAATTGCTTGTAGACATTATGACTAGCAATAGCAAACAATATGCCATGTTTCATGTTGATGTATACTTACCATAGATCTCCCATGTTATATATGCTTTACCCTACATGATGACCCCCTTTTGATTTTGATGAAAATAGCAGTTTTTCTGCAATTGCTTGTAGACATTATTACTAGCAATACCAAACAATATGCCAAAAAGTCAGGAAAACAATAAACTGTCAGATTACATATGGCATGTTATCATACCTTACATAGTTCCTAAGAAATAAACAAATAAATCATTTTTTGCTAATTATGCACAAATTGTATAATCAGACAGTGTTTGCATACCCAAATTCTTTGGAAAAATCTTGATTTAGGGTCCCTAGGATACCATATTATTGGGTTGAAAAAAATCAAGAATATCCAAGAGAGTCACCATGTAGGGTAGATTATGATATTCAGATTTGGCTCCTGGACCATATATAGTCATATCTATAAAGGCAAAAAGTCTCTTATTAATTTGGCTTTCCAAAAACATCATTAAATTAGTTTAACATCCCTATTCATTATGGTTGCCTTGTATGCTATGTATAAACTTCACAATGAAAATGATTTTCCATACATTTTTCAAAATGGTCCCTAAATACCTTTTAACCAAAAATGAAATTTAGACACCATGTCTTTTCTTAATGTGTATGACTTAAAGTTTTCAAAATAGGATTGAAATCTATTTTATTTTATTATTTATCATGTTCTGTGATGTTCTTTATACATAAAAGAATAAAAAATGATTTTATAAGATTGTTTTTAAAGGGGGGCATAATATCAAAAGAATCAAAGTATCACTTTAGACACCATACCTTATTTGAATGATGATGATTTGGTCTGTCTAAAAACAGTTTTGTATTGTTTGGAACCCACATATATTATGTCCTTTTAGGTGATGTATGAAAAATGTAATAAAAAATGATTTTCTAGGAAATTCTAAAGATGGCTGCTAAATATCATATTAGCCTAAAATGATTTTTGGACACCATCACTTTTCTTCATGTGGATGATTTGCCCTTTCCAAAACTGTTTTCAAATTAACTTTACCCCTCAAAAAAGACCTTATGACACATGGCACACCACTATAACCTTGCCCTGTACAAATCTTTGTGAAGATTCATGAAGAATTCTAAGTAGTGTATATATTGGCATTAGTTGAGTGCAGTGTACATTGAAAATGTACATGAATTGCCTTGTACATTGCAGTGCAAATTGTAAATGTGATTTTACGTATTAATAACAATTTTATAAGGTATGTACTTGCTCGTTTTATTTACTTTTATATTGAGATATGTTGTTGACATCATGAACAGGCGGTAGTAGTTTTTAAGGTTTGTGTCATCATAAATACAACTGGTTCTATAAGTAAGTGTCCAGATTTTGGATCATGAGGGTTATCGTTCTCATATACTTGTTAACAGGCATCAGATTATTGTCAGCCATTGAATAATTAGAATACTCCATAAACTGTCCTATAAATCATTTATTCATGTCCCTTTATTTTGTACAATTAAAAAAGTCTATGTACGTAGACAACAACATAAATTTAAAACGTTTAGATAGGACAAACTCTGACAATCTAGCAACCTAATAGTGAAGATCTTCCATTTTAATTAAGAATAACCTACAATTCGTTGACATTTGAAGCATTTCAATGTTCCTTTCAATTTTTCACATATGTTGACCTTCTTGTGCTACGTCGATCGTGTGTTGTTGTCCGTTCAGTCACTTTTTTCTCTTACTGTTTTTCACCTTTACCTGTTCTAACCACTTCCAGCCGTGTCCCGGGGCGGTCGTTTGTCTCCCTCTACCGGCCTGTCTGAGCACCACGCTCTGTAACCTGCTTTTTGAGCTGCTCACGTGGGACACATTCACGGTCCAACCTGTTGGTAACTGGATCACCGGCAGAGGCCTATTGTATAAAGCCGCGTACACACGAGGGTGAACCAGTGCACAAATCGGCCGATTACTACCACAGATTCGCCCAACCAAGAATAGCTCATTTATAGTGTTTTATGTCAACAAACTCACCAGTAAAATAACAGAAAATATCGAAATATTTGCTCTGCATCCATCTTTACTGAATCTATTCACAAACCAACTTAGGAAATATGAAATGTATATGGTTTCAAAGTGAAAAATGTTGGATGTCAATATTCCGTCAGGTACAATTACAAATGATGCCATGATTAATGGGGATTTCTATACTAAACCTTGTGACTTGTCGACATATTACCAAGCATGCACCTTGCCCTAGCTAACCTGCAGGTAAATTATAGAAAATTGGCTATCGGTGATAGGGGGAATTAGTATGCAATATTGATATTAAAATGAAAACGTTTCATGTGAATCGGGGCCAAATTCGGCCATTTTATATTCTTAAGAGAATTGAACGATGTTAAGCACTGATCAGTTGGTAGACTAAAATCACATAGTGGACATTGGGCTTAAGGAAACGCTGTTGACACCTAGAAGCTACGTCCTGTTAGCCGAATTTGACCACCGGTAATTTGACAATTCAGCAAAAACCTATACATACTACATATCATCTGAACGCCCCTTTCTTATATCGACATATAATGTGTCTATATTAGCCAATATTAGCTACTTAAAGAGCACATAGCCAACCTAAAACAGCAATCTTTAACCCGCCTGAATTATTGGGAACGACTGGCTCATTTCACATTAGCAATGAATTAAATGAATGCTCAGTGGGATGTATCCTTCATTTTAGAAGTCCGAGTTGCGGCCAGTGTGAAACACCCCCCACATCTGTGTATAAATGCTTCCAGCAGGTCCCCCGAGGGCCATGGATCAGACACCTGTCTCAGTCCGGCACGTCG
Source organism: Lepidonotus clava (assembly GCA_936440205.1). Taxonomy (NCBI): domain Eukaryota; kingdom Metazoa; phylum Annelida; class Polychaeta; order Phyllodocida; family Polynoidae; genus Lepidonotus; species Lepidonotus clava. Next base: position 46,825,497 of record OW387142.1, on the reverse strand, counting down.
GGCCCTGTTTTTTGAGCAGCTCAACTCAGGAGGAGCAGCTCAGTGAGGGAGCAGTTTAAGACGTAGCTTAAGGCTGTATTCCACTATATATCCTATTATACTCGCGATTTCACGGGTTAGGAGTGGCAATAACTGATAACTATAGGCATGTTACATGTCATTGGAAAGGGCATTTAATTTCCTTTCAAATGAATAGTAGCATGGGTGGGTTCTTATAATATTCCTGATTGAAAGAAAACAGAAATGACCAGATTCTCGGCAGTCAAAATCGCCTAGTGAAGTACAGGCTTAATTTAGTTAACACCTCCTCCAGGTCTAGGGGGTGTGACTTGTAACACTCAGAGTAGGAGGGTGCCTGATAAAGTTAACACCCGGAGGTCGTTGGGACTTAAGTGGACTCCAACAGAAGTGCTTAGTGAAGCGAACCGTGAGTAGGGGCGTTTACTTCACACCTGACTTGATACTAAAATAAGATTTGTTAAAGTTTAAAAAAATATTATACTTATTACAATCTTCTGACTAACGTATAACATTTCTCGAAACATAAAGTGTTGGCGGGTTTAGCATGAACAAAATCAGAAGTGCGATTTTTACATCTTAATTGTTAGATGATTTCACCAGCCTTGACAAGTAACCCTCACCAGTAGTATGCATACAGTTGAAGCCAATAGAAGAAAAACAGAAATTGCATGCCTTAGGGCGAGTTTCATACCAGAAAGTGAGTTTTTCACATCTTTAAGTTCTAAGATAAGATAATGTTTTCAAGGTCTCACTACTCATCCCATATACTATAACGGCAGAAACATATATGCTCGTAAGTCATGAATGTCTTACTTAGAAAATAGATCTTAGAATTGCGACCTATGTGAAACTCCCCTTTTAAATAGCATCATTTCAAAGTCAAAATATATTTTCGAATCAAATATGCTAGTTTAGGAGAGGTGTGAAACGCCCACATGTTTATATTCTCCTGCTTTTCCAGATTCAATTTACAGACTATAACATAATTTGACGCAGCCCACTGCTAAATGTCAAAGGTGTGCTTCAGACTCCAGGCCACTCCCCTAGCATACAGCATGTAATGTAAGGTACGTTCTCTACCCTCCAGCCTATGATGACTTTAAGTGACAACCCCCCCGTCACAGCAGGTGAACGCTGACGTCTCCAGAACAGCAAACTGCTATACACCTTATTCAGAGTCTGCGCAATAGAACCCTCCCATAGACTCTTTCATCCTAAAGCCCTGTTTCCACCAGCCGATTTTACTAAGGATTTCAGAAATTGCCAGTGGGAATATTGGTTAATCATGAACATGTTATATACCATTAGGAACTGTTTTTAATTCCCTTTCAAATGCTATGTAAGTTATGTAATCCTTTGCCATATTACCAGTTAAATGTAATAAATTACCAACAAATCGGTAGTAAAATCGGCCGGTGGAAACAGGGCTTAAGTCTTTTAGCCATGGCCTGTAGGAATCCATATCCCAACTCATTAGTTTAGAAGTATCCGCTAGATATTCTGAAGAAGGTCTATAGCAAAACGGATTAGTTTAGACCTATCTGTTAGAGCGGCACCGGAATAGTGAAAAGGGTAATTATATCATAGTCTTGGTACATCCCTTGATGGATGACTGTGCATCTACGTGAGTGGCATTATATTAGATGCAAAAAAAATAGTTTATTGATCCCAAGTGTTTACTATTGGTGTGAATCAGTAAACTACGGGGTGTTATGGCTTTGTACTCCACCAGACAGAAAAGACTGTAAATATTGCCCCAAGGGAGGTGAAACAAAGACATAAACCGACATCTTTTTATCTCCCCTGGCTGGTTCCGAGGGTTTTATGGTTTTGTTTGGGTAATAGTAGCTGCTAGTTTGTATATGTTAATTACTGAGCAGCCTGTTGGCTGTGTTTGGGTTCTCCCCACCACGGATAGCTAATTTATAGTATCTTATGCACCTGCAGATTAATTTGCATTAATTTGTTTTATAAAAACAAAACAAAACAAGAATATATAGATGGATAGATAGTTATGTCTAATGAATGCACTTTTTTTACCAACTTTACAAAATATCTATATCTACGGATACAAAGCCTTATGACATTCCGACATATTTCCCAGCATTCACCTTGATTAGTCTGTACAAAACGGATATCTATCTTTAGTGGAGGGAGTTCTGATACGTATCCCCTTTTCCTCCATTTCATCTCAAAGGCTTTACCCTCTGAGCTCACGAATGTTCTTTTTTGCTGAAAGTTAGATATCTAATCTGCTATCATACAGCAATTTACATAATGCACAATGATTCAATAGAACTAATTGAATTTCTCTCTCATAAACAGCAATTTCACTGTATAAAGAAAGCTTTCTTAATTAGACTAAAAGCTATATCACTAAAAGAACTTACAACTAATTATAATCTCTCATATCTTTATATCTCTATAAGTGTGCAATAGAACCTGCTTGGACAAGATAGTCTCCATCTTTTGTAATTAGACTACTTCGTTTTCTATACAAAGGGAAAAGCTTTTAATCCAGGGAGGGTAAAACACACGTAAACCATGATTTAAATGTACCGCCTAAATGAAATTGTGTTAAGGAGATGCTTATCACCAGCAATTATGGAACCCAGGGAGGGGGAACCCGAGTACGTGCTGTCATGTTGCACTATGCGTCTGCCGACAGGTCAATATTAGTAACAGGTCTCACACAGTAAATACTGGTCGTCAATTGGTATGGGAATCTAGGGGTATTAGATTTCACCCAGGAAATCCTTGTCAATTGCCTTTCCTAACTATTCAAATAATATGCATTAAGGTAAAGAGAACTTCAACGTAAAACATTGATTAATTATACAACAATTTATTCTGAAGCAGGTCGATCCATTATTGATTGTAAATTGGCTCTGAAACGCCAATATAATATGGAAAGCAGAAGCAGCAGAGTGCATATTTTTCTCCATGAAAACCTCAAAATGTTGTTATTTATTAAATTAATACATGATGTTGTATCTCTGTTCGAATGATATAATGATCCCAGCAGAGCAGTAAAATAATGGGCACGTTTTCTTTCTTCTTTTTTTTTAATTCTTTATTGCTTCTCAATTTGTCATCGAGATCTTCCAGCCCTTACAAAGTAATTATATTAGAATTAGGAAAAGAACAAATAAATATGATTGTATGGTAATGAATGAAATGATGAGATGAATGATTCTATCTACTATAGCCCCACAAGATTATGTTGTAACAAACTCTTATTTATACACAACTACTATTATACATATAAATATCAGGTCACTAGGTTGATCCCTTATGACATGATTTACATAGAATCCGTAGCAATTAACTTTTTAATTTTACTCTTAAAAACTTCAATACTTTCAGATAGTTGTAATTCACTTGGTAATGAGTTCCACAACCCAAGACCTCTATAATAAGGACTTTTCATCACCAATTCCTTACGGGTGGTTTTATGTTTTAATTTAATTTTACTGTCACTCCACAGTATAAAACGTTCTGCAACCATACTGTTTTTTGGCCAGTCTGTTACTTATTAAATCTTCTTGGAATAGCTGCCTTATTTTATGTAAGGTTGGGACTTTGCAAACCAGAATGTTATAATATCATTACATTTTAGTGAAGTTGAGACCTTACCTATACAGATTACCAAAAATTCAATCTCACTTAGAATCAAGAACATAAAACAATGAGGGAATGAAGTTATAATAAACGATTCGTTGATTGACATATTGGGTAATTGAATGTTGGATAATTCAAACCAGGTGAATGCCAGAAAACCATGGGGTGATAACACTGTGGACTTGAAAATAATAAATCATCACAGATTTTATTTGCTGATAACATTTCAGTGCACACAGGGCACCGTATGCAAATGACCGCCACCTGTTTCTATTGGACGGTGCAGGTTGGCCACCCCAGCCAAACATGTGAAGTTATTATAACGTTGCAGCAACGTTCTGTATTGTATTCCTTCATGTAAAATTATTTTGGTGGCTCCCAATAAGGTTGCTGCAACATGCTGCTGTGACGTTGCACTGCAATGTTATTATAACATTCTGGTTACTTTCCTCAACCTCAACGGAATGTATTTATCATGTTCTGTTTTGGTTTCATTCTAACTTCACGGAAAGTAATGTTATAATAACGTTCTGATTTGGTGAGGTTTCAACCTCACCATCAATAACCTAATTGTTACGTGCCATCTCAGTAAGTAACAAACAGAAAAAAGAGTATGGTTGCAGAACATTCTTGTTACATCGCAGGTTGACTGGCACAGTACGGGCGGTAACCAGCATGTCTCAGTTAATCCATATAGGCCGTATATTATTGGATTACCCCATTTCACCTGGTGGGATTTATAGGCCACCCAGTACCCACTAGCTTTGTTACTTACCTGGGAGAAACACAGTCATTAGTCTCAATTACCCTGTTTATTTTTCATGGAGAAAAACTACTTTGGAGTTTACTTTTTGTGACATTGTGGGCTGTATGAGAAGCTCTGTGCTGTGGAGGTATGGCGATGATTACCTGCCATGAGTTTCACTGTCATGGCTTGGTGGTTACTGCAGCGACAGAGATTGATGAATGGTTTATTCTAGGGTTGTTCTTTTTCTGCCTCTTGGAATACCAGGACCCAGCCACGTGTCAGTACAACTGTGTTGGAAGATGTTTGTCAACTATTCTGTAGGTCCGTACCTGTGTATAGGCCTGTAGTGAGTTTAACCATGGGGCTGCCCTTGTCCCAGCTCAGGCCAACCGGGGTAAAGCTAGATCCCTCCACCGCTCATAAGCAACACTACCTTCTTTTCACTACTGCAAGGCAACCATGTCTAAACAGATACTCATCATTAATATTTTGGTTACATTGTGGGGTGGAGTAGAGGTTCTGTGCTGTGGAGGTATGGCAATGATTACCTGCCATGAGTTTCACTGTCATGCCTTGGTGGTTACTGCAGCGACAAAGATTGATGGATGTTCTATTGTTGGGTTGTTCTTTTTCTGCCTCTTGGAATTCCCGGACCAAGCCACATGTTAGCACAACTGTGTTGGAAAATTCTTGTCAACCGTTTTGTAGGTCCGTGCCTGTATATTGGGGCTGCTCTGGACACTATTGCTGTGGGTGATGCAAAGTGTTCTCAGGCAGGCATACAACATCAGTTTAACGTTACAGTAACGTGTCTTGTTTTAGTTTTTGTTATGTTATTTTGATGCCACCAAATACCCTCTCTAGACCTTAATATTGTGACTTTGAACTGTGATGTTGTTGCAACGTTCTGTTTATGTTCTTTCACATAGAGATAACATTCTTCTTACATTCTGTATTTGCAAGGTCTCAGCTCCATTGAATGTAATGTTATTATGAAATTCTGTTTTTATGAGTCTCAACCTTATGCAAAATATGTAAATATTACATGAAAATTTAACATAAAGAATGGTCCTAGAATGTACCTGTTGTATGACTGCTTGTTATTATCAAAAGGAGAGATCCATATCATCCAAGAGATTGCATGTTATATTTCAACAAAAAACTTATTTTCTTCAAACCGATTTCTAAATCGGTCAAGAATTGGGATATTATCAGTAGTTTTCCATGCTTGAGTCTTGTTACTTGTCAACATATTTCCCAGCTTGCATTATGATCTAGGCTAGTCTGCGGGTGAAATATAGAAATAGGTTGTGCGTGGTAGGAAGAATTCTGTTATTGCTTTAGTATATCTACGCCAATGATGGCGGTAGCAACACTTAGGAATATCTGGAAGATAAAATCTTGAAATGTATGTTCACATGCCAAATTTTCTGATAAATCGCGTGCTAGGGGATAAAAGTTTCAAAGGAGTGTTTCGGTCCAAACCACTGATATGGTTATATTAACACCGCATGTCCTTTAATATAACTGCGAAGTATCATATATGTGAAAATGCCGGAGGATTCAACTTAAATGCGGGAGAATTCAACTTAGAATACGGTATGTATACTAACCTGCATGCAATCACATCAGGAAATTGATTTAGACAAAATCTAATGCAAAATGCGAACAGCAACACGGATACTTAAAAACTCACAAAGTTTGCGCTTCGCATATAGTGTGGCTTGTATATGAATACCAGTGACTACCTGGAGACCCCGACCCTAATCCCCTGTGACAGTTATGAGTGGCTGGACCCCCCCTTACCTCCAGACCCAGCCCTCAGTGTGTGAGCTGCTCAGGGGGTCAGTCCTAGTGGGGGGGGGGGGTCACTTGGATCTCAAATGTTTCCCCCTGTCAAAAGGACCCGCGAACCGAAAGGCGGTCAACGTCAAAATTGAGGAGCGGTTAACCACTTTTATGCAATTAAGTGGGGTGGATAACTACTCTGATAGAATTATATAAAGGCAATTACTCAAAACTTGATTACAGATACAATAACTAACGAACACATTTTCAGAAGTTTTCCTGGGTAATTTGGTGAACTTTGTTTATCTCAAGTTATTGAGGCACTCTGATCTTTTGGGGGCAGTGATCTGCACCCCCCCCCCCCGAAAATAAGGGCAATCAACTAACATTCAGGAGTGGTCAGTCGGAGTCGGAGAGAGCAGATCCAACTGTTGGAGAGAGCAGAGAGTGAGAGCAGAGAGTGAGAGCAGCGAGGGGACAGGTAGGCCTGACTGGACCATCTGATTGTATACAGAGGACAGTGTTACCGGGAGGTATTCAGTATAGTATATATTGACGTGGAGCAGCTCACGGAAGGATCCTACTCAGAGGGGTGAGTAGCTCAATGCTGGAGTGGAGGGATGTGTTGACAAACGTGGCAAATGCGGAAAATGTCGATGTGCGGGTAAGGAGACGTAACTGGACAAAATACATCCTCTATGCTGCAGGTTGGGTAGCAACGGTTCTATTCTGAATGTACCAAGGCCTACAGGAGGTATACAATAAGAAGTTTACAATAGACTATCTATATTGCCCTCAAGAATTACATATTTCAATTTGATTTACAGCCTACCTGCAGAATAAATAAAATATGTTAGGTTGTAGGAAGGATACCTACAAAGAAAAACTTTCCTGGATCTAAATAAAGGGCGGCCTCACGAGAAGCGTACACTAGGATCATCCTAAAAAGTAGCATCACGACAAAAATCCTTCTCTCCCATTGTACAGCTGAGTTAGTTACAACCAGGTGGTCCTAACGTTGATGTATACGTTTCCCATGCGGGTATAAGTGGTAGCCCAGGGGTCGAACTCCTCCCTGCACTCAGGCGGCAAGCCTATGTCGGTTCTGCAGACATTGTGCACCTTGAAACGATAATTCTGAAATTGGGTTTAGTCCTTGAGAATATTGGCTTAACCGGCTGGAGTGTTGAGGCCACACTGAATGGTGGACGGACGCAGGAACGCACTTAGACCATAGCAGAAATACTGGATTCCCTTACCAATATTGAAGCGAAAAGATATAGGGGTTTCTCCTCTCCAGCAACCACCGCCTTCAAACACACCTGACCTGCCTCACCATAAGGGCCGCTTCTGCATAGAGGGTGTGCATTGTGAAGACGGTGTTTGTATGAGAGCAGACCGACAGGGCATTTCTCCGTGACCCTGCCCCCTCTCCTCCCCGGCCGGAACTCCTCCCTGAAGCTGGTATTGATCGTGCTGCAGTGCACTGAGGTGCCGCTCGCCGGGTCGCAGCGGCCGAGCAGCTCATCGCTGGGCCCCGGCGTGTCAGCATACAGCCGCCCAATATCTCCACTCACTGCCGGGGACAAGCGGAACGGGACCGCTCAGTGGATTTAGGATCCATCACTGGAAACCAGAACTCCTGTTACATCAACAAAAACATACCCGCTCCAACGGACACAATACGATCGGCACTTCCGCTTCCGGGGTGCGCCATTCTGCCGCCAGGGGTCGAGGGTTAAAAGTGGCGGAGGTTGCGGCCGGTGCGTCAAACGGTTAAAACGATTGCGGCTTGTACAATGGTGGAACGCACGGCTGGGAATGCTCAGGTTAGTGGAGAAATGTCAACACTGTGGTGATGTGGGGAGAGTGGCGGGGAGGTGTGGTGGGGCTAATGGGGGTAGTGCATGCCCTGATAGGGGCTCTAGTATGTCAGCACGTGCATATGGGTGTTCATGTATCAGCTGGGTAATCTGTCTAGGTGTTATTGGAGCAGCAGGTTTGTCTAGATGTTATTAGCGCAAAAGGCGAGGTCCCTGCATAGCGTTGTCTGTATAGCTAGCGGTATGAGGGCGTACTGCTAAGGAAAAGGGGAGAATACAAGTTTGTGTGTATTTACAAAGTGCAATGATCTGTGTGTAGATGAACCATGAATGTTTTTTTTGGGCCTTGGACCCCACTTTACTCAGTAAGTACATTGGCATATAACGGTTTTAAAGACACATTTCAATACTGTGTCGCTAGCGGTGTGAGAGCGTGATTCTAAGAAGAAGGGGAGAGTATGAACTTCTGTTTAATTGCAAGGTGCAATGGTTTTTAGGATTAAACAAACCCTCAGGGCTACATTTGAGCTTTGGCCCCATCATATATTCCATGATTGCATTAAAATACATAACAACTTTGTAGACATATATAAGGCCTAAAAACAATGGATCCAAATTTATACCCAGAACTGTTTCGGTGTTACTTGATACACCCTTCTATTTCCATGCCGCGTGCGACCCTGCACCCTGGGATTTATGGCTTAGGCCTACTCCAGCTGTGTATCACTTTACAGGTATAAGGGTTACAGCAGCCAGGGTAGGTTTGTTGGGTACATGCTCTACAGATAACACAGTGGGCTAAGGGTGGCAATAGGCCTACAGCTTAGACCCACTCAGCACCCAATGAAGCCACTCCAAGGCGTCGGGTTTGTCTTCACAACTGGGGTGCAAGCACGAAGAGATATTATATCCTACAGATAGCAACAAGTGGTCTGAAGGGGTGGCAATAGGCTGGTGGAATGGCTGTAACCAGAGTCAATTGGTGGAGGTAGTGGTAGGGCTGGATGGGTGCTGGCCTAGCGTGGATTTACTAGGAACGCTAATTGGACGAGTATAGGAATCGGACTAGGAAGTGTTTGGTGTAGTTCTGACTCTGCTCCTGCCATGCATGAGTATCAGGCTATAGGCCTAGAGGTTGGGGATTACATGCCATATCTGAGTGTGGAGTGTGTGACATATTAGTCGGATCCATGGACCGGGTGTGTGTTCTATTAGCTGGTTCTCCCTCAGAATCTAGCCCATTGTACATACATACACTACTCCTCCTGCAATGTGGGTGTAAATAAAAAGATAAGTAAAATCTTACAGATAGTAACAGGTTGTCTAAAGGGGTAGCAATAGATTGGTGGAATTGTTGAAGCCAAATTGAACTGGTGAAGGGAGTGGCAGAGGTGGAAAAGCACCCTAGTGTGGATTTACTGGGAATACTAATTAATATTGTACTAGGAATACTGATTGGACTAGGAATTGTTTGACATAGTTCTATCACTGCTAGGGTCATGCATGGATATCCGGGTATAGGGGTTTGTGAGTAGCGTGCTATATCTGTTTTCTGTGTACATGATCTATTGGTTGGATCCGTGTAATACTAGCTGCTGCTCCGTCCGTGCTAAATGAAGCCACTTACAGCCTGCTATACACTACTCCTCCTGCTATTTGGGCTGTGCTATCGTACAGATGGGAATAAGTGATCTGATGAGGATGGCAATAGATAAGTGGAATGGCTATAAGTATAACCAGAATGAACTGCTGGAGGGAGTGGCCAAGGGCATGGGCCACTTGCTTAGTGTAGATCTACTAAGAGCATGATCTATTAGCAGTATCCATGTACCGGGTGTTTTATAAGCAGGTGCTTTATCACTATTCAATAAAGGCACTATGCACAGTCTGTCGTGTTTGTGTTCACAAAGCCTGCTGTATACTCCACTCCCTGCAATGTGAAGTGTAAATATAAAGATGAGTAACATCTTACAGATATCAACAAGTGCTCTGAATAGGTGGCAGAGGCGGGGGGGGGGGGTTGCTTGGCATGACACTGCTAGGGCTATACATGGGTATCAGGGTATAGGGGTTGGCGAATAACAAGCTGTATCTGGCTTTAGGGTATACATGATTTATTAGCTGGATCCATGTACCCAGTGCATGTTATACTCAGTGGAGCCACTACAGTCTGTTATATTTGTGTTCACAAGGCCTGTTGTATACACAACTCCTCCTGCGATATGGGATGTAAATATAAAGACACATTATATATGTTACAGATGGCAGCAGGTAGCCTGAGGGGGTCGTGGATTGTTTGCTACTTACAATGGCTCCCCCCTATTGAGTGTGCACTCCTGAAGTGAAGATTACCTACAAGCAGAGAGCTCAGGATAGTTCTATTCCTGATAGGAGTATGTAGTGTGTATAGGTATCTGCCCGGGTATGTAGTATGTATCGGTATCTTTCCAGGTATGTTTACATTTGAAATGATTTGTGAAGTCGTCTTATAACTGTAAGCAACTGAGACATGTCACTGACGACATAAAGTTGTTTTTCAATAGGTACCCTGACACTGCCTCTCCCAGCGTCAGGGGTCTGTCACCCAACAGCTGGGCTGTTTCACTGGGGCATGGACTATGTGTATGGGTATACCAAAGGGTGTCCATCTCTGTATGGGTTTATACAAGTTGGCTGACTGACAGGCCCGGTATGCCAGTTGATATGAGCCATGTTCTGATTTCATTTTACAGAATTTATAATCTGACGTCAGGAAATGTAATTACTGTGAGTTTTTATGCAATTATTTTACCATTTTTCGATAATGTCTAAAATCACATTGTGGGTACGTCCCTTTAGATCCAAGCTGATAGTTTTAATGGAAAAACGTCTGGATTTGTTTTTAAATCAATAAAGTGATGGTCCGTATTGTGAACAGTGGGATCGTCATCATGATTCTGAATATTCTAAATCGAGTATGTTGACTTTGATTTATGGTGCATCGGTATTATTAGCATGTATCCATGGAGTGGTAGCCCACCATCAGGTCATAAACAGTGTCATCGGGAGAGGCCATTACGGCCTGATGGGTGGGGGGTGCATGGTGAGTGGGGAATGTCCATCAGGTGACCAGCGGCTAATACAGGCCATACAGTAGGCCACCGGGACCCAGCTCCAGTATTGTATTAGATAAGCCATAATTGTTAAAATTGGTCGTTCAGACAGAGGAATTTAGGCAGTTTCAGAAACCACAATACACATGGCTCTAATATGCCCAACCTTACTCTAGGTTAAGTGAGTAGTTGGTAATTGTAATTAAATGATCATGTGTGATAGAAGCACGAAAGTGCACTTTCGATGAAAGGTTTTACATGCCTTATACAGTATCCGAAATGTCCTCTACTATGCTACTCGAGACATAGCTACATATGCATTAAACCCCTCAAGTTCACTCCTTGATTACCAAATATTTTGATGCCTTCTGTTCAAATAGATAATGAATGAAATACTCATCGAAGATAAAACTATAATATCCTGTAATTTCTATCCCTGTCGTTCCTTGTCCAGCATGGCCCTCTATAAGTATTTTGTTTAAGAATTGGTCGTACATTCAGACACAGGATAGATGTTACTCAAGATATAGCCACAAATGCAGTGAGCCTCTGCAAGTTCATTCCTCATTCACCAAATAAGTTGATGTCTTTTGTTCAGATGATGAATTGTGGTTTGTTTTCGTTCAAAGGCTTTTATTCGTAATAATCAGTGTTTCCATTGGCTTTCAGAGTTATTACAATGATTATGAAGTATCTATAATACATATTACATGTCATTCAAATATTGAATAGCATAAACATCTTGGACAATAAGAAAATATTCTAGAAATTGTAGCCCTATAACTCCTGGTCCAAAGTACAAAGCATGGATAATCAGGTCATTTGTAAGCGTTCCAGGTTAGTTAGGTAAAAATAACCGAGGCGAGGGAAAGGGAGGGTGGGCTGTCGGGGTCGCTGGCCTCCCGACTCGTATCGACCTGGACCTAATTCCTCCCGCCTCACTATACTGTCTGAGTATTACTACTGGCCTAGAAAAAAGGGTGGTTTATAAATGAGCAGCACGGAGCAGCTCAGTCCAGGGGGCGGTATGTATGTGGCTACCGATACCCTCACCAAGGGTCCATGTTGGGGTGGAGGGGGCAGTAGTGAGGTCTTAGGTGAGGGGGTGAGCGTATGTATATTTGAAGGAAGACACGAGGGCATCCTTAACCTTTGAAGCTGTGCATGTCGTATAACATTTCAGAGAAAATGGCTTGGGATTAGAAATTCGGATTCTCTGGGTGTAACATCAGAATATAGCATGAGAAAGAAAGTATAAAGTTATTCAAACAATGTTCTGCATCAGTAAATGATGCTGTACATAACACCAACATTACATAACTAAGTATTAAGTCAAAGTTTGAAGTAATGATATAAAAAAAAGTAGAATGACCCCACAAAAATATTTCCATGGCTTTGAGGAAAGGGGTCCACCTGTTGCAGAGGCTCAATACCAATTACGTATACGGGCAAGAATTTTAACAACTGATAAAGAAAAAGCAGTCATTGCAATTTGAATTTGGCTGTAGGCCTACCTTTGCTATTTGGATTATCAACCCAAAGTTTCCCGCCCTGGTCCAAAGGTTGAGCCTATCCGACCGGGTACCTCTCCCTCTGTGTGTGTAGGTGTTTTTACACCTATGCGATATGATGCTTGCGACAATACAACAATATCGCAGTTTGCGATTTGAAGATATCGCACCTTGCGATGTTTTTTAAATCCCCCCCCCCAAGTCAAGTCGCAGCAATATCGCAGCATATCGCAGGCATTCAGGCTTTTACACACATGAGATAAAAACAAAGATATCGCGTGTATACTTGTAGATATAAGGACCCCTTCTCTGTCTGCGATACCACTGAGATATCGCAGCATATCGCACGCTGTTATTTACAACCATCTGCTGCGACATTATTAAACATGCTAAATAAATATCGCAGCTTGTGATACGGGCTACGATAATGCAGCTGCGATAATAACGGATTATCGCACCTTCTCCAAGTCGCACCACACTGCGACAACTCATTTACACTGGTGCGACATCACGAGTATCGCAGTGGTCTGCGACTTGCTTGAGATATGGTCATATCACAGGCATATCGCAGCCCAAGTCGCAATAGTGTAAAAGGGCCTTGTGCATACATGTCTCCCGGGTTTGTAAACAGTGGATTGTTTTGCAAATGGCTCTGATTTATATTCAACAAAACGCTCTAGAGACAAACCCTCTTATACAAGTCCAATGTTCTCGGGCTCTGGGAAATTAGCTGGATGGGAACCTGGCATACTGAGAAGAAATGTCTCTGAAAAAAGGGAGAGAATGAAAAATAGAACAGCAGTTTATATGATATGCAAAATCGATTCATTACGTTCTACTTCCAATTCAAATTCCATCGTAAGATACAAATCATGCTCATGATTAATACTATCGAAAAATTTGTAATTCGATTTGGAAAAATGAAACTAATCATTAGTTTGAGAAATTTCCAGCTCTATAGATATCGATCCAAAGTAGGGTATTATCTTAGTCATCGTGCTTTGCATGCTTATGGAGATTAGACTGTGTGAATTCAGACCCTTCCCAGGAGTACCATTGTAGCAGATCTCCACAGCTGCAAAAAGAGAACTGTGGCGTTTCTTTGCATTATGTATGAGTGCATTTAGGTCACGCGCCTGGGCGGATCTATTGTGGTACACCTCGGCAATGTTTTATGATTATGCAGGTGTTTATAATATATATGCTATATATATAATATAGCACGGAGTGGTGACAAGTACAATCGCAGTATGTTATTTTTTGTGAGACAAGGGTCTATAGATAGCAAGGAAAGCTGAGGGTGATGCTGGTAGTGAACTGCGTTGTTGATATTCAATATAATCTTTTGTTTCATCTATTTTTCTTATGCATGTGATCTAAATTATTAGGCAGAAACGATGATGCGTGGCTCACCGCGAAATCTGTGATTCTTAAAACTGGCTGTAAAATTGACGATCGGGATTTACTTGAAGCATATAGGCTTGGCCGATTACCATCAACAGGGTCAAGGATGGAATACACACGTCCCCGACCGATTGTCGCGGTTATATCCAGTGTTATCACAAGAAATATTATATTTCGATCAAGAGGGAATCTCAAGGAACATCAGGAAATGCAACAGGTATGGATTAACGACGTACTAGATGATAGGCAGAAGAGGGAAAGGGCAGAGCTCAAGGCCCTATCAGACCTGGCAAAAAGCGTGGGGAGGGAGTCAAGAGTGGCAGGGGACAATCTTATCGTGAGTGGCTTGAAATACACACACAAATCCATCGACCGTTTGCCTGAGGACATCAACCTGACTGCCGCCTTCAACCGTGAACTGCATGGAAGAATCTACTTCCACTCTGACAACAGCGTCATGTCTAGTTTCGCACCTGCCCCCTTTACATACCGAGGTAACAGCTACTTACATGTGGAGCAAGGATACCAACATATTAGAGCTAAAGTTGCAGGTAAGGATGATATTGCAGCAGCTATTATGAGAGAACCCAACCCAAGACTGTGCAAATCACTAGGCCGGCGTATTCAGCACTCCCAGCGTTGGGCCGACATGTGTGAGAATGAAATGGAGGGGCTTGTGGATGAGAAACTGAAAATTGACCGTATACGCCGAGCCTTACTGGAGACTGGAGATAAGGATTTAGTTGAGGCGACTAGGGATGGCTTTTGGGGTTGTGGAGGGAATTTCCGGTCACCTCAGGTACAAGGTGATAACACTACAGGACAAAACAAGCTGGGCAAGCTGCTCGTCAGGAAAAGGACGCAGTTAAGACAACAACTCCAGCTTGAAAGAATCCCAGACCGGAGACGAAAGACCCTTGAGGATCTTGCGGAAGTCGCTGATCTTCAATCAATCATAGGAGAGGAGGTGAAGGTGGCTGCCCGTGACGACGATACAATTGCAGGCGAGGCGAAAGCTCCAGTTGATGGTGAAGCGGGGACCCCGACGCCGGGTGACAGCTGACCGAACCGCCTGTAAACAAACAGATACAAGCAGCCTGGTAAACACAGAATTTGAAGCAAAAACCGAAAATTCCCTCGACAGGCGCGACAGAGCTACCGCCTCCTGCCGTGAGCTTTTCGGATATACTTACGTCCTTGTTGTAGTCCTTGCCAAACTCTACACTGATATAGTGTCCTTTTGGAGTAACGAGCCTGAATTAGTAGTGTTTCGTGAACTCTAACACGTGTAACTTGTAAACACTTGGTGGACTTCCGGGTCAAGTAAACAAACTTGGTATGCAAATGAGGTGACTCGAGCCTCGCTTTGGTGTGGCTTTTTAATCTCGACCTGGTACTTCAACGCAGCCTCCCGAATAAGTTAATACTTATATGTCATTCTAAAATAGTTTGTTATAAGACCTTCGACATACTGATTGATGTCTACTTACCTAAACTCGTCGAAGCAAATGGTTTTTGCAAGTGAGAACCAACATAACCTCGCCGGAAAGACGCGCAACGCATGCGCACTGAGCCGACGAAGTAGCACGAACATTTTCTGCGGCGATTTCAAATACTGGACGGATTTACTGTAAAATTCTTTCTTCTTGGACAAGATACCCGTCGTGAAGCTGCTGTATATTCCGAAAATGTCAGTTACCAACATCAGGATCATGGCGGACGAGCGGTTGGCTCGACTCCAGGCCTTTATAGACCGGGAGAATAAATCAACTTCGTCAGTCCGGGTTTGCCCCCACGAAGGCTATACTCTTCATCAGCTGTTGTCGATGGCGTGGATCCACGCGGAGCAGCATCCCCACGACACCTTGGTAGTAGTAGGTGGGATCTACGACTTTCTTCTTTGGGACCCGTCCATTAAGAAGTTTGCGCTGGCCTTCCACGATGCGGAGGCCATAGTGGACCACATCATTGGCATCGTAAACGAAGCCGACATCAAATTTCACTGCAGATTCCCCACCAGCCAGATTATCTACGCCGAAATGACCGGCTTCAGCCTTCGCCGCTGTGTGCTCACCGAAGACTACAATCCCATCAACCAGAGGATACTTGACCGGGCGATCGTAAGGCTTAACCACGAACTCAAAGTGATCAACGCACGGAACTGGGTACCATGTGTGTGGCTGGGAAGGAAAGTACACAAAAGGAGACTAAACAAGAAGAAGACCCGCACACACTGGACCCACCGCTACCAGTATCTTATCGATGGCTTCCATCCTGGCCCCAGACTACAGCGCTACTGGGCGAAGCGCTTTGCCCACCTTGGGTGGCAATGTTCGTAGTAACATCATCGTCTTCTATAACAAGGGAAGTGCCCGAACTAACTGATAGTATAAGTTGTTGGTATTAGGAATGGCTGCTTAGGCCAACCTGTACCCCCAGTCTGTTTTTCCTCTAACTGACTTTTGTTAATAGCTTGCAATGTTTTTTCCCATATCCTATACAGCTTTACTACAAGCTACTGCAAGCTGACGAACTTATCAACCCAAGGTTTTTTCGTGAAAGCCTATTCTACCCTAGAACTCGTGGACCTGATTGCACTTGGTATTCTGTGAGCGTTTAAAATTATATAGACATTTGTTACTGTTGGCTTTTCTTCACAGTAATAGGAAACGCTGGAACTCGTGGATATTATTTCTAAACCGTGTAAATGAGTAACTACTAGAATATACTTGGTAAATTGTGAGCGTCTATCATACATAGATATTTGTTTACTGCTGATCTTTTTATCAGAGTAATAGGAAACGCTGGAACTCTTAGATATTACCCCAAAACTTGGTAAAGGAGTAACTTCTAGAATACACGGACGTTTATTATGGTATCTACCATAGGTGCTGATATTTGGATATAAAAAACCTATAAATAACGTTTCCCAACAGCCTAATCTATGGATATTGAATAACAATGGTTCTCTTAAACTGTGATAATTTGTACCCAAATATTTTTTTGACAATATGACGACCTTGTCTTAGTGGGTCGGGCCAGACAACGCCCTACCAAACTGCTATTTCTTCATCAACAACTGCCCCTCATTTAAATGAGCATGGGGCACCTCACACATATCATCTTCATCATGTATCATAATTATCACTGCCATGCAAAACCGAAAGGGTATTGAATTGATCTTTTGGAACCTGCGCAGTATGTGGGGGAAAATAGATCTAGTTAGGTTGAAAGTTTTAGAAGAAAAGCCTGATATTTTGCTTATAAATGAAACATGGCTTACTAGTGCTTTACCAGATAACCTAATACAAATAGAAGGATATTGCCTCTTCAGATCTGATAGAACAACCCTAAACCCTAATGGGAGAGTGAAGCGAGGGGGGGGTCTTGCTTTGTATTTTAAATATGGTATGGACATAACAGTCCTTGAAGGTGACGACTTTCATATTTGTAACAGTGATATAGAGGTTCTTGTTGCCAAATTGGCTGTCAAATGTACTAGACCGTATTACATTATTAGTGTGTATCGCCCACCTGATGGCCAGTTGACAAAATTTTTACAGACCATGAGTGCCATCTTACAAAAATTGAATTTACTTGGTATTAGTCACATCATTGCAGGTGGTGACTTTAATATTGACTTTAATAAGTCTGGCTCAGTAAAATGTCAGGAACTCAAAAGAATCTTTTCGAAATATTTTCTTAAACAAGTAATAACAGATAACACCAGACCACTGTATAACGCTTCTGTATTGGACTTGATAGCCACGAACTGTGAACTTGTAGATAGAAGCGGTAATCTTGATTGGTCTTTAAGTGACCACTGCCCTGTATTCATCAACATTAAGAAACATGTATGTAAAAAGAAGCGTACTTCATTCACAGGTCGTTCATATAGAGGATTTGTAGATGAGATCTTTGTAAATAAGTTGAGAGACATTGATTGGGTTGTACTTGCGCAGATGGATGATGTAAATCTGATGTGGAATTATATTTACGAGAAAGTTCTACATATTATTAACATGATGATACCTGTGAAAAATTTTTGTTTTAAAGAGGAGAGACCTGCATGGTTAACTCCAGACCTTGTTGAATATTTGCATGACCGGGACTGTGCGTTGAGACGGGCATCCAAAAGCAAGTCTCTTGAGGATAAGAAGGAAGGTAGAAGGTTACGAAACTTAGTAAACCGACTTGTTAAAAAGGCAAAATCCGACTTCATAAAAGACCAACTTGAAATCCACTACCGGGACCCCAAGAAATTTTGGGAAATTATTAAAACTTTAGTAAACCCGACCCATCAAACACTTGTAAACCTAAAATATGAGGATGGCACCGACTGTGCCTCAGAAGATACCGCTGACCTGATCAATTCCTTTTTTGCAGAAATAGGTTGTAATCTTGCAAATAAGATTCCACACGTACCTAGGGATGTAAATGGTAATTTAAGAGTATTTAACCCAAATAACCCACCTTTTAATTTCTCTCCGATGATCTTAGAGGATTTCCTAAGGGAAGTTGGTAAAGTTTCACCACATAAGTCTTCTGGTATACCTCTTATCTCGACAAGGATTTGGATGCTCATTTTCAGATCCCTTCCCGAGTGCTTCCTACTATTGTTTGATAAATCGATTGAGACCTGTACTTACCCTAACTTGTGGAAATACGCAACTGTTATACCCATTCCTAAGATAGGTTGTCCTACCGAACCGGGTGACTTTAGGCCCATCTCATTACTCCCTTTACCAGGTAAGATATTGGAACACCTTATTCATGCCCAAATAATGACCTATTTTGAAGATATAAATTTTTTTAATCCTAAGCAGTATGGCTTTCGGAAAGGTCTTTCGACTACAGACGCAGTATACTATTATACAACTGACATGTACAAGATACTTAACGAGGGCCAACACATACAAGCAGTGTATATTGATTTTAAAAAAGCCTTCGATACTGTTAACCATGTAATTCTCTTAGACAAATTAAAAGGGGCCAACTTTGGTGATAGGGCGGTGAGATGGGCTTCTAGCTATTTAAGTGACCGGAAACAACAATCTTATGTGAATAACACTGTATCAGACCTACTACCTGTGCCTTGCGGTGTCCCCCAAGGAAGTGTCCTCGGGCCTTTATATTTCCTGGTATTTGTAAATGATATAACTCATTCTATAAAATATTCGAATGTTTATATGTATGCTGATGATCTAGTAGTTTTTAGAGGGATACCGGAAAACCGTTTTGTTGATTCTCGTGACCTCCTGCAGAGTGATCTTAACTGTATATCTAAATGGTGTGACATGAATAAGCTAACCATAAACACCCAGAAAACTAAAGTACAGATTTTCAGACCAACAAATGTAAAGAGACCACCCCCGTGGTTGGATGAGATGACGTTGTATATTAAAAACTCACCCCTTTCTGTGGAGAATACTTTTAAATACCTGGGTGTAGAGTTAGATAATTGCTTATCCATGAAGGTCCATTTTAATAACATTTGGAAACTTGGAAACCATAAATTTTCACTTTTGAAGCTACTGAGGCCGCAAATAACTACGAAAGCAGCAGTTAGTATTTTAAAAACCATGTTTGTAGGAGTGATAGACTACGGCTCTGTTTTCCTAAGTCCGGTACCATTGGCCTGCCTGGAACAGCTCCAAACCTTACAGAATAATGTGATCAGGACTTGTTTAAATATTAAAGACCCGAGGGACGAACATGTCGATGACTTACATGAAACAATAAACATTAAAAAAGTTAAATTGAAACGAGACATTATGCTGATGGTACAAGTCTGGAAAAGTGTATACAACCACAAAGCTGATCTAATCGACCATGGTAGAATAACCAGACACAATGACGGTCTTAGAATTTTATTACCTGTACCAAAAACACGTATCATCCAACATTGTCCTTTCTTCCTTGGCGGTCAAATGTGGAATAGTTTACCACTTAACATTCGGCAACTTGATTCTAAAAATGTCTTTAAACAGAAAATAACTGAGAAATTAATAGATGGGACTTTATTGACAAATTATGGATAAGCAACCTAGCTGTGTGTGTATGTTAGCAATAACTATATTATTTTGTCTGTTTCCCCTCCTGCATGCCAGAACACATGGATACATGTCAACGATTTAACCAGTACATACTGACTTATTTCATTCATTTCATCCCATTATCATTGTTATAATTGCTTGTGATGATGTAACACATCAGAGGTGTATCTACAATACAATATGCGTCCGACCGCCCATTTTTTGTTAATCGCATCATTGCTGGGCGGTGCCGGAAACCAGTTATGTAAACTGAAATCTGTCCAGCTTAATAAAATTGTTACAAAAAAAAAAAAAAAGTATGCGTATGTAGTGCCCCTGTTATTTCAATATTTGGAATCTTTTAAATTATTATAATCTGGTGAGACCATCTAGATTGTGATGATGATGTGTTGCAGTTTAATGTCCACTCAGCAATTGTACAGCTATATTGAGACCAACTGCGGTTTTTCACTGTACCAATTGGCTGACCGAACCTATGGGGGTGAGAACGGGGCAAGGCAAGGTGGTATAGCAGGCACTGGGACTCGAACCCAGGTTTCTCACGTGCCAAGCGAGGGTTCTATCGACTATACCATCCCGCCCCCTTGAGAGGAATTTCAGATTACTTCCTCTCCTTCGAATTCATGCAAGAATATTACTACATGTGCTTCTTATATAGCTTATGTATAAAAGTATGCACAATAAGGTTTTAACCCAGCCTATACACGTTTATTTCTGGAAATATTATCACAGCCATGAGAGTGAAATCTACCGTACTGGCCAACTGGGTCAAAGGTTCAAATACAGGCTCCTTTCATCAGTGTTTGGAACGGATTTAATTAAGCTGGGACATCCACAGGAATGCCGACATAAAAAGGGGCATTTGAGCGGAACACCCCACACACACCCACGCCCACGACCTGCAGGGATCCCTCTGGGGACACTCCAGTTAGCTCTGTCTGCTGCCACAGCGTGTCTCGACGTGAATGAAATCTTATGGTGAGCAGTTTGTTGACAAATTATTTTGTCGCATTTTAACTACTTTGGTTTTAGAAACTGTATGCTACATGAATGAAAGCCTATGGGGGTCATATGTTGAGTATGGTTAAATAGGCAATGCTAATGGTAGCCGATTCTTGACCAAAGATTTTGTTGAATTAACACTATTCTAGTTCATAGAAGTAAATATGCATTATTGCTTTGCAATAAATCCTCAAGAGCGGATAATATATCTCATCATATATTCTATGGGTCGTTAGAGTTTTGATACTGATCCCTTATGTTGATAAGAAATTCTGGATTAAAGGAAAAGTTGATGACGGTTCAATGAGAGATATTCCATACCCCTTCGACCTCCCCCACCCCACTCCCCCAGCAGCCCGCACCCCCCAATCTGTGGATCCTCACCCCGGCGCTGATCCAAAGACACGTGATTAGGGTCATAGAGGTCAGTCGGTGCACTTAGGGGTCATCCTTTGAGGCTAATCTAGGGGTTGTCCAGTCGGGGGTCAACACTGAGTGGTCAATTGGTGCAGTTTATGAGCAGTTTGGAGTGGACAGTGGGTGATGGGTGGGAAGAGGTGACAGTGCTGAATGCCTAAATATTGTAGGCCTATGACCTTTTGACCCGTCTCTCCCAGCCTGCCAATCAGAATTAACACCATTGTGAGGCAAACCATGCATGCACCAGTTTGGGATTTTCACTAATTGCGAGGGCATTGAAGCAAAGATGACAGCCAATAACTTTGAATAATGTGCGTAAAAATCGGAGACTAATTCATAGATTAAAAGGTTGGGGCTGGAGCCGTACTGTACATTCAAACATCTAAATTTGACCAAAATTGTGAGGGGAGGCGTCTGATTTACATGCATCCCTGCAAATATATCTAATGTTGAGTTATCGCCAGGGCAGTGCTAAAACGAGCATACATATCTAAAACTATAGAACTGTACTTAGCTTGCGTACAGTTCTATGCTAAAACAAGGATTATTTGCAATAATACGCCTCTAATGTTTTCAATTAAGCCTGGGAAAAGGTACAAGGGACCAGTTCCAAACCGATGTAACGTAACCTCTGTAAATAATAGATAAAGATATAGTACAAGATCAATTCTTTTAGTTAAATGTGTATAATGTTCATAATGTGCATAATAACAGGATGCACTTGAGCTATAAATCATGAATAACGCCTTGTCAGTTTAGTGATAGAACATTGCCCTGGTTACAGTCCTGCCCGTATCCCATTGCCGTTGCCACAAACCTACTACAAGAAACCGGTTTGATTGATGGTGAACCATAAAAAAAGCATAATAGATTGCACAAGAGTGCAATTATTCGCAATTAAGCAACTGACAATTGGTCTCTTGAGCATGATAAATTGTGAACCTCGCCATAAAAGGACTGTACAACCAGGGTCGTATTGTGCAGAACGTTCACTGCAATCAATAATTAAACCACTCACCGTGGTTAAGGTACCCACCGACTGGCTCCGCAGTAGTAGTTCCTTTGTATTGGCAGTTGGAACTAAACTATCAACAGTAGAATAATTCAAATTCTACTGAAATGAAGGTAATCTATCTAATTTGATCATTTAGGTAAAGTTTACATACTACATATATATTATGGCAACTATAAGTGATTGATGAATTCATGTTGTTGTTGTTGTTGCTGTGGTTGTTGTTCAATGTTACACTCTCAGAAAGTTATAAGTCGCTGTTAACTAATTAGATATCACTTATTATTCTTATTATATATCTTAATTCATGTAAGCCTGTCCATTATTCAATTACCACGCCGCATACATTCTTAAGCTTGATTGTTCTATATCCTAGACTTGAAAAGCACTGGCTATTCAATAAGTTTTGTTGCTTAAAGGGCCTTTAGAACGATGAATAAAACTTGGTCCCAACTTAGGAACAAGACCTTTGTATTGAGAACCCCTCATATGGTACTAAAGACTGGGGCAACTAGAATGGACTGTGTAGTGATGCCATAACGATTATGACAGAATACAAAGAGATAAAGCAGGTTTGTGTTTGTCTGGAACCTTGACAACTCATGTAAAATTCACCATCAGTACCGCAGATGAATACACTGTTTTAATTCCTTCCATGTTGGGCTCAATTTAGTAGTGAACCATACTGCAAAATCCCCTCATAATGGAGTGTTTCTGTTAAGCAGCATGGCCAATTTGATCTCTTCAAATGTCAATCCAGTATGTCTTTAATGTTTCATTGAGGGTTGGTAACACAAATGTCTACACATAACAAAATCCTTACATGTTTTGTTTACTCGTGGAAGAGGGAGTTAGATGCATGACTTCTATGTAAGGTATCTAATGATCGTCCCCGATGACTGATAAGTTCTTTAGATATATGCACGATAAATTATATATCCTTGACCTTAATAAAGGGCGCACTACTCAAGGCAATATCTTAAGTAATGTGATACATGATATATAACATGATATATTATATCATGCATAATTTAAGGGGGTGGGGTGGTCAAGTGGTTAGCTTGCTAGCATTGCATATCATTGCATAAGGCTGGCCCGGGTTTGGTTCCAAGTGGTGATTGTTAGACCACCTCACCTTGTCATTGTTTTCATCACCATAGATTCGGTCATACAACCGTAAACAGTAAAAGAAAACGGAGTTGGTCTTGATATTAGTGAAAAAGTGCTGAGTTGACCTTAAACCGCAACACATCATCATAATGCATAATTGAAGGGCTAACTAGAGAAGATTATAATTGTAAAAGTAGTAATGCCTATATTGAACAACTGAAGGAGGGATGGCATGTGTTGATATCAATTAAGTTTAGATATAGAGGTTGTAGGTAGATATTCAGAGCTTGCCATGCTAAGGTAATAAGCACTGATAAAAATTCTAAGGAGCCCGTATATTCTCCGATGTGATGCTGATATTGGTGCTTTACTGTAGTCTACTAAAGCCTGCTGGCAAAGATCATACGAGGTCAGTTTGATCAGAGTAGATACCCGCTGGTGAAGGTCACAAGCGGACTGTTTCATGGACGAGTGCCCGGGTCATAGCCCATGGAGTCATTCTCCAGTAGCCAGGAATAAATTCCCATTTTGTAAGTAGTTTCGCGTTGTACGGCTTATAATAGCCATGGATTTGATTATTCACGCCAACACAAACCTGAATTCGAAATTTCCTATCTTCAACTTAAGGATTCTGAAGTTATAATAGAAAAATTGATGGCTAATTACAAGTAAAGGAGAGGGAATATATTCGAAGTTTACTAACAGTGTGTTATAATTTCATTCCTCCTGTCACGATGTTAGCTGTTCACCAGGAACAAATCCCCAATTTGTGAGTAGCATAGGACCTATTCTCTGGTGACGGGTCGCCACTGGAGCTGGAACCGACGGGCCTTAATCCGCATACCCACTAGGCGACTTTAACACAGTTGGCCAACGAGTTGGTGCTAAAATCGGCCAATTCCTATGATCTCCCGTAAGTATAGCATATAGAATTAAGTATGTTTGATATGAACCATTTCTAAAATCACCCGTTTATTGAGGTAGAATCAGCTAACTTTAGGGCTGTTCAGTTGGCCGACTTGGTCTAAATCACCTAGTGGGTATGGGGCTTAAACGATGCCCCCCTCGGGGGACGCAGCATGGACGGTGGACGTGTTTGGTTTTATTGGGTGCAACATTCTAAGGGGACCACTCTTATCATGTTACTGTGTGGTTAAGTTCCACGCAGTGGGATCAGTGATTTGATATCCAATACAGTGAACTGTCGGCGCGTGAAATGAAGCTGGTATTTCAATCCAGTTCAGTTCAGCCGGCATTTATTATTGAAAGCTGCATCTTACAAGTAAAGGCCTTATTCCATATACCAAAAGTGCGCTGCCGATTTAACGCCGATACAATTTCGGTAATGTACTTTGGGCCGCCGATTTTGTACTTTTGGCCGCTGATATTGCGCAGAAAGTATGGAAAAGCTGCTGGTATGGAACATTGCTATGGAGAGGCTCAATATCGGCGGCCCGTACTTTCGGTATGTGGAATACGGCCTTTAGAACTTCTACCAGTAGATGATTAGTATACATAAAAAAATACAATTTTGCAACTGTGGTATTCTGGCTGAAAATTTGGCTTCTTATTGCCTCACAGGGAACCAGAAGTAGTTAACAGTCAAACAATTATCACTCAAATAACTATTGAAATACATGTAATAAGCCTAACTTAGGCCTATGGCAAAATGTAAACAATGAAAACTCAAATAGCATCATCAAAATTCCTTATTTTGGTATTGCTCTGACCGTAGTTAGACACGTGGAACATTTTTCTTCAGTTATCTCCGTTCCCCACATTTTATTATTTATATTGGTTTTGGGTCCCTTTAAAGGAAACCTTGCACATAAATTCACGAAATGCTATTTTTCATAAAATTAACTTGATTTTAGTATTCTACATACATTTCAAAAGTAAAAACATGAAAATGTCGAGATCCTAGGGAATTATTGAAGAAAGGAATTGAATTTTGGGAATTCCCTGAATACTGGACTGTCCAGTACTCCCCTTGCTAAGTCACAGCTATGGGAATTCCTTCTAAAGTTACTTTGGGATTCCCTGATTAATTAATGGTTACACATGGGAATTTATTTCAATTTATTATGAGTTGCATTGGGCCAAATATATATGATTTTGATTAGAGAGCATAACCCTTATTACAATTTCTGCAGGGATGGGGATTCCCTTTGGAGGGTACATGGGATTTCCCAATAACTCCCCCTGCTACGTCATAAATTAGGGAATTCCCCTTGAAAATGAAATAAAATACAAGTTTTTTTAATGTCCCATAAATGTGTGCGAACTAGGAATTTTTCTTTGATGGTGCAAGTTGTGAATGACATGCTGAATTGAAATCATTGAAAAAAAGCTATCTTGCAGTTATGTGCAAGCTTTCCTTTCAGATTTCATTCCTCCATAATTTAATTAAAGGTGATCCTATTATTTCATTTAATTCATTATTCATTTCATGTTCTAATACTTAGCATTACAACAAGGGTTCTGTGTGTTACCCCCAAGGAATAGTTTCATTCGGTATTCTACAGGTTTTCATCTACAGTTGTATCGTATATGTGAGGCTCCATCTTTGTCTAGTACTCACAGATCCTCTTTATAGATCTTTCCTCCAAGGGCCGACAGAAATCCTAGACAGCCTTTGTTTGCAAAAAGACTTGTGTGCCTTTGGGAGGCTGGGGGTGCTGCAGAGATTTACATTGACCGGTCTAGCTGGTGCTTGTTGTGGGTATTAGGGACATGTGGTTGTTGGGAGGCAATTCAGTATTGGACTTGCTTTCTGATGTGTGTTGCTGGGCCAAGTATGTATGGAAAGGTGTTTTGTACTATATTTTTCCTGTGTCAGTACTGGGGTCATATCTAATATGTTAGACATTTTGTTCATAGATTTTGTCTAATTATGTTATATATTTGATATTACGTAGAAATTGTTATTGGGTACTAGGTGAAAGTGCGGTTAAACCAATAAAATTTCAATGTAAGATGTAAGATATGTAAGGGGGAATAGCTATTTGACAGTTTACGCATGATTAAAACTTATTCAGATTGTATTTACCAACAGAATTATAGGAAAAAGCATCTGAGAGAGCTGATTTTGAAGACATGCAGCTCACATATTTGCATCTGTTTGGCTCATGCATGTAGCGTAGTAGAATTACTTGTAAAATCTGTCTCGCACAACTATAGGCTTAACCTCTGTGACTGTGACGAGGCGACAGGCCAGCCATAGACACCCTGTGTTTATAGACCCACTTGTCCCAAAGGGGGAAGTCTCTCGCCGCCCTGCTGAGATTGACACAGCCCATGTAGCCTGGGCCTCAGGACACTGGTTGGTAGGGGTGAAGAGACCTTATACCCTATACCCACTAGGACACTTTGGACCAAGGCAATCCTATTTTCCACTGATAGCTGGTCAGTATGCTACATTGAAATGAGTATGTCTGATAAAATTGCTGAGGAATCATTTAGCGATTTTCCAGACAACTCAGTTCAAACATGGACATTTCAATGTAGCATACTGACTGGTGATCAGTGGAAAATACAATCGCTGAAGTTCAAATTGTCCTAGTGGTATGGGGCCTTGTGTCTGTCGAGAGGGGCTGTGGGAGTCTATGGGTTTACAGTGGTTGGTTGTCAGAGCATGAAGTCAAGATATTTCTATGATGATTTTCTCGTCAATTCTAACAAAATTCTCGACATACACAGACATACAGTTGGTGCTAGTGTTAGAGTGTTGTAGAAGGCTGCTCGTGTGGAGAGGCAGCTGATTGTAGGGTTGTAGAGAGGCAATGTAGGGTAATGGGCCATTCTGGCATAGGGCTTGCTAAAGGTAGTATAGTATGGTTCTGGATAGTGTTTCGGTAATAACTATGGTGAGGGTCAATCCTGGTTTAGGGGTCCAACAATATAACCTGGAATTTGATGATCTTTCAATGTGGTGAATGTATAACACTGTGTAGGAGGGTTGGGGATGGTGTTACAATATGGCAATATATAAGCAGAGTAAATCCAGTTTGTGGGGGGCAGATGCCACTGACACCCCAGCCACCCCTTTTGTGGGCACTTTACTTCTACACTTTACAAACAGAACAAACATCAAATGTATTCACGCATTTCTGCACTCAAATGTGCAAACATGTTTTTATTTTGGCTATATGCAGGCCCCCTCTGTCCAAAATACTAGCATCTGCCCCTGTAAAGGTATATCACTGTAAAAGAGGTTTGAGCATTGTGTTACAGTATTGTGACAGTTTTTTACTGAAAGTGGGGTTTCGAGACGGGGTTACAGTAAAGGCCTGGCTTGTGAGTAGTTGCTGTTAATGCATGGTGCTGGGATGGTGTTCAAGGGCCAATAAGGGGGTAATATGCAATGTTGCAGTACATATGTGCAGACCCCTCCCTTTACAAAATCCTGTAACTGCCCCCGAGTGCTATGGTATAGTAGATGCCGTTCCTGGAAGTAGCTGTTGTAACCAGGTCTGGGGTGTTATAAAATGGCGGCGGTCTAATCCTAGAAGCGGGGTTTTAGGGGATCGCACAGTAGTATGATAAAGGACCTAGGTCTGACCCATAGCTATAGATAGCTGGTACCGGGTGTGAGATACGGCAGGACTTTATCTGATGCCCGCTGATATCGGCCTCAAATGGGAGAGGCTGAAATCATGGGTGAATGGTAAACCACAACCAAGTGTATAGCCTATTCATTGATCATCAACAATGGGGAGTTTTGGAAACCACAATTAAAGCATAACCCAATGTATAGCCTATATATTGATCACAAACAATAGGGAGTTTTGGAAACCACAAAGCAAAACCCAATCTAGACCTATAGCCTTTTAATTAATCGCTAACAATAGCAAGTTTCAGAAACTATATATTTCAACCCAATGTATAGCCTAGACATTGATCACTAGCAATAGCAAGTTTCAGAAATCTCACATCAATCTCACATCAGAAATCAACCGAAAGCATAGTCCATTTTATTGATCACAAGTAATACAAAGTTTCAGAAGCCCCACACCACAACCCTATGTATAAGCTTTTCATTGGTCACCAGCAAAAGGGAGTTTTAGAAACCACAACATATTTGGATTTTCTGTCTATTATTCTCTAATGTCTTCAGTCAAGGATGAGAAGTGCGAAATCTGGGAGACCTACTTGTATGTTGATTGTCATCCATGATGTCATTGTTATTGTAAGCACAAAATGAACTATTTTTTAAAATGAATTATAGAGGGTGAATTATAAAAGCTGAGATAAAAACTTGACGTTACATGAGGAATTTAAGTTTTTACATCCAATTAATTTCAGTATTACAGAAATACCCATTGTCTGCCCATTGAGATTTTTCTTATTTCTGTTATCATTTTCGTAATCTAGAATGGTTATCAATTACCAATTGCTTAAATTCTTTAACAAAACCAGGGGTGTTCTACTGCTGTATTGGATAGATATTGTTCCTCTAATCTGGTGGTTAAAGCATAGAATGTGTACAGTGTTTTGCGAGCAATATAACATGGCAGCTAGACAATTATCCGTCCAAAGATTAGCACAGTCTGGAATATTGATGCATCTCTGGGAATATTTCCGGGTAAATATTCATCTATGGGAAATTGCCCACGATGATTGTTGTCATTTTTTTTTTTTTTGATCTATTTAGTTAATCCCCCAGATGCAATAACCCCCTGCCCACCCCCTAATCTCAGCAGTCACACCGCCATCACATGAATATTGCCTCCAGGGTGGATGTGAATGGGACCAAACCTTACACGGCTCTCAAATATGCTTCCGTATTGACAGTTGGTTATGGGGAGTCAAGAGTAAATCTGCAGAATAGGCAAAAGTGTGAATCAGAAAATGAATTGGTGTGTTATAATCATGCATTAATGAACACAATGACCATATATCTCTTCATAGTTTACTTTTATCATTAAATGATGCATTTTGAAAACATTGTATCATTAAATAGCCCCTGCTTATGCAATACCTGTAGTAGTTAACTGCTGCACCAAACTATTATACTACTAAAACTAAAAGAACTGTCAGCCAGACATAATTATTCAACCTTCCCATTATTTTTAGGAATTTTATGAGAAAAACATAAACCTTTCCATGTTATTCATATTGCAAAAAAGAATCCATTGGGTTTCTATTTTGTTTGAAAAGTATTTCCTAATTTCTTCTCAGTGAATGAAAGTTTATATTGTACAAATGTGTATGTTACTAGTATTCAAATTACAAAAATGCATATGCCCATTTAACAAAACAATAAACTTAAACAATGAATTTTGTTTCATATTCTATAATATATATTTTAGATCTCACACAGACAGTATTTCAAATTTAGTCTGAAGGACTGAATTACTGAATACTAAAATTTTACATCATTATCCAACAAATGGTAAACTACAGGCTTGGTATAACTGTGTAGAGCTGGCCCAATACAGATGGCTGCCATGTTGACGGTACGGGCTCATCACTCATCTGTGCTCCCATTGGCTGATCTGCCTCTTTACACTCTCCAAGCAGAGGCAACCACTCGTCACGGTGCGAAGTGACACTACAGTGTGGTCATTGATGGGCCCTTCAAAGTATACAGGGGCAGATCTGGGGGTCATACAGGGGGTCCTGACCTCTGTACTTTTGTTCAAAACTTATATTTCACATAGAGAAGAAAACATTAATACTGGGTTTACGGGTCCAA
Source organism: Lepidonotus clava (assembly GCA_936440205.1). Lineage (NCBI taxonomy): Eukaryota > Metazoa > Annelida > Polychaeta > Phyllodocida > Polynoidae > Lepidonotus > Lepidonotus clava. The sequence continues at coordinate 46,795,192 of OW387142.1, read as the reverse complement.
TTGAGCAACATTTAAGAACTTAGCTATTATGCTGATCCCTACACCCCCTTTTCAAAATCCCTTGTATACCAAAGCTCCCTACTTAAAGGAGCTTTCTCAGTATGAAAGGACTCTAAGATGCTGTCGTATAAGGGGAAAGAAGCCTTTAGATTGCCAACAGGATGCTAAGCATATGGTATTAAGGGATGTGCTTTGCATGCAAACACTGTGGACGATTTATGGTCACTGCCCTAAGCCTCATAGCCTAAAGGCCTGCCACGATATTCAGAGGTCCTTCCATATACACCCAAACATGTTATCTTCTGTATGAGGTATGAGGTGAAGGTTGGATTCTAGGGGCGTGTGAATAGTGGTTCGATCCAAGGTCCTGATTGCTTGAGCTCCTGTAACTGCCTTGATTTTATTGAGAAATGCCCACATCGCTGCGAGCCTATCTGAGGAAAACCCACAACGATGGCAATATACAATTACATCATTAACACATTGTCAAGTATAATTGACTGCCATTGGTAATTGACCTGCAAAGAGGATAGCTGGTATGATGGGCACTATGATTTGTAATATTGTTATATAAGCAGTTCTCTGACTTTAAATATTGCTTACAGTTGCTCATAATACCCATTGAAAATAATGACAAGCAGTGTACAGTTTTGAGGTAGGACTCAACACCTTTTGGAAAGACAGGAATAAGGGAAATTTCTCTCAAAATGTAACTGCTAAGAGTCATTGATGTCATATATACCGAAACACCTTTCACATTCCCTATCACTAAAGCACTTACCAGGACACAAAAAAAGACATAACAACTGATATCCTATCCAGGCCCGTACCCAGGGGGGGAGGTGGGGGTGGTGGGCCACCCCCCCACAGAGCATCACTCATGATTAGTTCCACCCAAGTAGGAATATTCCCTCAAAACCAGGGGCAGATCCCGAAATTTGAGAAAGGGGGGGCACATATATTAAAAAGGGTCCCGGCGCCCCCCCTTTGGATTCCCAATTTTACATTTAAAAAATTGATTTTGGGCCAAAAATAGGGTGGGGGGCCTGGATCCTCTCCTGAAAACTCTTTAAAAATGAATAGTAAAAAATACCAGGAATTCCATTGAAACAACTTATCTACTGTTCTTTTCCTTTTCAAAAACCTTTGAAACTTCACCTTAAAATGCAAGACCTGTTCCATGAAACAGTTAGGTTTTCAAACTTGTTCTAAAGGGGAGGGGGAATGTTAGATTACCATGTCACCAAACCAATTTCTTTATCAAGAATCCTCAATGTTCCACCTAATATCAGATTCTGTTCCATCTGCACTGGCAGATCCAGGCTTTTGAAAAGGGGGCGAGCTATTGTAAAAAAATTTCCTTAATTGCTTTTTGATCGAGTTTCTTATTAAAAAAATGCAAAACTTTCCCAAAAAATGGAGGGGCACGTGCGCCCAGTGCCCCCTCCCCTCTGGAGCGCCAATGATCTGTTTTGTCAGAAGTTTGATATAAGTTCCAGTTAATTTTTTATAAAAAATGGAATACGATGTTTGTAAGATATACAAAAGGTTACTGATTTGTCTCATGAAATAAAAACTTAGACCTAAGTAAAAAGAATTGAAACACTCCTTCCTTGAGAAGAAAAGGAGCATATATATACCAAATTTTTGTTTAAAAACTGGAAGAGGTGATAAGGTGTTAATGTTCAAAAGATTCACAAGTTATGTAACTCTTGGATAGTTATTTTCATGAATATAATTATCATAGTCTAGAGAAAAAATCTTTACCTATCATCATCTATCTCGTGGGCTAGCCACACCATAGAGGTTGCCCTGCTATTTTTGTATTTAAATAAGATATTGCTTGAAGCATAATGTTTGATTTCATATGCGAAGGGTACATGCCCTGCTTACCCTCATATTATACAATTCTTTGTGGAACTTATTAAGACTATTTTGTCTATATTATTTCCCCAAAATCATAGAAGAGTTCCACCATATGAATCTCACCACCGCCCCGCAGCGAACCCTGGGCACGGGCCTGACTATCAACAAAGAAACCTGGCAAAAGGTACAACAGAAATCACATTGTTTGAGTAGGTCTATATCTAAGACAAGGTGGACCCCTCTCTTCAATCACAACCGTCCCTCCCTCCCTCCCCTCCAGGGATAGGCAATGACCCGCAGACCTCAAGACCAATCAGGGCCTGACCTGATCTGGGGGATGGACCAATCACAACAACAGGAGCTGCTGTGGCCGGGCTTAGTGCGGCACTTGAAATGCCACCTTTACTTCTTCAGGAGCCACAGTGTTTGAATAGGTCTGTATCCAGAAGCCCCCCACCTCCCCCACCTCAGCAACCAGACAGTGACCTACAGACCTGAAACAGCTCTCCCTGAGGCAATCAGGCCCTGAGCTGCTCCAGGGGATGTACCAATCACACGGACACACAAGTCGTTATACCAGGGCTTAGTGGGAAAAGCGAAAAGGCTTATTTCTAAAGGCATTGGGACCGGGAGAAATCAAATTGTAATGCATCTTTTACATTCAATGCAATAGCCCAGGCACTGTACAATCACTCAGTTGGATTTTACCATAAAACAGCATTAGGCCTATACACAGATTACCCAGTTGGATTCACTTGACCACATGACCAACAGATACCGTGTGGCTCTCTTGTAGTTGCAGGTATATCAGAAGTCCCCTATCCTAAACAAATTATGTACATGTTCTTACAGTTTCTCCATCACAATATCGGGAAATTCGTGCAGGCTTTAAATTCGGAAGTTAACATAATTCTATACACCCCAAAAAAACAATCAATCAAAGAATAATGAGGATTTCTAAAATAGTTGAACAAAAATAGAGATTGTTAAGATAGACGAAGTAGAGAAGTTAACTGATTTACATTGATCCAAGCAGAGATGCAATAGCCACTTTATGCCAGATCATGGAAGGGGACCCTTTTTCCACTGGTCAGCCTGAAGATGTCCAGGCAAAATCAGTCAATCCTGTTCCATACCAAAAACTGTTAACATTAATGGCCAAATGGATTGCATCTGTGTAGTTAATCCATTCAGTCAAGCCCCGTAAATAGTGTTATAAGAGGAGTCTGGGTGCTCCCTGTGTGTGGTCCAGACGTAGTTGATGCCCCATTGATGTCGCCCTCATGAGACCAGACAGCCGGGGGTCATATGCGGGTCTCTTTAGTACTAATGACCAGTTTCTAAGATATGAGACATTGTTCAAATAAGGTTGCCAAATGAGTACAGTTGTCTGGTGATCTGGGAAATTTTGGATAAGTTGGTTAGATGGATTTATAAAGTGTTAAAACTGCTTCACACTTGTGTCATGTCATTGATTACATAGTTTTGATATTCAGAATAGTCACTTAGTTCATATTTTGATAAAGAACCTCTAGGGATAATTGGTTCACATTACTACAATACAACAACATATTGAAATTATCATTAAATGTCATTTTCTGGCCTTATTAACTTATAACTAACTACACCTGTTTTATGTCAGATTACCTCACATCTAAGGAGTTAAGATGCCTTGTGGGTCCAAGGATGCTTTGGATGATAACGAAGCTTTTTTCCCCATTGCAATCAAACCTGATTCCATACATACTGTCCAGACACAGGAATAAGTCTATATGTTTTTTCATGAAAAACATCACAGCATCAGCTTTAAGCAGTTGGAACACATGAAAGCTTTTTGTGCTAAGCAGGAGTTAATCAATATTTCATATAACATAGTTAAATAAAAGATATGTCAAAATTTTGTTGTCTGGCCTTCCTTTGTAGAGTTCAGACGATTATGGAAATCTACAGGCTTCACTGTTTTGGTGAGAAAGGCTAATGCTAGGTTGAATCATATTTGGGGATATTTATTTACTTGCAGACGATTCCACTTCCCTTTTACTCTACAATCAGCTAGAACTTAATGCCGTTCTCCAGGTTGATTGAATCCAATAACCGCCCACTTTCTGTGCACTCTCTGTGCTGTGATAAAAGTTAGCCAAGCTTTATAGATAGTGTGCAGATGACTTCAAATCTCCTGACATGAGACTACCTTGGCATAATTATTTGATTTTATGAAAATTGACTCCATTTCATTAAAGTCTAGTTTCTTCTGGGTATTTATATATTAACACAGATATCATATCTATATATATGCTATTATATAATACCACCATGATATTTTTCCACCTGATGGTCACCAAAATGTAGCAATGTCACCCAAGCTCTACTAGGTCTATAGCAGATTTGGCCATATTGAGGCCCATCATTGTAGCCAGACAGAAATGATCACATTGATGAGGTCCAGACCTTCCTGTCTGGCCCAGCCCCTATAGTGAGTCCAGACATATTAGACGCTTCATGAACATGCCTTTTCAAGAGACATACCCTAGTCCCAACTCCAGTGACTGGTCGGAACTCTCCCAAAATGTTAAGAGCCAATTTCAGACTGCAATTGATGCTAACAAAGGGTGATGTGACATTCACCCCTGGGCCTTTGTCATCTGAATGTTGCCAACTAGTTGTTGAACAATACATCAATTATTTAGCATCCCAAATGTATAAACTTTATTTATAAATCACTAAGTCTCTTTTCCTAAAACTTGTTTTAAATGATTAGATAGTCTCCTGTGCCTCCAAAATAGCAGTCATTATTAACTTCAATTCCCCTGGGAACCTTAAGCCACTATTGATGGTCACCACAGTCATTACTGGAACACTATCCAGAACCCTACTTTTCTGCATATAGCAAGCCCTAAAGTGTGGTAAAGCAAAGTGGATCCAGTGAGGGAGGGGGGCGGCAGGTGCCACTAACACTCCCACCCAACCCTCTGTTGAGGACTTCATGGGAACAGAATATACACCATTATGTGTACATGCATGAGCGCTCAAATGTGTTTTGGTGTTTAGCCTGATGGCAGTTGCTGTAAATAAAGTTGGGGACGGTGTTATACAATAGCTGCGGTCAATTGCTTGAAGTGGGGTTTAGGGACTAGCTAGTATGATAAAAGACATGGGCCAAACCCACAGCAGGGTAGATAGTTGGGACCCAGTGTGAGGTATGACAGGACCTTATCTGATGCCCGCTGGTATCAGCCTCACATGAAAGAGGCTGAAAACAGGGGTGGATTGCCAACCACAACCCAATGTATAGCCTATTCATTGATCACAAGGAATAGGGGGTTTCTGAAACCACACACCACAAACCAATGTATAGCCTATTCATTGATCACCATGGAGCTATATTGGTTTGAGAAACATTACAATGCAATGTAGGTCTATTCAATCTATCACTAGGAATAGGGGTTTCAGAAATCGAACAACACAACAATGTATAGCCTATTCATAAATTGCTAGAAATACCTGGTTTCTGAAACCACACACCATGAACCAGTGTCCTATTCATTTATCACCAGTAATAGGGTGTTTCAGAAACAACAAGGTGACTCAATTTGTTTTCCTAATTTTTTTCTGATGTCTTCAGTAATAAATGAGTACGAGATCTGGGATACCTTTGTGGATCATTACTCTTGCTGCACTTGTAAAGGGACGCCTTGGGGATGCATTGGGTCACGTTGTCTCACGTTGGCTCACGTTGGCTCGTGTTGGGCCCCAAGTTCACACCTTTTTACAATTTTTTACAAACATGTTGGTAAAACAACGCAAATCAATCATGTTGGGTAACATTGCCCAACGTGATTGACGTGGCTGACTCAATGTGTAGTGTAGTATGTCCTATACGTTACTTTATGTAACATCGGGGATTTGCGATTTTTTTACAGGTGATTAGCTATAATCTCAAGGAACTACCCATTGTCATTCCGATGACAATTACTCTTTCCTTAACCACTTTAACAAAACCGACGGTCTTCTAACACTGTATTATTGAAATATGCTATTCCTCCAATCCCACGCTTAGAGCATAGAACATGTAACATGGCAGCTAGACAATTATCTGTCCAAAGATTAGCATAGTCCAGACTGTTGACGCATCTCTGGGAATATTTCCGGGGAAATATTCAGCTAGGGGAAATTGCCAACCATGATTGTTGTCCTATTTTTCTTTTTCTTTTACTTAATCCCCCAGACGCACTCACCCCCCTGTCCACCCCTAATCTCAGCAGTCACATCGCCATCATATGAATACGGCCTCCAGGGCCACTGTGAATGGACCAAACCTTACATGCTCTCAAATATGCTTCCGTATTGACAGTTTGTTATGGGGAGTCAAGAGTAAACCCCAGAGATAAGCAAAGGATTAGATTATGAAGACGTGGACTGATGTGTTATAATCTCGCATTGAAAGACAGAAAGACCCTTTCCTTTATAGAATTTGTGTATATTGCTAATATATTGGCACACTGTTTTCAAATAGTGTTTGTATATTGACTACATCATTTATCATTACATGGCTTCTGCTTATGCATTGCCTAAAATTGAAGGAACTGTCAGTCAGGCACAGAATAACCCTAGCAGTTATTAAACAGTTCCATTAATGATAGAATAATATTATAATGAACAAAACAAAACTCAATTAATGTTTTTCTCATTGCAAATAAATCATTGGATTTCTATTGGTTTGAAAAGTATCTTCCTTTCTTCTCAGTGAATGAAAGTTGTTATGGTTGAAACATGTATATTGCGAGTATTTAAATTACAAAAATGCACATGTCCATTTTACAAAACAATTAAACAATTAAACAGTACATAAACTGTATTTTTGATATTCTTAGAAAATACATCCTAGATCTTACAAGACAATATTTCAAAGTGAGTCTGAATACAGCTAAAGACTAATTCATGAAGTTAGCTTCATAGAATGAAGGACTGAATTACTAAAAGCTAAGTCCTAATCTTATTATCCAACAAATGGTAAACCACCCGCTTGGTATAACTATGCAGAGATCGGGCTAGTAGAGGCAGTGGCCATGTTGACGGTACGGGCTCATCAGTCATCTGTGTTCCCATTGGCTGATCGGCCCCCTTATACTCCCCAAGCAGAGGTGGCCACTCATCACGCTGAGAACTGATGCTACAGTGTGCAGTTATGACATTTTAGTACTTAGTCTATATGCTGACCCCCCTTTTTTTCAAATCCTGTATCTACTATGTACCTTGATTGTATGAAAGGATGGTTTAAGGAATTGACGAAAGGATGTCAAGCCCCTGGTATAATGTGATGTGCTTTACATCCTTACCCGCTGCAGATTATATCCTATAGCATGGCGAAATGAGGACAAGTGATTTATTGTCGCTGCCCTAAACCTCGTAGTTCATGATGTCCTTCCAGATACACCAAGTGTGTGAATATTGGTCCAATCTGTGGTCTTGATTGCTTGAGCCCCTGCAGCTGCCTTGATGTTATTGAGAAATTCCCACATCGCCTCAAGCCTATCCGAGGAAAAACCCACAACAATGGCAATAAACAATTACATTATCGACACATTGTCAAGAATAATCGACTGCCATTTGTGATAGACCTGCAAAAGGGATAGCTGGTGTGATGGGTGCTGTGATTTTTAATATTATTTAAGAAGTGCCCTGACTTTTAATGGTGCTCACTGTGGCTCATAATACCCATTGCAAATAATGACGAGCACTGCACAGTTTTGGAGTATTCTTCAACACTTTTTGAAAGACAGGAATAAGGAAAATTTCTCCCAAAATATTTCTGATAAGAATCATATATGTCACATGGACCGAAGCCCCTTTCACGATCGCTACCACTTGCGCATTTGGCATGACGCAAAAAAAGATAAAACAGCCTATATCATATCAAAAATGAAACATGGCAAAAGATACAACAGAAACTACCATGTTGGGTAGGTTTATATCTAAGACAAGACAAATCCCCTGGGACTAGGCAGTGACCCACAGACCCCGAGCATTTCTCTCTGACCCAATCAGGCCCTGAGCTATTCCAGGGAACTGACCAATCAGACAGACAGGAGCCAGTATACTGTGGCTCAGTTCTTTACCCAGGACAAGGTATCACCATCCCCCCACCCCCTCCAGGGACAAGGCAGTGACCTACAGACCCGGAGCAGCTCTCCCTGACCCAATCAGGCCCCGAGTTACTCAGGGGAGTGGGCAAATCACACAGAAATACCATGGGACAGTGGGCTGGGGCTTAGTGCTGACGATGAAGAGACTTATTTATAAAAGCTTTACGATTGAAAGGAATTAAATCTTAATGAATCTCTGAGGTTCAATCTGCAAAAGTCAGCCTCTCCAAACCTTGTACAATCACACTGTTTTACAGTATTAGTCCTATACAGGCTATGCAGTTGGTTACACATTAAAACAGACACAGTATGACCCCAATGATAATTAGAGGGGGTAAATCAGAATCCTCTACAATGAATTAATTACATAAATGTTCTGACAGTTTATACCATGGAATCATAGCAAGCATATCAGTTATAAGGCGTTAAAAAGTGATTATTCAAATGGAAATAAGAATAATGATGTTCATTTCTGTGTCCAGCATACCCCTTTTAGAATGTGAAATTCAGTGCAAAAATTAGTCCAGGGCTGCAGATATGCAATAGCCACTAATACCCCTGGTCATGGAAAAGTCCCTTTTTCCATTGGTCAACTCAAAGATGCCCACACAAAATCAGTCGATCCTGTTCCAGACCAAAAAACGATTAATATTATTTATAGCCAAATGGATTGCATTTGTGCAGTTTATCCATTCAATCTAGCCCCAGTAAGATAGTGCTATAAAAGGACAATGTCTGGCCCATTAGTCTGGCTGTTCTCTGTGCTGTAGTCCCTACGTATTTTGATGTCCCATAGACATGTCCTCCTCATGAAACCAGACAGCTGTGGGTCATATACAGGACTCTGCAGTACCAATGGTCAGTTTCCCTATATCAAGATATTCTTGAAATACTGTTGCTAAATCGCAGCATAACTATATGGTAATCTGGATAACTAAAGCCGCGTCCCCACTTGGACAACCAAGCTTTTAGTCGCCGGGCGACTAGTATTAACCCTTTCCAAACACGGCAACATTGATCAAAAATAAGCAGTGGTCGCCCATGGCACAAAGGGTTAACACTAATCGCCCAGCAACTAACATTGTAGTCGCCCAAGTGGGGACCCAGCTTTAGAGTAAAAATGTCGTTATATATTTCAAAATCTTCACGCTTGTTTCATATCTTTGATAAAAAAAAAAGAGTTGACATTAAGAGTGGCTGCTTAGTTTTTACTTTGGTAAAGAACCGTTCGGGACAATTGGTTCACGTCACTACATCGCAACAAGATATTGAGATCCATCATCGAATTTCATTGTCTGCCCTTATCAAAATTTAATTATAACTAACTATACCCCTTTAGTGTCAAGTTGCCTCACACCTTCAGAGTTTTAATATTAGATAGTAAAACTGCCTTGTAAATCTGTGGATGCTTTGGCCAATAACAAAGATTTTGTGTCATTAGCCCCATTTCAATTAGTCAAAGCTGATTCCATATACTGTCCAGACACAGGAAGAAGTCTATATGATTTAAATGCATAGCAGTATCAGGCTTTGAAATAAGAAAGACTGCACTAAAGCTTTTTTGTGCTAAGCATGAGTCAAACAATATGTTGGCCAATTATTTATTAAACATAGTGAAATAAAGAATATGTCTAGATTTGGTTGTGTGGCCTTCTTTTGTAGAATGCAGAAGATTGTGGATATTTATGGGCCTCACAGTTTTGGTAAGAAAGTCTAATGCTAATTTGCAATGTTTCTTCATAAAAAAAAAGAGATGAATTATATTTTGGGATCTTTATATACAGGCACATATTTCCAATTACCTTTAACTCTACAATCTGCTGGAACGGTATGCCATTTTCCAGTTCGGACATATCCACTGATGACTCACTTTTTACGCATTCTCTGTGCTCTGATGAACGATGGCCAGGCCTTATAGACAGTGTGCAGATGACATAAAAAAATTCTATATTCATTTTATCATATTCTTTTTTATTCTGGGTATCTACTTATTAATACAAATATCAAATATCATATCTATATTATATTATATATATAGACGTTGTGTAGATGACGTTACAAAAACCCTGGTTGGGCTGGCCACCATATTGGCAATCAATCTATAATTGCTCTATTTGAAATTCTGAAGCATTTGAAACAAAATTTTATGCTACAATTATTACAAATAGTCTCACTGATTAATACTTAACAGTTATTGTAATTTGAAATTCATTTATTATAATTTATTCCTTAGGCACTTGGTCTTGAGAACCATATGGTGATCACCAAAATGTAGCAATGTGATCATATCTGCACAAGGTCTATAGCAGATTTGGTCGTATTGAGGCTATTTCGTAGGCACAAGAGACTCCCCCATCATTGTGGCCAGACAGAAATGATTACATGGATGAGGTCCAGACCTTCCCGTCTGGCCCATCCCCTATTGGAGTCCAGACACATTAGACGCTTCATGAACATGCCTTCTCCTGAGACAGATCTTAATCCGAACTTCAGTGACCGGTCAGTGATGTCCCAAAAAGTTTAGAGCCAATTTCAGACTGTAATTGATGCTCACAAAGGGTGACGGGACATTCACCCTGTGGGCTTTTTCATCTGAATGTTATCAACTATTTACTGAACTGTATGCCAATCATTTAGCTGCCCAAATGTACAAGCCTTATTTATAAATCACCAGGTGATTCTTCCTAAAACTTTAATTTGTATAAATGATTGGATAGTCTCTTGTGCCCTCAAATAGTGGTTATTATTAACTTCAATTCACCTGGGGACTAAGAGATGATAGTAAGGAAATTTAGATAAAGATACATTATTGAAAACTGTGTTAGGATTTCATATGACACAAACATATTCTAAAGAGCATTAAAGTATAGAATAGATGTTGGTGTAAGAGGAATAATGAACTCAGTGGCACATAGAAAGATTTCCTGAAATGGCAAATGGTATAAGAACAATAAAAGGTCAGATGTACTTGTGCTATGAAATGGGGAACTATTGTATATGGTGTATTTAATAATTGCAGGACGGTTTTAGGGACACCTTTAACCCAATCTCCATGGCAGAGAGCTCCACTCTGGTCCCCTACGTTAAAACACATAACATAGTGGACTGATCTGCTTTGAGAATGATTTAAAGCCAGTGTACCGTCTGTCAGACGGCCGTATTTTGATATATTGTAACCCCCTCACTCCCCCACCAAATTCATGACGTGACCAATAATGTCAGCGGATTCATTCTAACGTTGCAAAACACGTCGCTGGCTGCAACGTCGTTAGGCTTAGGGATTGAGTCCTTAACCTTAGAAATGTAAGGACGATATACTGGCTTTAACCTGAGAAATACCGCACCCTTGAGCCTAATATCCTCCTCTATTATGGTGGAGATGCGCCCTGCCATAATTTATATTTTAGATGCTTTTTTGCATCAATAATGTCCTTAATACTAGCATTTCAATTTCTGAAGAAGCACAGAATTAGAATCCGCCACAGTGAAATCTGGGTCGTTCATCAAATCCATCACACGGTGAGGAGGGTATAACTATCAGGGTTCTCATAAAATAGCCTCCAACCGAAGAGCACTTAAGGTCCCGCTGGTACCCTGCGTCAAACCCCCATCTCTGTGTGAGTCGCGGGAACCAGCTCCACTTTGTAGTGGTCGTGACTTCCGGTGTGAGGCCCGCCGGACCCATTACAACGTTTTAAGCCGCAGATTGTTTGCACGCTCCGCCGGGAGGGGATGTCATTGTGGTCGGGATTTAATCCGCGGACGTTTTGAATGAGGTGATTTACGAAAAATGTGATTGCATTTGATGAAAAGCTGTATTGGAGGAAAAAGAAGCTCCAGCTGAAATCACTTTTTCGTGAAGGAATTGTTGGCGCTGCACTACCTAAAAAGAGGCACAACAACCAAATAACATCAAAAGGCTTTCATTGAATAATGTGCCAAATGGATCGTGACTTATTTTCCATCAGGATGATTACTGGTATGCGGACAATTAAACAGTCAGCGTGATGTCTATAATTCGTTTCTAATTTAAGTTATCAAAATAATTCAATTCAATTATTGCTCATTATTAAATTTCGTCTATGCCTCTGCAATCTTTTACATTTTATAATACTTTATATTGTGGGATATTTATACATGGTGGTTTACAGCTGACATAGAAAAGGTGTTTCGTTTTTTGCAGGTGTGTAGGGAGGATTCTTCTTTTATAGTATAGATTCCCCCATCTTCCTTCATTGGTCAAAGTAGGTTGACGCTAACCGACTCTGACTTTCTCAGCCAAAGTTGTAGACCGATAGTTTCTCCTGGAGGAAATAGAAAACAATCAAACCGTCAATATCATTTCTATCCTTTATTTCTAATTTCAATTATTCAAATAATTTGGCAGTTATATTTTTCTTCAACATCCCTTTCAATTATTGCTCATTACTGAAGTTCGTCTATGTCCCTGCACACTTGCCCAGTAAGGACAGTTTAAGGTAAAGTAAGGACAAAAAGGGACATAATGAGTGGTTTTGATATCACATAGAAAAACTATCAATCACGCATCAACTTAGAAAGTACCCTCACGCTCCAACGTCTTATTAACACAACAAACTAGAAGAAAATGGTTATACAAAACTCATCAAGGTATCATTCGTCTCATGATCCAACATATCTGCATGAAAAACTATGGAATTTGTATATAACGTATATCAGTTAAAAATACCGTTTCGTTTTCTAAGGTCCTTCACAGTATTGGATTGGGGGCTTCTTCTTTTACCTCCAATCCGATAAGTATAGATTTCCCCGTCTACGCTCATTGGTCAAAGTAGGTTGACACTAATCCACTCAGACTTTCTTAGACAATGCAATAGACTCCCTTTCTCCTATCTGAAAAACTAGGGAACCTATAGGTATAACGTATAACAGTTAAAAAGTACCGTTTCGTTTTCTAATGTCCTTACTAGTACATGTTTAGGGAATTCTTCTTTTACCTCTAATCCGATGAGTATAGATCCACCCGTCTCCACTCATTGGTCAAAGTAGGTTGACGCTAATGCAATCAGACTTTCTCAGCCAATACTATAGACTTCCTTTCTGCGGGAGGAAATAGAAAACCCGTATCAGCGTCTCACCCCGAGACACGTGGTCAATGGCGGGGTCAAAGGGTCACCGGCACTCACCGGATGTCCGTTCCAGGCATGCGCAATCCGTCTTTGGAGGTTTGGGGGTGTGAGGGAGGTGAATGGGTCCGTCACATGCTGTTAACTCAATTAACGCCTCAGGTAGGGGGGTTAGTTGGATGGTCAGGGCACGCAGTGGAGGGAGGAGGGCATGACGGCTTTCTGGAGGAACCCAGATGCAAACCCATCGCGTCTTACAGTGGTTGTTTTTATTTCGTAATCCATGCAGTTAATTTACTGTTATTTATCATTTTTTCCTCATGCTAAAATGTCTATAAAAAGATTCTTGGTCAGTCTTATTTCTCTAATTAATCGATTGCGCTACATATATCCTTTGAAGCACAAATTGTTTAATATAGAATCATATCGTAATGTACAGGTGTAAATAAAATGTAATTTGATGTATTTATTGAAATGATCCATACGCAAAACTCGACCTAATTAATGAAATTAGAAATAGATAAAATATTGCTATGTACTTCGCAATTTGCAATATAGTGCATTTGGGCCATAAATTATTTGACCAGGACATCTTATGTAATGTAAGTCATACCCTCATTTTGCACTGGGGCATTACCCTGAATACCATGATGTACACTTGGTGCATTACAGTGAGCAGTCATTGGCCTAATGAGAGTCCCTTAGCGTCAATGAGGGCCGGGATGGATGGGGAGGTCAGGAGGGGAGCCTGGAGGAAATGACTTGACCACAGGGTGACCACTCAAAGCCTGCCATTTCCCACTCTGCTTGATGGGGGAGTTGAAAGGCTCCCGCTCTCTCATTTACATTCCTTTTATTCTCTGGGATTCATTTCATTCAGGGTAAAATCGATTCGTGTGATTACAGATGAGTTCCCTTATTAGATAAGTTAATCTAAAAATTCGATGTAAATGTCCACTCGCAGAAAGCTATAGAAACTTTAACCATAAATCATATCAAATTGTAAGTGTGAAACATTAGCCGACGTCCCTTTCTGTAGATTTGATAGGGAATTATAGTTTCTGTTTGTTTAACTTACAAAATACAGAGACGGATTATGACGGATGTTTGAATTGCTTAATTTCTTGCCTGACATGTGTATTGTGACGTTCTCTGGTAAGTCGGGGTTGCCGATTCTTACGACAGAGGAACGTGGGGGTTGTTCGGGTCTCGGGGCGGACGGGGAATCCGGGCCAAGAACCGAGATGTGTTTCTAGAGTCGTGCCTCGCGCACGAGGGGGGGCTGAGCGAATCGATCGGGAATCGGCACTCGATGTCGACGGAGGACTGCGGGGGAGGGAAATTATGGTAGGGGTACGGGTCGGCCGGGGGGCGGTCCACCCCTGAGTTCCGGTCCGCGGGGGCGACGGGCCGACGGTCGCCTATTGTTTGGTAGCGTGGGGCCGAGCACGCCGCGCCCTCGTCCCCGCGGACTTCGCTCCCTCGTTCCGCTCCCCATGTCTTCGCACCATACTACGCCTCGGTTTCCGGTACTACTTCGGGCCTTCGTGCCCTACTCCGTTCCCTCGTTCCTCGTTCTTCGGGCCTTCGGGCCCCTTACCCTATGTTTCTACTACCTATCTCGGACTTCGACTGTTTTGTCCTAACTTCGGCTTAATTACTCTGTTCGGCTCATCTTTAGTGGTTGTTTCAGGAAAGAGGACACGTCTGGACACCAGGAGAACTGTTAAAGAACTCTGTTTATTCGGGCCTCACCGCCCCTTTATATACTAGAGAGGTCAGCCCTGATTGGCTGCCTTCGGTCACGTGACCTACAACTGACGTCACTTCCGGTTTATATATTCCGTTTCCGGTTTACATTTCACTTCCGGTTTACATATTTCCGGGTTTCGTTCCATTACGTTTTCGTTATTCGTTCTTTACATATTCGTTATTCGTTCTTTACATATTCGTTATTCGTTCTTTACATATTCGTTCTTTACATCTATTTCGTTCTTCGTTCTTTACATATTCGTTCTTTACATCTATTTCTATTATTACCTTATTTCTATTATTTTAACCTCTATGTATTTTGGCTGAATAGCCGTTCATCACACCCTCCCGCACCTTCTTGAAAGGTGGGAAAACACGTTATACAAAATTTCAACACAGTTCAACAGAACATACTCTAGAACCAGAAACATTTCAATCCTACGCTCCTTATCGGCAGAGGAGGAGGTGTCACCCTCTGTCCTCCCCGGTCTACTTCGGAGGGCCCCCGGGGCCTATCCGGCTAATTATTATTTCTCTTCTTTCTTCGTTTTTCTCTCTTCGTTTTTCTCTCTTCGTTTTTCTCTCTTCTTAATAAAGGTTCATATAATTCGTTTTTATATATCTTAGTCTCTTTTTATCTTCGTCAGAGTTCTCTTATCCTTGATCTATTTAGGACCCGTTTTTTTTACACCTCCTCTTTTTCTCGTCTTTAGGATGAGCGAGCCGGTCGTGGCTCTCCCACCCGGGACTGGGGATCGGTCGTGACCCCGTCGCCCCCGCTCCTCTCCTCCGGGCTCCATTTACTTAGCCCCTCGGCGCGTTTTTCCTCGCCTTTTTACCCTCATTAGGACAGAGGGACCGGTCGTGGTCCTCCTGCCCGGGGCCATGGGTCGGTCGTGACCCGCAGTGCCCCCGTTCCCTTCGTTTTCCGTCGTCCAGACGTTCTCCCCTAGTTCGGGTGGAGAATCGGTCGCGACTCTCCCACCCAGAGGCCAGGGCCGGTCGTGACCCTTAGTCCTCTCGACCCTCAATCCGTTCTACCGTCGTTCAGACGTTCTCCGTTGTTTTTGGGTAGAGAATCGGTCGTGATTCTCCTACCCGGTCGGTCGTGACCCCTCGTTCTTCCGTAACTATTACTCTTCTCTGCATTCTCTTAGGTGATGATGATGATTTTAAGGATGAGTTGAAGAAGAAAGACTGAAGCTTTTGTGGATAGAATGTTCTTTTTGGACTTCGCACCCTCGGTCGCCTCGGCATTCAGAGCCCTCCAGTGACTTTTTCACGTTTGGCAAGGACAACATGTTCGAGCCAAAGGCCAAGGTACCCAAAGAAGAAGATGGCGTTGTATGTGGAAAGGAACTTAACTTCATGCATTAAAGCTTAGAGTGGAAGCTTCAGCAGACGACGTCGCGGGTTTCGTGCTACTTGTCACGGTGAAGCTTTGAGATGGAGTTCGGGTGAAGGTGAGACTGAGAAGATTAGAATCATTAATTATCGATGAAGTGTCCGTTTTCCGTACAGGAACTGAAGTTTGACTTTTACGACACATGTCCTCGTGGTTAACCCAGCATCAAGATGTTCCGTCCTCGACCACGTCGACACATTTGAAGATTTCAGGATTTCAGAAAGAGATGTCGGAGAGAGTCCACCATAGTAAAGTATTTCCGTCACCGTTCCGGGCCCAAGTGGCATGACAACAACCGGAACGGAGACCTGATTAAGAAGATAATTTTGATGAAGTTTCTTTTTGATGACAGGAGCCGGTGCCTCTCATCCCTCCCCCCCCCGTAAGCAACGGCAGGAAGACAGTCCTCTTTGGGGCGAGAGGGAGGCTCCTTCGTTCTACTGATGAGATGATTTTCCTAAGAAGAGGATTCCTGTTTCGGGCACTCGGGCCCTCGTTCGTTTCCTAGGCTCTCGGGCCTCGCTCTTTTTACTAAGTTTTTCTCTTCGTCCTCCCGGAGGACCGTGCTTATAGACGATTTTCGTAAGACTGTAATACCAACAAATAGTTCGTTAATAGAAGTAAGTTTAAGATCCGGTCTGGTTTGATTTTGGAGTAAGGCCACAGTCGTCCACGGTGCCATGTCACATTGCATGGAGCCACTATGCCTTATGACGAACGCCGAGACAACAGCTCCGAGCCGTTCCGGGCTGCTCCTAGGTACGACGGTTCGAAGTTGGTAAGTTGAAGATATTAGTGAGAAGGAGAAGAAGAAGCCGTAGAAAGTGAAGATGGACGACATCAACTGGGACCTGCACCCAACGTCAACCTCTGAGATCCGGAACGGGCCCATTCTCAATAAAATAGCATGTATAGAGAACTCATCCGATGTCGAACTCCAAGAAGGGTCGCTCCTCGTCGCTCTTTGCAGACCTCTTGATTTGTCTATCGAGGCATCCGCGGCCGACGTTCCAAGCACCACCTCCCTGTATATTGCAAAGATTACTTCCCTATATGTTTCAAAGACTATTTTGTTTCGTTCCTTGGGAAGAAGACATCAGGAAATACGACATGGAAGGAGTCTCTGTCGTTACTGCAGGTAAGAGATTAATATAAGTTTTAGTAAGTCTATTAATTTTTTCGTTTCTCGTTCATGTATTGCTTTTACTATATATTACGGTCGGTCACGAGCCAGGGCCCCTAAGTTATCGTCCCTGCTCGTGCCTTGGTCCTCCGGGAGACATCTACGACTCGCCGCAATCCTTTCACGACTCGCTGCATCAACTCTGGCACGATAAAACCAGCATTCAGGTCGAGAAGTTCCATTTTGCCGCTCTTCGTATGCGGTAAGAGGCTGAAGACAAGGAAACTCAGAAGATGATGGTACATGAATCCGGGTTCATCCACATTCTGATCGATCCATCCAAAATCAAGAAGACAAAGTTGCAGGAAGTAGAAGTGCCGCTAGAGGACAGAGGTCGTCTCTTCCTCGCCTCCAGATCGCTCAAGGCAGCGCGGGAGAAGGGTTTTCAGTCTTGGCCCGCGCCAGCCTTTCCTCCAGCGGCGAGTCGCCGGCCCACCGGTACCTTATTTACCCCGGCACGACCGTCGACTCAAAGACTACAATGACAACACTATCCGTCCATTCTGATTTCCTTTCCTCGATTCCGCCTCCCAACTTTCACTCTCGCTCCCGGGCCGCCCGGTCCGTTATCCATTTCCGCGACCGGACGATCCCGTTCCACCTGCTCGGTCCCAACCAACGCAGCGGGCTCCAGGGAAGAAGAGGAACAGCTACAAACTTGTTTTTCCTCCTAGCGCCTCCTTCCGTCCCGTATTCGCCCCGCAGGCTTGGTAAGTTCATTCCAGTCATGGACCCTCCAGCTCGCTGATTACACTCAACACCTCCTAACACATGTGGTTTCGTTCACTTCCGCAAGAAGGTTCCCATAAAGAAACTAATAAGAATAAATTAAGATAAGAATGTTCGAGCCCGCCAGTCCGTTCCCGATGAGTTTAAGTAAAGTTTTCGGGCCCGTCCAGCGGTCTCCAGGAGAGTCTTTTATCCAGGCTTCGGCCTCCTGTGCGGCTCAGGTACCTCCGCCTCGGCCCGGTTCTCTCCCTGGGGGTTTGACACTATGGGTGAGGAGCCAACGCCCCGTAATCCCTCCCCACCCGACTCGCGACGCGCCATCTTCCGCCTCTGGTTCCGTCGCGCTGTTTTTCTTCCGTGCAAGACCTCGAGCAGCATCTACTTCACCCTTCTTCTTGGCGCCGGATCGGCAGCAACAGTCTCTCCTCCCTAGCGGGGAGCTCGAGAAGCTGATCCACCATTCCGCTCTGTTTTTCCGCCTCTCTTGTCGCCTTCAACAAGTCATCCAGTTGATCCTCGTTTTTGTGCATCACTAGGGTCTGAGCCAATTGGACGGTCCGGTTGTGTTCGTTAACTAGCTGGTCGACCCCCGGGAACTCCCTGGTCAACGGCCCCAGTGCCGCCGTCGGGAACTGCGCCATCGCTTCTTCAAATGTCTCTGGCTTGCGGCCCGTTTCTAGTGCCATCAGGAACGCCATAGACGCCGAAGCCATTGCTCTTGTCTTGGCCGTCATTCCTCGCACCTCCCTCGGGGGCCACGTCAGTTGCACCCGAATGGCCTTTTCCGCGTCCCAGTCTCGTACCGCTCGCGCCGTCACCGGAAAGTGTCCCTGTAAGACCTGGTGAACGGCCTGTGTCCGTAATAACTTGAGTCTCGGTGTTTCCCTAGATGGTCCTGCCGTCGGCATCTCCGTTCCTATAGACCCGAACACTGAATCCGCTCCCGACTCGTCCAATTCTTGTTTCTCCGGCTCGTATCCTCTGGTCTCGGTCTGCCCCAACTCCATGTCCTCTGAGTCTTCCACCTCCGCGTCCATGGACTGGGCAGCCGGTATTTGTAATCTGTGTATCACAACCCGCGGTTGTAGCGCCCGCCCGTGTCTATCCTCGTCCTTGAGTGGGGTATCCGGTCCTGGCGGCGATCCCATACGTTCGGGCGACGGTGGTCCCGGGGTCTCCTCCGATCCTTGCGACCCGAAAAACGAGCTCCCCAAACTGGCTCGAGTCAGGTTGTCAACCGCCGCCCGTGTCTCTGGCGTGTCTGGTGCTACCGTAATGTCTCTCATTCGTTTCAATCCTGGGGGCGGCACTATCGGCTGCTTACATACCATCTTCTCCAGGGGTGAATCTGCTTTCGTCGGGGTAGGGGTAGAGAACAGCGGCTGTGTCGAGGCCGTCGACGCCGTGTCCTCCGGCCTGGCCGCATGCCGAACATACTTTACTTTCTCCACTCGCCCCGTCGGTTTGAGTCCCTGCCTTTCTGCCATCTCGCGTAGAAACCTCCCTAGGTACAATGCTTCTCTTTCCACCAGCCGGCCTCCCTGTGCTTCCCGAATGCTGTCCTCCAGCTCCCGGTCGGATCTCGCCTCGTGGTAACCCCTGAACGATCCCTCCCGGTTCATTGTTCCTTTTAAATACCCGGGGTACCTCGGGTGTCGTGATTCGTATATCACCGATTTCTTATGAACTGTCATCATAGTAAATTGTGCGTCGCTACAAGGTGGTTCTAGTCCCGTGGTCCGTCTGACTCCTGTCGAGGTCTCAGGCTGCGATGGTCCCAGCTCTCCCGTGCTACTAGACTCAGCGATAATCAAAGACCGATCGCTTCGGGCCGACATACTCCTGCCTGACTCCGACTGGTCCGAACTCGTTCCCTCCTCCAATTCTCTCGGGACTTTCTTGACCTTTTTCCACTTCTTCTTTCGCGACGGCTCCTCCGCCGGGCATCCCTGCGTCGGGGGCCTCTTGAAAGCGAGCGGCTCCTCTTCTTCTTTGACTTTCGGTCGTTGGTCGTCGGACGAGCTCACCAATTCCACCACCTCAGCCCCCGGTGGTATTCCTGAGCAACCCGGCTTCGGGGTGGGTGTGGATGTCCGTCCTTTTCCTCTGCCTGGGAGTCCTCGTCCTCTCGGTTCCCGTGGTTCTCCCTGGGCGTTTAACTTCTTAATTCGGCTCTGTACTAACCCTGATATTTGGTCTGGTGTCAGGAGTGGCTTCGGGTTGACCACGGCCCGGCTCGCGCTTCGCGGCGACTCGGTGTCTTCCTTCCGTACTCCTTTCGCGGCCCTCCGAGGGGAACGACGCGTGGGTGTCGATCGTTCCGCCACCTCGGCCAGGGGTCCCTTCCCTGCTGCTTTGGCTGCTTGGGCTCCCTCGCCGGCCTCGTCGGCCTCTGATCCTTCTTCGGTTGCTACCTGCTCCAACTGCTCGGCGTCGCTGTCCTCGGATCCTCTCGACGCCCTCGGGTAGTAAGGTATGCGGATATGCCGTCGCGGCCTCTCCGGTGCCTCCTTATCCACCGCCCTCTCAGGGGGTTGAAACCCCTCCGGATGGCGCACCGCGTAGTCCCGTTCCATGTTGGCTACCCGGGCCGCCGTTTCATCCCCAGTAGCGAAACTGGTGTACGGCGGTCGTCCTTTCGGGTCCAAGGCGAACGCCGCAGCATACTCCAGCCTCAGAAGGGGGTCTTGCTTCGGCATCCCCCTCTGCAGGTTCCCTTCGTGTGAGTCCGTCGTGTGCTTCCTCCAGTCCTGGTGTGTCGAATAGGCTCGACTCGAACACACCGGGCACATGTAGTACTGCTTCCGTAATCCATCGTGCTGGCCTTTAATATGCTTGGCCAAGTGCTTAAACTCCTTTCCGTGACAATGTCCTTCCCAGCACTGTCCGCTCATCGTGTCTGTTTTCCGGGCTTTCGGGGCTCGTTCCAATCCTGAAGCTCGTCCCGTCAGCCGTTTCCGTTTTTGTCTCGTGGTGATGCTGCTCGTCTCGCTTCTCTGCTTTTCTTCTTGTTTTCTTCTCCTTAGCTCAGTCTGCTCGTCTGCGATTCGATGAATCCTGATCGGCTGACCAGAATGACCTGCTCCGGCGAGCGCTCTGCCTTTTATAGCCGCCGCAGGCGGAAGTGGGCGTGGCCTGCACTAGCGACCCCTAGCGTCAGACTCACCATCCACTTCTACGGTGGCGCCCCCTACTATTTTCCGGTCCCCGGGGCCCGCCGCTGGTCACCGCCTCGCCTGCTTTCTTTACCTCGCGGCCCTTCGCCCGTCCACGCGTTTTTCCTAGGCCTTTTATTGCCCCACCGGACGCCCTCGGTCCTTTCATCCCTCGTCGCCTTCTCTTGCCTTTTTCATCTTGGCCCTCACAGTGCTTCCGCACACTTCCCGGAGAACACAGGGGCTCGGCGTTATCATCTCCTCGCCGCCGCCCCGTTCTCTTTGTCCTCTTTTACTCCTTTTACGACCTACTTTAAAGCCCGTCCTCGTTTCAGGCCTCGCCTTTTACAGCCGTCCGTTCGTTCCTCCGGCGTTCCCGAGAGTGCCGCATCTACTCTCCTCCGGTCTCCTGGACGTTGTAAAGCGGTATTACCAAGTCGGCATTACTTCAGAAGTCTTCACCAGCTTGCCACCGGGTCTGTCTTCTGTTGTAATCCAACCATCTTTTCCACGCTGTGGTTCCTCCGAACTGACCGGAAAGCGGCTCCGTGGGACTACTTTAGACATTCGGGCCGTCGTGGCTCCCGAACGCCGTTTTTCGTTCCAACCCCGCATTTCCCACCTATATTACATCCGCAAGAGAACCAATCTTCAGCTAGGTAGCGAATCTCTACAGCCTAACGACCTGCACTCCTATTGTAGTGGTCAACGCACCGCCCCGACTCAATGGCCCCAGGTTGATCAGTCCTTTTTGGCCAAAGCCTTTTTGTGTAGCGCCGATTTGGTCGTTCCCTTGGTCCTCTTCCACCTGCGGAATCGAGACACGAGAACGACTTCATCACAAAAAGGGGTGCCCCGTTTCCTTACGTGCCCTAGCGCGCCCCACCCCAAGCATTTACTGTGCAGCCTCGTATCCTTGCTGGTCAGCTACCATCCAAGCTGGCGCAGCGTGTCCTCGGTAGGGTTCCAGGCGGTCCACATGGACCACCCCCCCCCGGTTTCCCTCGTTTCTTCCGTACTACCACCCGTCCTCGGTCAAGCACCTTGACGATCAGTGCAGGGCCCATCCATGGAAATCGCAACTTCGTTCCTTTGTCCCTATCCACTACCGTATCGTGCACCCAGACCAGTTCTCCGGCGTGGTATTCCCGCCGAGTCACCTTCCCATCATACTCGTGTTTCTGATGGATGGCGGCTCGTTTCAGCCCCGTCCGGGCCTCCCGATAGGCCGCGACTAGCCCTTCCTCCAGGCTTTCCACATAGTCGCCTACCCGTCGGGGTTCCTCCTCTGGTCCTAGAGGTCTCCCATAAATCGCCTGTCGCGGCATCATGGTCTGTCGGCCCAGCATCATCATATTCGGTGTCACCCCCGTGCTGGCTTGCGGCGTTGCTCTATAACTCATCATCACGAGCGGGACCATCTCGTCCCATTCCCGACCCGTCGCTCGGCAGCTGGCTTTCAAACAACACCCCAAAGTACGGAAACTTCGTTCTATGTACCCGTCACTCCTGGGGTGGTACGGCGTCGTTCTTGTTTTGTGTATCCCGAATAGTGCACAGACCTGAGCCACCACCTCGGATTCGAAATTCGTGCCTTGATCCGAGTGTAGTTCCCAAAACGCGCCGTACCGTGCTACTACTTCTTCAACCAGTTTGTTCGCCACTGTCGTTGCCTTTTGATCCGGGATCGGGAAACACTCCAACCATTTGGTGAAATAGCATCCCACCATCAGGCAATACTTATTTCCTCGTTTGGTGACTGCCCAGCAAACAGGACACGTGTTCTTACCAGTTTAACACGTGTTTAATTCATGTAATACTGGTGTTGGGGTAATTTCTGTGTAATATCAGTATCTTTGCAGGTTTTACTATGAGATTTTACTGAGTAATGCACCTATATCTATTTTTTAAAGTACAATATCATTTATGGAAATGACACAATCACATCCATCAAGGAAACTCTTACTTACATTTTCTTATCTGTATTAATGTTTTTATATTTTAGTGTTATCTTCGTAACATTCTGGTGTAGTGACAATCTCCATGTATAACATATGTATCACACTAGTTTTGACACATGTTATTTTCATGTAATACAGGTGTTGTGTAGAACTCAGAGTTTTACATGGCAAAACTGTTTGTCTCTGACACGAGTTTTTGACACATGTAATTTCAGAGTATAACATGTATTTTACATAGGTTTCACATGAGTTTTCCCTGAGATTTCATTGAAGAATCCCACAGACAACCTTTAAAAGTTGATATCCTTACACCAGAATTTCACAGTGAAAACTCCCCCAAAACTAGGATAATCTTCTTTTGTGCATTTTTATTAGTTGACAATATTTAAGAAAAAATAGAGACAAGTATTTCTAACAAAAAGAATATATAATTTGGATGGATTTTGAGTAAATATCAAGCTTTAGCATTGTTAAATACTATGAAATGGCCTGGACATCCAAGCTAATCCTGGATAGCTCAGGGGTAGGAGTCTGGCTTTGTGTGTGAGGGGTCCAGGGTTCGAATCCCCACTGTTTTGCTAAATTAGAAAGGTAGAAAACACGAGTTTTACATGGCAAATCTCGTGTCAGAAACTCGTGTCAAAACACGTTGGAAACACCAGAAATGTAGTCCACAGAATCCCGAGTTGTACACGAGTTTAAAACACGTGATTTGCCTCCTGGATCCCGTGCATACAACCTGCACAACACGGGTCCTTATTACCTGGGTGGGTACGGGCCCGAAACATCCATGGCCAGCCGTTCCATCGGCTCCCCCACTATGTACTGATGTAGCGGCTCCCGTCTTCCTCTTCCCTTTTTCAGCAACGCGCAATCACATTCTCGACATTCCTTCCGCACGTCTTCCCGGAGTCCCGGCCAGTAAAACCCTTGTTCCAACAGGGCCGTCGTCCTGGCGACTCCTAAATGCGCTCCTGCCGCGCCTCCATGGTATTCCCTTACCAACTTGGCCCATTCCCCTCGGGGAACGACCAACTGGTTCCTCCAACCATGCCCTTCTAGTTCCCAGTACTTCCGATGCAGCACGCCATCCTTGAGGCTTAATCGTTCCCATTGCCTCCATAGGATCTTTGTTTCCCGGGATTCCGGAGATATGGCCTCCCAACCTGGCCGGTCCGCATCTTTTTCCATCCGTGCGACAATCGGCCCTATATCTCGATCCCTCCTCTGCGCTGCTCTCATCTCCTGCGGGGACCATCCGGGCTCGTACCCCCGGGCCCGCGTCACTACTCTCACTTTTTCGGTATTCTCGTGCTCCTCTCCACATTGTTTGCACGGATACCGGGACAACGCGTCAGCGTTCCCATGCTTCCTGCCCGGTCAGTGTTGGAACGACACATCATGCGAGTCGATAATCTCAATCCACCGAGCAGCCTGCCCCATCGGTTCCTTACTTCTCTGCAGCCAACTGACCGCGCTGTTATCCGTCCGGACTATCACGCATTGACCATAGATGTAGCACCGAAAATGCTTCAAAGCTCGCACCACCGCCAACAGTTCTTTCCGCGTGGTGCAATACTTTCGTTCGTTTGACTCCAGGGTTTTGCTCGTGTAAGCTATCACCCGTTCCTCCCCTCTCTGCTCTTGTGATAGCACGGCTCCCGTTCCCACGTCACTGGCGTCTGTGTCAAGCCACCATTGTCCTTCTTCCTCCGGGAATCCCAACACCGGGGCCTCCGTTAGCGCCTTCTTCATTGCATCAAATGCCTCTTGTCATCTCGCGCTCCACACGAATGGTTCCTCCTTCGTTGCCAATTCATACAAGGGGGCAGCCAACTCCGTGAAGCCGTTTATATGCCTTCTGTAGTACGAACATAATCCCACGAAGGCTCGTACCTCGTGGAGATCCCGCGGGACCGGCCACTCGGTTACTTGCCGACACTTTTCGGGGTCGGGTTCGATCCCGTTGAATGAGACAACGTGCCCCAAGAACGGAATCCTCTTCTGGAACAGCTTACATTTTCGCGCCTTTAACTTCAGTCCTGCAGCGTTCAGTCGGTCCAGAACCCGTACCAATCTTTCCAGAGTCACTTTGAACGTTGGTCCAAAGACCAGTATGTCATCCAAGTATACCAGACACTCCTCCCACACGATTCCTCTGAGGATTCTTTCCATCAGTCTCTCGAAGGTGGCTGGGGCGTTCACTAGCCCGAATGGCATCACTTTAAACAATCCTCCTTGAGTCACGAAGGCCGTCTTTTCTTGGTCCTCCGGTGCCATCTCCACCTGCCAATATCCGCTTGCGAGATCCAGACTGCAGAAGAATAGGCTTCCTCCCAAAGTGTTGAGGCTGTCCTCTATCCGCGGGAGCGGATAGGCGTCCACTTTCGTAGCCTGGTTCAGTTTTCGGTAGTCAATACAGAACCTCGTTCCTCCGTCCTTCTTTTTGACTAGAACGGTCGGGCTACTCCACGCACTCCCGCTCTCCTGGATAATCCCTAAATTTAACATATCCTCCACCAGTGCTCGTTCTTCCTCTCTCCTGGTGGCCGGATACCGTCTGACCCTCTGCTTGATCGGCATCTGATCCCCCGTTTTAATTCGATGTTGTACTAAATCTGTCCGTCCTAACTCATGTTTCGAGGTCGCAAACATTTGTTCCCGGGCCATGATGGCTTTCTCCAGCTCTTCGCCCTCCTTCGTGGTCAGGTCTTTCTTAGCCTCCCCTATCATTTCAACGAGCGCTCCTGGGGGTTCTTTTGCTTCACTTCCTACTCCTCGTACCTCTTGTACGAAGGTGGCTTCTCCGAGTACCCCGCCGGTTTCCAATTTCGCGCTCTCGGTCCCTCGGTTGGCCACCCAAACTTCATTTTCTTCTCCCAATGTCACCGTTCCTGGGATCACCTCCAGTCCCATAGGTAATCCAGCGCCGGTGATGACAGCCAGCTGTCCACCCTGTCTTATGTCCATTCTCGCTACTACTGTTACTCGGGTCACTTGGAGTGGGGGTATTTCCGTCGTTTTCTCGATTCGCACGACCTGTCCTCCGACGGTAACTGCCCGAATCCCATCCGTTCTCTGTTCTACTCCCGGGATTCGTTCCCCCTCTCCCTCCCCCTCGGCGGGCAGGAAGATGGCACTCGCGTGGGGCTTAACTGTCAGCCGGTATTTCACCGCGAAGTCGTTTCCCAGGATCCCTTCATCTCTACCGATGTCTGCCACCATGAACGTCCACTTCAACACGCGTGTTCCCAATTTCACTGGCAAGTTCGTGCATCCGTAGCACCGCAACGGACTACCATCTACCGAGCAGAGACGTCCTTCATATCCATCCAGTTCTTCCCTTTTTCGTCCCCACTCTCTCCAGAGGCGTTCCGACAGCAGACTGATCATAGATCCGGTATCAACCAAAAAACGGACGACACTCTCTCCCACCGTCCCGGCCACATAAAGTCCACATTCTCCCATGCCTACTACTTCTCTCGCCGCGCGCTTACTGCGACGGCGACTGTCCGTTTCCCTGACGCTGAGAACACTCTCTTGCGAAATGGCCCTTCTGGTGACAGTGATGACACTCTAAATCTTCTTTTCGCTTCTTAAACGCCTCCCTCCGGGCCGTTGCTTGTCTTCTAGCTTCCCGTTCCTCTGCCAATTCTTTCATCATCTCCTCCAACTTACCGTTCAAGGCCATGATCTGTGTATTGGCGTCCTCCTCGGGCTTCACTGCCCGCAGGAGGCGGCGTGAGTATCGTTCCTGTATTTCTACCACCTCTACCGCCTCCTCTAGTGTCTTGCATCCTTTCTCTGCACACTTCAGCTGAAGGTCTTCCCCAACTGCAGCCTGGAACGCATGTAATGCTGCTTTTTCCTGGCTAGCGTAGTCGTTGGAGAAGTAGGCTCTCGATGCCAGTCGCCGGGCATTATCAGCCAACTCCTTCGCTGTCTGGTTCTTTACACGTTTCAAGCCCGCCAACTCTTGCAGAGCATTACACGTGTCCTTCTCCTGACCGAACCTCCGGCGCAACGCATCCACCCTCGCCGAGTAACGGAGTCGTTCCCTGTCCGGGAGTCCGACAAAGTACATTCGTGCCGTTCCCGTCAGCGAGAGGAAAAGCATCGCCGCTTTTTCCTCGGCCGTCCAGCGTCCCAATGTTGCGTACTCCTCAAACTGGTTGATCCATCCCTCGAAATCCGGTTTACCGTCATACTTCTCTGGTCGTAAACTGAACTTCTTCAAACTCGCTCCTTCCTGACCGGTCTGTTGTTGTTGAGCCCGCACATTCTGCTCATCCGTCGGGGTGGACGTTCCCATAAAATTAAACTGCCTACCCATGATGGTCGTGTCCTCCCCTTTGGTCTCGGTTTTCGCACCTCCTTTCTCCTCCCCACCTTCCTTGAAGGCGACGTCAGAATCCATCTGCTCGAAGACTGCCGCAGTCGCCATGAGTATCCAATACCGATGAAACACCCAAGATCCACAAGTCCGTATGTGCCTATTTCAGCACCACCGCTGCCACCAGTGTGACGTTCTCTGGTAAGTCGGGGTTGCCGATTCTTACGACAGAGGAACGTGGGGGTTGTTCGGGTCTCGGGGCGGACGGGGAATCCGGGCCAAGAACCGAGATGTGTTTCTAGAGTCGTGCCTCGCGCACGAGGGGGGGCTGAGCGAATCGATCGGGAATCGGCACTCGATGTCGACGGAGGACTGCGGGGGAGGGAAATTATGGTAGGGGTACGGGTCGGCCGGGGGGCGGTCCACCCCTGAGTTCCGGTCCGCGGGGGCGACGGGCCGACGGTCGCCTATTGTTTGGTAGCGTGGGGCCGAGCACGCCGCGCCCTCGTCCCCGCGGACTTCGCTCCCTCGTTCCGCTCCCCATGTCTTCGCACCATACTACGCCTCGGTTTCCGGTACTACTTCGGGCCTTCGTGCCCTACTCCGTTCCCTCGTTCCTCGTTCTTCGGGCCTTCGGGCCCCTTACCCTATGTTTCTACTACCTATCTCGGACTTCGACTGTTTTGTCCTAACTTCGGCTTAATTACTCTGTTCGGCTCATCTTTAGTGGTTGTTTCAGGAAAGAGGACACGTCTGGACACCAGGAGAACTGTTAAAGAACTCTGTTTATTCGGGCCTCACCGCCCCTTTATATACTAGAGAGGTCAGCCCTGATTGGCTGCCTTCGGTCACGTGACCTACAACTGACGTCACTTCCGGTTTATATATTCCGTTTCCGGTTTACATTTCACTTCCGGTTTACATATTTCCGGGTTTCGTTCCATTACGTTTTCGTTATTCGTTCTTTACATATTCGTTATTCGTTCTTTACATATTCGTTATTCGTTCTTTACATATTCGTTCTTTACATCTATTTCGTTCTTCGTTCTTTACATATTCGTTCTTTACATCTATTTCTATTATTACCTTATTTCTATTATTTTAACCTCTATGTATTTTGGCTGAATAGCCGTTCATCACAGTATCAACTCTCCAATGCTTTTGGCATAGTCGTTGCTGCAGTTCATCGAGAAACTCCAGATGTCTAAATATCCATGTTTTTATTCGATTAAGTTTATTTGCTTCTTTTCTCTCTCTGCTATCCCATTTCCACCTCATCACCATCCAGGCCTGCGATACATCATGAGCTCCTAATCGATATTGATTGCCATAACCCCGCCCCAACATACGGTAAAAAGGCAATGATTCCTCCCCGGCACATGGTAAAAAAAGGCAATGTGGTGAGGCAATGTGTTTTATGGCGGCCCCATGGACGTGCGAGGTCAGCCGTGTTCTAGGGTAAAATAGGCCCTGAGTGGGGGACAAACTGGTTTATGACTTACACAGCACGCCTCTGAGACCGGAATATTGCTTGTATATCATGGGCGGGGTATAATGAGAGTTGGTTTATCTGATTCCCCCCGTCCCCTGACCCTCTGTTCTCCCTCTGCGGTAGTTACTCATCTGTTCAGGCACAGGCCTATGCCTAGACTGTGGTTCCATCTAGGTCTGCTAGTCACTCAAACTAGGACTGTTAACCAGCAACCATATTTGGTTAGAATTCCACCCTGTGTCTCAGCATGCTTTGCTTCTGCTGATATGTGGCAAGAAAGGGCCAGAAACAGCCTGCAGTTACATCACCAGTGCAGGGGTAGCGCAGACTATATAAAGAGGGCCAATGAAAGAATTTCCAATGGATTTGACCTGGCCAGTCACAGTGTGGGACCTACAATGAAAGAGCTACCTAGGTCATGGAAGGACTAGTCTATGCCAAGGGGGTCTACTTATATATATGCTCAGTCTGTCAACTACTCCAACCATCTGTTTGGGGTGGGGAGCTGCTCACTTAGCCTTCCCAGGTCAATGTGCTGGTCAGCTCATGATCATCTATATTATATAGATCAGTGAGTTGTTTTATATTAACAATTTGCTAAAACCCCATACCAACTAGACTAAGTCACTAGACTGGTCAGTGTCAAAATCAGCTGAATACATCCAAATAATCATTCTATTTTAGCACCAATTCAGGTCAAGAACGTCCATTTTAACACTCCCAGGCTATCATAAGAATCGGCCGATTTGAGCGCAGATTTATCAGCCAAGTGTGTAAAAATCTCTAGTTGGTATGGAGCCTAAGGCCTTGTGAACTGCTCTCCTCATCTGCCCTTGTGGATGAGCTACTCTTCTCGTAGTCCCAGCTCTGTGAGCAACCCAAGTAATGTACTTTCATCTCAAGAGCGGAGCGATGGGAATAAGAGGTTAAAGACAGGTATCAAGTTAGCAAGAGGCATACTGCCGTCCCTACATCAGTCTAACATGCAGGAACTCTTCATAGAAATGTATTTCTTTCATTAAATACATTCATCGTGAAACTTCAAGAATGTGACTGAAAATATAAAGAGCCAACGCCTAAGAACTTAAATTATCCAGTTTTAATCGTAATAATATGATCAAATTCTTCAGTCATGTTAAGGAAGATACCAGTACTAGTGGTTCATACGATAATTACAAACATTTCTATGATCGCCTGTTGAAGGTCATATTTCACCGCTGACAGCCTCATCAATTAGTGATACATACATGCCCTATAGACTTTTACCCATCATGTTCCAACCACCTGAGCTCGAGTACACTGTGCCTCAGTGTAGTCAGGTGCAGGTTCTATGGGCATATGTATTGCCATATACCTTTGGCTCAAACAAACTGTTCATCCACTGCTCACATACTGCTCATACAGTGTGCGCACACTGTCCATGTATTACTCACTCACTGCTTCCATACTCCTCACGCGCTGCTGACATGATAGATATACTGCTACAGTACTCCTCTCATACTGCTCCAAATGGCAATACACACTGCAAATATACTTCTGTACTCAGCACAAACACCTTTTATACACTACACGATATGACTCTGCCATTCATCTTCTGAATTCATTTCACCATTTTGTATAGTTCTCGCCGTGACTAAAAAGTAAAACACCCACTGCTCACTAAATTCTACCCATTGCCCAAAGACTCCTCTCTCACAAGGAGCAACTCAGTCCCCCCCCCCCCCCCACACACACACACTATAGGGGGGTACCCATTGAGCGATGCGACTAGAAATTCTGGTCGATTAGGAAATCTCTAGCGACTGACATCTAACAATGTTAGATATTTTCCAAGCGATTTGGTGTTTTCAAGTATATTTCTGGTCGAATTGCTCAATGGGAACACCAATTCTGGTCGTTTCCGACCAGTTCTGGTCGTTTCGACCAGAACTAAGCGAACTAGAATGGTCGAAACGACCAAAATTCTAATTGAATCGCTCAATGGGTTCCCCCCCTAAAGGAGCTCGTCCCCTCCCCCTACAGGTGCCCGTGGCAGGTGGGTAGACATGCTACACCAGACCGATCAATACCCTGAGACATGCCGTGTCTAGGGGTAGCGTGCTGTTGGCGGGTAACATGGTAGCATCAAGGCGGTGATCCACGTTGCGACAAAATTGGACCGATAGTCAACCGATTTCCGAAATATTTTATATCTCCAAAATCGGTCCAAAGCGGTCCACTTTGGAAAATAATGGTGACGTGGATCATGTCAACCGTTTTTTTCCAAACAATTTCCAACCGACATATATATATATGTGAGACTAAATTATTCCAACCGATTTCCAACCGACAATGGTCCGACAAAATTACTGGTTGTGATTAATATTTTAGGACCGATTCTGGACCGACTCTGGACCGATTCTAGGACCAGCAAGTTTAATTACCAGTTTAATTCTCAACCGACAAAAAAACGTCGTTTCTGAAATCGGTTTGGAAGTGCATGTTTTTGTCTGTTCACCTTTGTCGCAACGTGGATCACCGCCTTCACTGACTCACTGATGGGGGAAATAGGAAACCTGTTTGATGGTGTATACTATGATACAGAACGTCGCTTAGCAATGAGATGGTGAGTAGCAGGTTACACTCATTGATTCAGTGAGACACTGTGTTTCATGGTGTATAGGCCTGCTTTGATACGGAATGTTGTCTAGCAACAAAAAGGTGCGTTCCACTGTTCTTTGGATAGCATCGATGGCCGTGAGAGAGAAAAAGACCGCTCGTGGGTTTAGGATAAACCGGAGTGAGTTTAGTCCATTTTTTATTTACATTCAATGCTCAAGATGATAATAATTATTGGTATTTCCCGTTTGTCTAAGTCCTCTTGTATTTCATATTTGTGAGTTTCTTGTAGTTAGATATGAAAACACACACACAATGCATGTCATAATACACATACTTATAATGATAACCAAATTCCTATCTAGAAAGTTTACAATGCACGAAGTAGGAAGAGATATATTCGTTCACCTTGCATCATCGCCTTTGCTATAATCGTGTCTAGCATGCACATGCCCCTCCATGCAGCACCCCATATTCTCCACCAATACTCAACGACACGCACTCACCATCTGAGCATTCTGCAACCACAGAAGGGGGATGGCTAAAGGTCTGCAGGGCAAGAAAGGACTGGTTTTGTTTTTCAGTTCTATTTTGAGTTCTACTTTCCAAAGATTTGTAGTAAGTTGCTTTTTTATATCAATCACATAAGTTTACTGGTGGTTGTACATGATTGACGACTTTTTTAATTTTCTAAACATATGTTGCTTGTCATTTGTGGCCATTTATCATCTGAACACATTTTATATTTTTTCCCCTTTGCTCCCATCAACTATTATATTCATTACCAATATCACATGGGAGGATGCTAATATTTTGAAAACTTGTGTAGTCTTTGTCAGATTCTACTCCCATTTCTTTATTGAAATACTTGTGCCTGACAAACAATTTTGGTATCAAATGACAGAAAAAAATACACTGAATCTAAATATACCACTTTTATTTTTATCGTAACGTTATTAACAGAGCTATGTTTTTAAGACAGGTAGAGGGACCAGATATTTCAAGTTTTTCAGTCCTTTCTTGCCCTGCAGACCTATAGGTGGGGCGCAGCAACTAAATGCACTTCTCTTACGGAGTTTTCGCCTCTACTTTATAATTTAGGTATTGAGAACTGCACGTATACAGATGGGAAGGACGTGCCCTGTCTGCCTGTCTGGTGGGTTTAGCAGGTGTTCGGTCTACATATGACTCTCATTATGATCAGTCCCATACCTTGTTTCCCTTCAGCGCTTTGTGTTGTCAAAACCATCTTACTTGTGTGTGGAAAAGAGATTTGCTTGTTTTTCAAACTTAGGTAAGCAACACGGCACTGACAGGTGGTGAAAATGTCCGACCTTTTATTCTTAAGAAAAGGCTATTTTTATCTTTTCCTTGTTATTATTACTATATATATATATATATATATATGATATACGTAATATATATATATATATATATATATAATCATTATGATCTCTGTGGGATCCGCTATCAAGTTTCCCTAATTGATAGAGTGTCCTCTTAATTTCTTATCTTTTTGCAAAGTTGTAAGTTTGTTTAGGGAGACCACGAGCATTGAGGATTGTGAGATCTATAGAGCTTTCCGAGTAAGTTTAGTAAGTTTCTTATCAGCATGTGTTCAGATATGGCCCTAATGCTTGACCTGTTAATGCCTCTAGGCCAAAGTGAGCAGAGAAAAGATACATTTTTGAATGCCCCGGCTTGGGATAAGTAGTTTTATATGCTCTTTTTTAGATAAATAGTTACTCATCTGCAGAGGGCCCTTGGGAAAACATCCTTTTCAAGAGCAGACCCCAAGTCTCCACTAAGTGGTGGCCAACTGTATCACAAGTATTTAGATTAGATCTCCTTACTGTCGGGAGGCCGGGGGCAGGGTTTTACTAGATAATGTTAAACATGTTACATTTATATGGATACGTAGTTGAGCCATAGAAATAACAAATAGGTAAGCAAACACTTTCTAATAGAAATATATTTTTTTAAGAAACCTCATTGTTTTATTTATAAGTGAAATACTATTTTCCCAATGATATAATACCTATTTCCAAATAACAAATAGTATAATTATAATGCACTTAGTTCAATATAATGGAAACGGCTTTTAAGTATACCTTAACCAAAGTATGATACAAAAGTTAGAACCCATACAAGCTGGGAACAAACAGATGATTTATCACTCAATGCAACAAGGAATATACTTAGCAAAACGTTGAAAGACACTCTGAGGTATTGACAGAGTTTCATCCTAGATGAAGAGTCCCTAAGGTACCCTAGGGCTGGGGCCAAAGGGTGCTTTTTGCCGCTTGGCAAGACGGAAAATTCTGTCATACAAAAATACACCGCACTTCGCAAAAACGTAAAGGTCGGTGATGACAGACTGACCTTTTTAACACAAATACTGCCCCGTCTGCTTCAAGTATTTCCACCATCTGTCATTGGGAGGTTGTTTTTATTCTTTTTATTCTTTGTAATTTCTTTCAGTTTGAGTTTTTGGAGTGCAGCTATCAGTCACTATCTTATATTTTTCATACTAAGAGGGTTTCGTATGCCACCCTATTGATAGTGTGTCCAAAGTAAACATAACTTGATAAGGGCAAGATGTCACAGTAGATTAAGCTTAGGCGTCTTTATTACCTACAATTCTCCCTACCACGGATAGCTGACTTACTGTATTTTAGGCACCTGCCGGTTAGTTTGAGCTAATTTTGTCGACAAAAACACAGAGAAAACTATAGAAAATATATGTTTATCTGCTATATATCAATGTATAATGAATGGATTGATACCATGATTAATGAAATTTTCTATAGTTAAGCGTTTTAGTTTGTCGACATATTTCGCAGAATGCACCCTGATTAAGGATAGGCTGAAGGAAAACCAAGAAATTTTGCCATCCGTGGTAGGGAGAATTGAGACATGATGTTTAACAGGCACCTTTTCAAATGGCAGAAACCCCAACTGTACCTAATCGACGTACGCCATGGTGTCGTATCCTTCTTATGCTTTGAGTTGTCAACTGTTGCATCTAAGTTGTTTATGATAGGTCTGTCCGGCACTCAATGTCAGGACTAATACATTTTGAAAAGGGTAAAATGTCTCAGTAAATTATTCAAGTCTGTCTTACGTACTAAGTAATCATAAATGTCAGATTAGTGTGATAATTGACAACCTGTTGACTTTATAACCATTTTGATGCCTTTTAAATCATCCCCATTGGTTACCACATAAGCAAACATGAAAAGGGCAGTATGCTATCTACTAGATGTTTTTAAAGAAATGTGGAAATCATTATTTGTAAAACTATTATAACTAGAGGAGGTTTCAACAGAACCATATTTGACCGTACACCGCCTTCTGTCGTTGTGCCTCCCCCTACTGTTTGTGAAGTGTACTAAATCCAAACGATCAGGATCGTTTCAGAATGTTTCCTGGACCAACCTACTAGGTATCTGATACATTTTTGTTACATCACTCGTAAATCAATGTTGCCTACTGTATTTTAAAGGTTAAACAGTTATTTTATTGTAAAAAAAATAATAAAGGTGCCAGGAACCGATTATTTATCGGTTGCGAACAAACACTTCACAGTGGAAAAACGTCCGAGTATACCTTCTTGGCAAAAAATAGATTTATGATAATATGACATGTTGTTTGTAACCGCACATCAAAGTTCAAATGTGGTCGTGCGTGGAACTAGCTGATCTTGGAAAACGGTCAAAGTAGAAGAACGCTCCACTCGCCCATTATTTGCCTTCCCTTATATCCTTTGATAAAATATTATAGTTTAAGGCTGACAGCTTCCCAATAAATGCAGCCATATATCAAATTACTGAGGCTTTACTTAATTCCTTCAGTAGATAGCTATCAAAATAATGTTCATGTAACTGTATTACAAGAAATAACATCGCCGGAAATTTTACAATATATAACGGTTTTCTAGTTTCCATTCATCAAGAAAGCAATAGAAACCAAACCAACAGATAATGTGTAAAATTGTAAACATAGAGTAACCACCAGTAAGCAAAGCGCAAACAAAACGGTCCCTTGGTGTGGTATTGAGTGCCGGCTAATTGATTTACATGACATGAAGACGTACTAATTGCCCCTATCCTGTCAGTGACTTGTAAAGCCCTCTACACCTAAGCCCCGGGTGAGGGGTGTCAGTGTCTCAGGGGAGGTAGAGTTAGCATACCACTGACAGATAACTGTGATGGGTGGGAACCTGACGGTGGTATTATAGGAAAACTAGAAGACTTGTAGAGAAATCACACATATTTATTATTAGATATTACTTTCTTTGTTATACATATGTGAGACACTCCAAATTGCCAATTTTCTAACACTTATATCACTCCTGTATATGAATTCTCTATAATATCATCATATTGCACTGATATCGCACCTGATGTCGTGTAGTGTATCAGGGCCTTCAGGGGAGGTAGAGTGAGTACAATGCTGACAGATAGCTGTGACTGTTAGTAACTTTAGTAAGGGGCGGGTGACAGCTGCCTACAACACGGGGGTCGATGGGAGGTTTCTGCCCGTCCTGATTTGAAACGAGGTGGGATATTGAGAAGGACAGTTAGCTGCTATCAGGGAAGCTACATATGTCAAGATAAGATAAACAAGCAGATCACAATCTGTCAAAGAAATTAGGGTGGGAATTGAGACGTTCTGCTCCCACATGGAGCTGACATCTTGAGTGACGTCACTGGTATCTGAGTGAAAAATCAACATGGGGTATCCCCATGGGGGTACCGGCCTGTGGCTTCTGCTACTGGAAAGAATATATATGTCCCCAGTAGCCCCCGCTAATCATAAAAGACCCAGCTCTGACCAAGTGGTTCTTTTGGCTTGATTCCCAGTTGGTGTCTGGGTTCATTAAGGGATGAGGTACAGCAAAAATTATTTCCCTGTTTTGATCCCCAGCTGTTTGCAGTCCTGTTGCCCTCATCTCATTAGATGCTATCACCAAAGACTAACCAAATCAAAACATGTGTCTGAAAAAGGCAGTATTTGTCCTAACTGGTTTTCGCCATGAATTACCCTGGCTGTCAAGATAGCATAAAACATTTATCACTCACTCACTTAACAGGATTTGAGGAAGATAACCATTTGGAAATGATGCACCGTAAGGAACATCATTTGATTAGAGATTTATTGATTTTAGTTACTGAGCAGACAAACAATACTTTCAAATCGACTTACTAATGGTATGTCGCCGAATATTCCTTCCCTTATAGATAATTCTCTCAGACCTACATAAAGTTGGCATCAGTCGGGTTTATGTATAACCAGCAAAAAGGGGCGATGGGTGTGGTGCTGCGAGGGGCAGAAAGTGGCTCCCTAAGTGACAGCTAGGGACGAGAGATATATCACATAATGTATGAAGGTCTTGCTAAAGGACGGGACTTCCTAGAACTATATGGAGAGCTGAATATTAACCTCATCTTTTCGTTACCTCCAGGAATCAAATGACAGAGAAAATGTCATGACAGAATTATTGCAATTGTTTAATGTTTCACAGTAAATATTTTGTGATCAAGTGTTAGATGTATATTAAAATGTCCATTCTTTTGATAGGTGAGGTAGTCCATACCACTGATCTAGGCACCGTTCGTTTAACATCGTACTCTTACGCTGTATATATTAGTTATTTGCAAACTACCTTTTGAAAAATAAATGTAAACAATTCATGAAAGCTCTTTAATTAGACAAAAGACCTTCAAGTTGAATAGCGACCTAATGGTTCTATTCATGTACTGTGACATTCTGCGAAGGCATCAGAACATTCTGTTCGGGATAAGGATTTTGATTGTAGATACCTACTGCAAAGATACATCCTCCACCCCACCCCCCCCCCCCCCCGCCCTTTTTTTCACGATATCCCAGATGTTGGTTTACAGCCCCCTGTTTTCTGAAATGTCAAAGCACAACTCATTTTTTTCACTACAGCTGCTATGTTTGGCTCAAGAACAAATATAATGAGCCATGTTCTTCCAAGATTATAACACAATTAACCTTATGAATGAGTTTGAATGAGTTTGAACAACCTAAAATGAGACCTTGTTTGGTCAGTGACAGCTCCCAACCCCCAACCCCCTATTTTTTCTGCCTTTGCCACGATCACAGCCACAGCTCGCAGAGGCCGTTACCCAGTTCAGTGCCCCCCCCCCCCCCCCCCAGGGTAAGGGTTAACAGGTGTGTCTATCCAGGCAGACTGCAGAGGACCCCATTGATGTATAGGAGTCCAACTTAGGGAGATGCACGAGCAGTTCGCCTTGTTAGGACCCAGTATGTAGTTACCCAACGAGCACGTCAGAGCAGTTCCACTAAGGACCGTGAGCTGCTCGTCTTGTTAGTGACTGGTCTGCGGAGCATCACTGAGCAGTCCCGGCTAATATAGGGGCGACCATTAAGGGGATATTCCACTACATGATTTAGTTTGCAATATGACGATGTCACAAGGAAATTGCACATTTTATAGATAAAACTCTATGATACACATATGTCACATGCTCCAAATTGCCATCATTTTTAACCAATGTATCACTCTTGTATACAAATATATCTATAATAGCGTCATATCGAACTGATATCGCAACCCATGTCGTGCAGTGGAAAACCCCTATTAGTGTGTGATATATCATAGGGATAGGTTAGGTTGGGTTGTGAAAGAGTCGCCGTATGAGCCTCTGCAGTTGTCAGGGGTTAGTTAACGACCATTAGTGTTTGATGTATCATAGGGAGGGGTCAGGGTGGGCTGTGACAGTCACACTGTAGGAGCCGCAGCAGTTGTCAGGAGTACAGCCAACACTAAGGGGGTGATGAATTACAGGGGTTAGAGAGCTGTAACGTTGGGAAGTTATTTTGGGGCGGGGAAGGCTGTGTGGGAGATAGATTTACCCTATGGGAGACTTTTGTTTCTACTCTATACACCATGTTCACGAGTGAACAGTCCGATAGACCCTTGGACCAGGCAAGCAGCAACGTAACAAGCACGTTCTGTGACCATACTTTTTAGGTTAATCTGTAACCTGTCCAATTTTCATGTAACAGTTACGTTATTTCAGGTAAAGTTGAGACTTACTAAAAGAGAATGTTATGATAACATTATATTTTAGTGAAGTTGAGACCTTACTTATAAAGAATATTATAATAACATTATTATGATGAGAAAGAATGTTTTACTAATGTCACAATAATCTTACAGTGTGACATCGCAATGTGAGGTTCTAAAGACGTTTTTGGGTGCCATCAAAATAACATAACAATAAGCAAAGCAGAACTAAACAGTACATTATAATAATGTTATAATAACGTCATATTCTTGCTTGGGTTTGTTCCCAAAACGTTTAGCCTAGCTGGGTCCAGCCCGTTAAAGTTCATATGCCCGCGCATTGTTTTGGGCCTATAAAGGTATGATGATCTGGTCGAACCGATGAAGCGAAAGACTTATCTGGGAATTCCGGAATCCCTATCACGACTCATAAGTTCGGGCCCACACCGCTAGTGGGGCACCACCTTAATGAAAAGGGTCTATACCTATGGTTGGGCGATAATAATGAAAAACAGTGGCGTGCTAATGGAAAAATGTTCTTCTTAATTACTTTTTGGCCGAATTTTACATTTAAAAAGTCTAAATTTTGTCCCAAAAAAAGGAGGGGGAGTCCGCCCCCGTGTCCCCCCACCCTCTCCCTCTAAATCCGCCACTTAAAAAGGTCTATAGGACGAGGACACTGACTGCTCGGGTCCCTAAATACTTTAGCACCTGGTGGTTCTACCCTACCTTATTTCTATTATACGGTGTTAATTGTGCACTGGTTGCCGGCGCCTTGTCTCTGTGTACCGACACGTTTCGCTGGTACCTTCCGTGATTAACTAATGGTAATTTGGGTCTCTGAAGACGTCGTCCTGTTTGTGTTTACATATCTAGCCACCAGGGGACGCCAGGAGTAATGGCTTTTGGGTTTTGTATGGATGATTTTTACACTGATGTAGGGCAACTCGTGTGGGATAGGGTTTATACTTGTGCGTAATAGATGAATGGTACCACTGCTGGTTTAGCTATTCACCCAAAAGCTAACGCAATATTTTTAAGGGGACTTTTAGTTTACTGGTTGAGTCGTACTGGCAAATTATTATCTCGATATCACAATAATATTATTCTTGCATTTCTGTTTTTGTTTTTGATCATATGTTTGTGTGTTTTG
This sequence comes from Lepidonotus clava, assembly GCA_936440205.1. Taxonomy (NCBI): domain Eukaryota; kingdom Metazoa; phylum Annelida; class Polychaeta; order Phyllodocida; family Polynoidae; genus Lepidonotus; species Lepidonotus clava. The sequence goes on along the minus strand of OW387142.1, from coordinate 46,755,257 downwards.
CATTTGAATTGACAGTTTTCATACTTCATACGGTATATATATATATATATATATACTATATAATATCATATGTGAATATAAGAGAATACGTTGCCTATTGGGATATACGTTTCTAGGGTCATAATAATGTTTTTCATCCATCCTACATTCGGTTGTGTGTATTGGGATTGGCATAGTTTACATTGGCGCAGTAACGTGCAGCTGCAAACTGTAGCATTCCAGTACTTCAGGGTTGACACAGCCTGCCCAAAACACACACATCTGCAGCTGATTGAAACCTCCGCTAGGATTGAACCAGCAGAACCATACACCGACCTCTAGTCTCCTAACCCAATCTAGATCTCTGGGACTTTTGACACAGAGTCGCTATAACATAAAGCTCTTATATTGCCAGGTCCTTTTCACTCATGATGATTTTGCCAAATCATTATGTAATAGTTAGCAGATTAATTGTTATCTCTTGTCAATAATCTGATACCTCCTATCTAGTTTTCTATGGGTATCATGCCAGTATAATCACACCAAACAAAAGCTACTTGTCCCTGCTGAGTGTGGGTTCCCTTCCCTCTATGACCGCAGCATCCTCAACTACAAACAGACAGGAAGATCAGTTTGGGGAACCTTGACCATCAAGGCCTCTGGGCACGACCAAACGCTATTGCTGCCAGTTCAGACGAAAGTTACTTCTATTTCATGACATTAATTGTATTCTATGCCCTGGCCAATGATGGCCAACGACTAAGACACAGTTCACAGAAGTACACCTTCTAGTTGTTCTCATATTTCCCACCTAAATATCAATTCCATCAACAAACATGAGTAGTATCACTCGGCATACCACCTGGCGATCCAGGTCTCACACCTCCAGCCTACACTACATACACACAGATCATAACGCGCCCAAATCACACCTAATCCCCCAGACCTGCCCGCAGCACTGCCCAGCGGGCCACACTGTCACGCAGCTCTTGACTGCATTGATTTGATGGGGGATGAGGACGAGGTGTGACAGTGTGTCCCTGGTGCCGCTGGCACCCTGGAGGCCGTCACTGTGGCTGTGGGAGGTGTCAGTGAGCGGCGGGGAGTCGTCCGGTACAGATAGGAGCAGATCAGTGCAATGCAATGAGCAGAACAAGAGCAGCTGAACCTAGGGGGCCGAACTGCTCAGGACATTACCAGGTGTCTCTTGAAGGGAAAGTAAAGTCACCCGAAGCGCTCCTTAGAGCAGGTATTCCTATGTGAGCGGCAGGGACCCGTTCGGTACAGATGGGAGCAGCTATTGTAGTGAGCAGAACGTGAGTAGCTCAGTTTAGGGGGACGAGCTGCTCCACAGGGCGCAAACAGATGTTTGTCGTGAAGCTGAAGTAGAGGCACTTCTTATGAACTACTATAGAGCAGGTACTCTCACGTGAGCGTCAGGGTCCATACGGGAGCAACTCCTGTACAGTGAGCAGGAGACTCAACAGGAGACGCATTGAGCAGCTAAGGCCTAAAGGGCCGAGCTGCTCAGGACGTTACCAACAGAAAGTAAGGATGTCCATTGAAGCTGAGTGAGGAACTAGCAGCCTTCCTATGTACTACTAGAGAAGGTATTTCAATGTGAACGGCTGGGAGTCGCTTTGTACATATGGGATCAGTTCTGTACAGTGAGTAGAATGTGAGCAGCTCAACCTAAGGAGACACTCTGCTTAGGACATTACCAGGTGTCTTATGAAGTAAGACTAGAGGAACTCACAGAACTCCTTATGTACTACTAGAGCAGGTACCCCCACGTGAGGGGCTGAGAGCAGATGGAAGCAGCTATTGCAGTGAGCAGAACGTGAGCAACTCAGCTAAGGGGACGCGCTGCTCAGGACGTAACTAGGTGTCTCCTGAAGCTAGTGTAGAGGAACTCGCAGCACTCTTTATGCACTACTAGAGCAGGTACTCCTTGTAAGCGGCGGGGAGTCGCTTTGTACTGATGGGAGCAGTTCAATGCAGTGAGCAGAACATGAGCAACTCAGCCTAGCTCAGGACTTAACAACAGGTAAGGGGGTCTCCTGAAGCTGAAGTACTAGCACTCACAGCCCTCCTTATGTTGTACTCTGGCGGGTCCTTCCATCTCTCATCAGGCTGGGTATCTGAGGTATAACACGACTCCTGTTACGCAGTGCTACCTGATAAGCAACAAGAAACCGGACATTAGGACTTTGCTCCTTTAATATAAAACTGATTGTTCTTACTTCATGCCGAGAAAGTAGAGGCATTCACAGCGGACGTAGAGGACATTTTATAGGACTTTGCTTTCTATATACTATTCACGATTCCTACCAATTCTGAGATCATGTTCCTGCTCTTTGATACAACTTTCATACATAGGGGTCGCAAGCAGCATTTTCAGTACAACAATCTCTGGACAAGTACCACATGGACCAACAGCATTTAATGAGGTATCGGTACACGCGAACGCTCCAATTCCTATAACTGCAGGCTCCCCCTATCCTAGCCTGTAATGTCTAAAACTATGAGTGAATCGATAGATCTGAAGTACCTATTACCAGGAAATTGTCTAAAATGTGATCTTTGTGGGGACAAGTTCTAAACGACGGACTTCTTATTAAACTGAACTCTAACTTTTGAGAATCAGGAAACTACAGTTATTTACTCTAAATGCAGTGAGTTAGGAGGAAATCAAAAAGGGAGGCGATGTGTGTGTTTGGAGTAATACCTTCAGATTCTTCATACAAGTTTCATTATCTATGAAACAGAGGGATCCTCGGCATGGCCATTATTTAAAGGACAAACCTCTTCTTGCTTTTATCACTGACTGATTAGGATAAGAAAACTAAATGATTTACCACTCGAAAGGAAATTTAACACCTAAAAGACAAGGCACTGCCAGACAGACAGGCCCTTGTTTACAAAGACAGAGGATGCCAATAATGTCCGTGTTATTTGCAATGGTTAAAGCAGCAGTCCAGGCTCCTGTCGCTGAGGGTCGGTGATTATTTTTAAACCGAACGAAAATGGGGCGTAATTAGGAAGGCAATGCACTTAAACGTCGAATGAGGTGGCTCATATTTCCTTGGTGCCACTCCTCTAAGGACTCCAGCAGTGACGATATAGACCATGATCGGTGTCTGGGGAATGTTTTACATGGAAGTAGGTGGATGAATTGATCACTGTCGCTGCACATGATTGATAGGGTTTCTTTTGAGGAATATGATTGACAGCTGGGCGGTTGGGGCCTGACTGCTGCCCGCTCCAGGACTGACAGGGGAATGAACACTGGGACATTGTGATATACATTTGTACTGGTTATAATATCTTGAATGAATAAAAACAGTTGTCCATGTTTTGGGTACCCCAGTGGCACTGCCGATCTGCAGTGGTGTTAAAAACGCCCTTCTCTTGTTTCAGTACAAAAACTTCTGCCGAATTAAAGGCCTGTAATTAGGCTGAACTCAGCTCTCAAAGCAATTAGGCCACGAGTTTGTCGATGGTCTTTGACGGCTGGTGTCACGCACCCACCTTTCAATGCAACGACTATTCTCTTCTGTTAACTGTCCTACGAACCGCCCTGTACACCTTTTTCATGAGTTTGCGCAGCGGACCCTCCCATAGACGCTTTGTACCCAAAACCTCAAGCCTGTTTCCATTGGCATTCATACCCAAAACCTTGGTTCAGACAAATCCACCAGGGGGCGCCCGCTAATGAAAAAGGCCTATCTTCTATCCATACTCAGAGGTTAAACTTGCTTTAGTGCTAGAATAAATTGTCAGGCAATATACCGACAAGAATAATTAAGTAATTAACAAGGTGACTGCATTGAAAGAACACTCTATGTAAGTGAAATGGAATAATTCAATAAAAAAAATATCCTCGACGTCTCCCATCTTTGCCATAACTGCTAAAGGACGTACCTGCTCCATAAGACTCCTCGTATAGGATAATACACTTCAATGTTCTTTCTATAGCGGGCCACACAAGGCAGGTGTCACCCTTCAGCCACCCTGAAGGAGTCTTTCCCACGACCATGTGGCGTCTTCCGCTGAGGGGTTGTTCAAAGACATTGTAAGGGTAAGAGTGGACATCTAGAGAGAACTTTTTACACTCTACCACTGCGCCACCTGGGTGTTGTATGGAGCAACTTTGGACTGACCATTATGCACATAAATGCCTATTCTGTGTGAATGACCCGGATTGATACTTCAAAATGTATTGAATTGCCATTTTTGATGCATCTGATCACTAGGGAAGTGGACACACACAGTCTAAATAAAAGCAGGCCTGCCTCCATATAACCACGTGGTCCCTAGTGTGATCCCCCGCGTGCCGCATATAACCAGCGGCCAACCAGAGGAGACAGCGTCCCCTTCCCGGCATGCTTTGGCCGACCAGGTGTCTCCCCCTACCCACCCCTCCCCCACTGTGTGTGAGGGTCTCGTAAGGTGAGGACGTCCGACGTTAGCGCCCCCTGATTGAGTAGGAATTACGAGGAGCGAACCGGAGGAGTTTAACTACTGTGGGGATTCCTTCACTTTGATTTGGTAAGTGGATGTCTTTTTGTGTTACCTCTTCAATAGAGAGGCACAGAGAAAATACATCAACCTAGTCAATATTTCGATTAATTGAATATGGTTTCCCCTTTTTGTACCTTTCTTTTTTTGTTTTTCCCTCTTTCTTTTTCACCCCTCAAAGATGTTTTATCTGACTTCACGACCAAACATCCCACACACAAGTTAAACTTGGGAATCACTTAGTTATTAGTCCGAGGGATATAAGTTGCCTCATACTGGCCAGAGTAGGATGTAGTTATATGAAACAAAGCCAAGAAAGCGCTGAAGATTCAGGGGTGGATTGAGGGGAGGGGGATCTAAGGAGTCTTGCCCTGGGGAGAGGGGAGCCAACTACACAGGGAGTCATGCATGTGTGCGTGAATACGCATCGTTTAAGTTCTAAACCTACAAACTCACCAACCTCCCCCCCCCCCTCCCCCCTCCCCGAATTTAGCAAATTCTGGATCCACGCCTGAGATTAACATAATATGAAGTTATCGTTGCTCTCCCTAACCTTGTATAAGCGGCACCCTCACCTGTACCGACGATTGGCATCTCTCCATCTCAAGGATGATAGTTTTTGATCAGTTGCATTAAATCACGGTGTTCCTGGTTTTAATCCATAATAACACATGGTGAGGCCCCGGGGGTGAAGTCCAGTTAGTAGATCAGCGTCGTGTACATTAGAGGGGAGAAGTCTGTTTGCGTGTTATGTATTTTTGCTTTTGTTTGCTCTACAAGTGTTTTTATTTTCCTTCATGCATTGTTAACATTTTTAGTCTATTATCATTGGCAGCATCTACTCTATTTAAGTGACCCGGCACCTAATAAGTGATGGTATTTATACAGACATATGCTAGCAGTAATTCAATATATTGTCCATGTTTACCTTTCCTGTTGCTCAAAAATACAAATATCCAGGACGTGACGGTGCATTTCCGCGCACATTACCCCATACAAATAGCCGTCACGTGCATTGTGAAAGGCTAAGGTGTACACTATAAGGTATATCACGTCTCGTGGTGCAGGGTCCGTGATTCTGAAAGGGCTAAATGTGGACCGTGATGGGGTATGCACAACTAAACGTATCTTAGGTGCATGCAGGCACACATCATTTTCAATAGTTTCGTATTTTGGGGACGAAAATAGGTTTTGGGTGGGGAGAGGAGGGAGCCTCTTGACTTTTTCCGTTTCCCAACTCCACCTCGGTATCACCCCTCTCTATAGGGGAAGGGAGAACTTGTCCGGAGTGATGGATAGTGTGTGAGCATAGGATCATGCTGCAGAAGAATTGCTTTGATATCACATCTATTACCCCGTAAAAGGGTTCTCAGGAAAGTAGACATTGCAGTTCAGGAGTGGTTAAAAGTCAGCGATGCAAGCCTCGCCTGAATATTAAATCATTGCAATCGCAGGCCGACCAAAAACATACGTTTAATTTGATAGACCCGTATATACAAAAGTATCTCTAAGACCCTAACGCATAAATAAACATGAATGCCTAGGTCGATTGTATACCTGTGTTAAACATGCAAAAGCCCTGAACTGTTCTCACGGCAGAAATCATGTCCAAAACTGGTAGAAATATAGAGGTCTTTCTTTCAATGACTTTTTATTTAGAAATGTCCACCTACAAAAACAGCATCTGCAGGCGCAGCCTGTAGGTCCACGTTCACATAATCACTGCACGCACGGAGAGGTTCATTCGTAACCTGAGTTATAGCCGTGGTATCGCACTTCACACTACGTTGGGGATGGGGTCCACAAGGTGTGAATATACCCTGGGCGTTAGATTCACACCCCATTATCTTTCCGTTTTTATGCGTTTCCCACTATTTTCAAAACTTCTTTAGTGGCAAACTGCGGGAGAGAAATTATTTGGAAGGCACATGTGTACCTAACAGCTGTTTTCTTCTCATTTTGCCACGATTACGGGTATGCATACCTGTAATTTTAGCTTCACTGTTTTGAAATGTGTTGAAAGCACAGGAACTACACGGTAAGGGTAACATAATAAACACAGTTTATAACGTGACTCTTAAGGGCTAAAGGACCAGAGGTCAACATTAGATTGAGTAGTATATATTACTTGTGCGAAATTCACTCACGCTAAATAGTGTGAATGTTCAGCTACAAGCAAGGTGGTTAGGTTCGATTTTTGCAAGTCGCATTTTCTCATGAACTCAAGGAATCAGTAAGTTACATCATACTGCCCATAATTATTAGGGCTAGTGTGGTTGGTCAGGGCTGGAACAATACAGTAGCTCGTTAGTCCCCACTTTGGAAAATTTCCTGGCTAAAGATGCTGGATAATCAGACATAATAAGGTTGTCAGATCATCTGTGACCAAATATCTACAGCTTAGATGAAAAGCTAATAAAGAAAAAGTAGACGGAGGAATGGAATGAATTTATTTTTATTCATCATTTAACCACTTCCACATACATGTGTTCTTCCAAGTAGTTATAAAAATATGTTGTGCTAATTCTTTGGAAAATAGCTTATATAGCTTATTAACCATAGTTCGTTGTGTCATTTACCCGGTATACAGCATGGAAACAAATAACCATAGAGATACATGAGATACTGTATTTCTATAATATAGCCTACAGGAGTTTCTCTTGGCTAAACCCCAATATTCATGATGCTCTAGGCAGCCGTAATGTATGACCAGAAGGTGGAGGGAATTACCTACGACCCCCTCTTGTCGATCAAAATCTACACTTGTCTGCCACTGGGGTTCACCTCCAGTAAACTCCCTGATATTGTGGCCGGCTTCGGCCATTTATCAAAGTCATATCTAAGACGTAGCTACAGGCATATTATTTTCCATGCCGTGGGGCATTCCTTTCTCCCTAGCTGTGTTTGCATTACGAATCACAAGATAGTTGTTCACAGTTATTATGTTTATGGAGGATATATTTCAGGGATATGATTATTAAATGGAGTATGTTGATAAGAAAGATATCATGATTCAAGGAATTCTTGCATGAAGCTAATTCCCTGAGTTATTTGATATTGCATCTTAGATAAAGCTTCCCTTGAATTCATGGGCACAATGGGGGGAATAATAAATGCAAAATGAAGCAAATGAAATGCCCTGTATAAATGCATTATTAATTTTAAATGGGAAATCCAAGCTTATTGTAGGTATAGATAAGCTTGGCTTTCCAATGGAATGTCACATTTATTCATACGATATTATGGATATGACATTTTCTGCAAAAATAACAAAACATAATGTCCTTGCATTTTTTGTGAACGGAAATTTGCAACCATGTAGGAATCTCTTGAGGATGCACTCAAACCACTCCTATTCGGAAAAATAAAGAAAAGCTGCTTTATCACAATCACATGTGGTTTACTATGCCATAGCAGATTGGATCAATCCCAACTGATATGAATGATGCCGGTAGGGTTGAGCACATACTACTACATTATATACATATCAGATGGATCTACCCCATCACGAGTAAGGGTTTGTGCGATGCCTGTGGCAGCCAATCAAATTGTCCGAAATCATACACTCACACTGATGGATTGGCGCTCCGAAGTCTACGCAACCTAGTGATCTGAAAATAATTTCCATGAAGTCATATTAAATCTTGGCAAAAGGGGTTGTGTTCGCAAGACGTAGTAGACTATATGGGATCTTGATTTATTTCCATCTATACAATATGAGATAGCGATAGAATTAAACCAATTTTTACACCAGTATATAAATAATGCCTATAAACCCTAGTCATTAGCCGAACAATGCGGCCGTCCATACACGAGATAACACCCCGTCCCCCTTCTAATCGCCCCTCTCTAAGATAAGTGACAGCAGAGGGCCACCCTATTAGGTCTCTGATTAAGTGTACCCTACCCCCGCTGCCAGAGTCTCGGGGGAACTCGTTAAACTAACCCAGACGTGGAGTTGTTGGGAAACCCCAAGTGGAAACAAAAGAAATTGCTTTGAGCCAAATCACACTACATCCATCAGTAACTTCAAAATGGGGCTTAAAACAAATGTGACTCGTTTTGGCGAATTGAGTCGGATGTCGCACCGGGTCGATTTTTAGAGACCTATCCCATCAGAAAATTCAGATTCTTAGCTTTAAAATGAGTAGTAACAGCCGACATCCGACTCGTTGCGACTTCCGACCCAATTCGCCAAAACAGGTCACAAATTTACATATTTTTTGCGCTGATAGCTTTCTGTGCATCAACATTGTTTCATTACGCCTTTTCGTTTATCTCATGAATATAGCAAGCCTATTTTCAAAGCTCAAGGACAGTCATTTAATGAGTCATTTATGTAAACATTAAGGTTGTCAACTACTGATTAAAGAATATACATGATAGAAATAGCTATGCCACTACTACATACACATAATAAAAGCTTTCAATATTTTCCAAAACAAGAAGACAAAATAATATAGGTAAAGTGGGACATTGTTGAAAAATATGAGTCTTTACCCAGCATCTTGTGATATAACAGAAATGTTCTGCAACCATACTTTTTTAGTCAGTTTGCTACTAAGATGGCATATACCAATTACGTTATTGATGGTGTGAAAGTTCTTATAACATTATTTTTTGGTGAGGTCAGAATGGAATCAAAACAGACCATGATGGGAACATTTTGTCTGGTTGAAGAATGTAACCAGAAAGTTTTGATAACATTGTAGTGCAACACAACAGCAGTATGTTGCAGCAACAATCTTGGGAGCCATCAAAATAATGTACAAGGAACCAATACAGAACGCTGCTGCAATGTTATAATAAAGTCCCATGTTTGACGGGGCAATTATTGGTGCCCCAAACAGTGCCTTCTCTCATACTAAGCACCAAGGAGGCAGTGGTGGGTAGAACTTCTAGAAGGAGGGTGAGCGGACTCTGTGATTAAGGCGCGTGTTTGAGTGTCCCGGCCCTAAGCCTGGTAGGTGGACAAGGTAAACTCTGCTGAGACAATACGCAGACAGGACTTAATTTGGTAGGGCTCGGGTAAGGAATGGTACTCGAATAGGGACTGTATCAATTACTTATACTGACAGAAGTGTGTTGTGCCATGTGGTGTTTTGCAACGGGCCCAATCAGAGATTAGGAAATAGTGGTACCCAATTTCTATAGCCATGCTTCATTACATTGTTATTCTTTGCAAATACAGCTGTAAGCATTAATTTTATATAGTTACCAACAACTGAATGAAAATTATACACAAGAGAAATAGCTGTACAATGACCTTACACATAATCAAAACTTTCAATATTTTCCTAAAGAACGAGACTGATATGGGTAAACCAGGATATTTTCTTTAAAAATACAATGCTGGTTAACACTTGGTACCCTAAACAGTGACTTCTCACAACCTGAGAAGCAAGGAGGAAGTGGTCATTAGAGGGAAGGCGAGCAGACTCAGAAATAGCTTTACAATGGCCACATATATATATTAAAAGCTTTCAGTGTTTTCCAAAAGGAGACATTACCACAAAACTGGAAAAGAGTGGGATCAGGTGGTGCCGCTGGTAAACCGTTGTTATATATCACAGAAACCTTTTGTTAACATTTGGTGCCCTAAACAGTAGCCTCTCCTCAGCTCGAGAACCAAGGAGGCGGTGGTTGTTATAAGGAGGGTGGGTAGACTCTGTGAATAAGGCGCGTGTTTGAGTGTCCCAGCCCTCAGGCTGGCAGGTGGACAAGGTAAACTCTGCTGAGACAATACACAGACAGGACTTAATTTGTCAGGGTCTGGGCTAAGAAATGCTGCTCACATAGAGACCGTATCAATTACTCATACTGTCAGAAGTGAGGGGCACCGTGTGGTGTGTTGTGATAGATTAATCAAATATTGGGGAAAAGAAGCACTCAATGTCTACAGCCATGCTTCATTGTTCCTAATCTTTTGGATTGAAATTTGAACAAGGTATTTTCTGATGGAGAAGTATACTATACATTTTGCTGATAGGATAGACCAGTATTAGATAGGTTAATCCCTTCTCTTATCATAATCCGAATAGGCCTTATTTATATACTGGGTGTGCCAATTGGTTTGATTCTATCTTTATTTTATATTGTATAGACCAATATTCCATAGTTAGCTACGTCTTGAGCATGGCTGGGTTTATAGGGCTTATTTATATATTGGCGTGCAAATTGGTGTAATTTGAAAATTTAATGATCTGAGCATTTTGGGGAGAGAATTTCAAATACCACTGACTTTCAAAATATATCGTCTAATTGGCGTTCTTGCGTCTTACCCAAGGGGTTCACAGCTTATCAGAGATCAAGGATCCTGTTCCCTATTCACAAAATGATCCCAGATTCCTATTCGGATTTATCATCTATGGCCAAAGAGTTTTGAGCTTTGCAGGGTGCAGGTGCGGAAGTAATTAAGAGAAGTATATTGTGTGAATGATGAATGTACTTGTTGCATGAGCTCGAGATACAGTCAGTTGGTTTAGAGACATGCTTCAACTGTATGTAGTTTGACAACTCTGTATACTGAGGAAGGAAACTTATTTAAGCACGAAATCACAGGCTCTGTCTAATAGGTGAGATGTTTAAAACGTATTGTAGAGACGGGAAAGAGCAGTATTCCGGATCCAATTCCAGATCTATACGTTTGGAAAGAAAATTAGGATCTTTTCCAGACAGATCCAGGATAAATTCCGAAATCCAGACAGGCTGTTAATTAACTGTAAGGTCGCCCATTACTATGCACGGGTGAAGTATTTCTTTATATGGTTTACTTTTGCAACCAAATATGGGGAGGTCAGGTTACCTGCCCCAGCCCCACTTCCCCAATAGATTCGCCCCTTGTTTTATGTAATGGATCTTATTCATTTAGAGTGTAATCAATGGCTGCACTGGTGACAACATGCCTAGTCATATTCCATTCTGCTGAACTGGAACCAGAATCAAACCAGGAATCTGTCAAACAAGGGACCAGAGCTCCACCACTGGACTACCTCAGGTAATCATACCCACCTGTACCCAGTGAATTAAAACACATGTCTAGACACTAAACCAATCGAAATATAATTTAGGGAAAAAAAACATGTGCGATAGATATCACTCTTTACGTGGCAGGTGATGGGAGGTGGTCGTTTATAAGTGCTCCCACCTATAGGGGCTCCCAGGTATACGGCCCATCCAGCTGCCCTGAGTACATAAATTTTAAGTACTATCATACTGATAGGGGACGTGATTGGGGGTTCATGGGAGGACATGAGGTCAGTCCAGTATAACTTCTGAATTGCGCTGAAATTGCAATGGTTTTCAAATAGAAAAATGAAAAATGGCAGACTTATGTATATTATATCTTTTTTTCCCAAAAGTATTCAGTGTTAATTACAATATAAGATGACATGACATATTGTTCATATTTTGGTGAAAATATAAGAGATAATACCAATCCAATTCTGGATTAAAATAACTCAATTTCTTTTATAATGAATTTCCCTATGTTCACCTACACACTGTGTTTATTCATACCATGAACTAAAGGCCAAATTCCACTTTTTTTTTTTTATTTTGAAACAATGCTTCACGTGTACACATGTTCTTCCAGCACAAAAAGAAGAGAAAAAATCTTACAGCTGTTAATAGAGCGACATAGGAAAATTGGTGATGTTATGAGACAATATGAATAAGATGGCGTGTATGATGTTCGATGATTCAGGTCCTTAATTTTCAGGACAAACTATCATAAAAAATCATGGAAACCAGCCATACGACTCAGATATCAAGCAGCTGAGTTATAGCACTTTTAAATTTCACTTTGGTGGACGAACGTTGTATGCCATATGGGATTCTATCCCACAAGCGCACACCCCTAGTCATTGGACTTTTCAAAATCTTTTCATAATTCCGCTTCTTATACTTAAATTTAACCTTCTTGTGACTCCTGAGTCGGATAGCTGGTCTATCCTCCTGTAGTGCAACACGTTTCTCTTTTAGCCTATACATAAGGGAAAGATGTTGTTGATGGCGTCGTTTTTCAAGTGGACATATATTATACAACTGACCAACACGAATAGCATCCATCTCAGCATGCATCTTACAATCAATCGTTCTGACGGCTTTTTCTTGGAGTGAATCTAGTTTTTTAATCTGTTCTAAGGGACCACTTTCAATCATAAAGTTCGCATAGTCATATACAGGTAGTATTGTTTGCTTATATATTATTGACGCTATATGGGCAGTTATAAATTTCCGAATTCTTCCAAGATGCTGGATACGGGCATTCAGTTTATCATGTTTGCATTTTAAAAAATGCTTAAACGTTAAATCGCTATCAATTGATACTCCTAGATAAACATAATTTGGGACAGTTTCTAACAGGATTCCTTTCATACAAACAGTCGACTGTATATTATCATTCCGAAAAGGGGAGAAAAGCATATGCTTAGTCTTATCAATGTTTATGGTTAACCTATTCATATCACACCATTCAGTAACAACTTTCAGACTATTTTGGACACCAGCCATTGCTACATCAGGGTTAGCATCAGAACAATAAATCACAGTGTCATCGGCATACAAAAGGATTTTTGGCATTGTTTCATCAAATAATTGCAACAGGTCATTAACGTACATGATAAAAAATAAAGGGCCCAGAATGGAACCTTGTGGTACTCCATGCGTAATGCTATTACTAGCGGAGAGCGTCCCGTCAACTTTAACACGTTGTGTGCGATTACTTAAATAGCTCTCGCACCACTTAACAGCATGCTTGCTTAATCCGAAATAGTGCAGTTTTTGTAGAAGTATTGCATGATCTATAGTATCGAACGCTTTACTGTAGTCAATAAAGACTACACTAGTATACAATCGCTCATCATTGCTGTTATAAAGATGTTGGGTTAGCTCCATTATAGCGGTTGACGTGCTATGGTTTTTTCTAAACCCATGTTGTCTGGAATCTAGCATATCAGCTCCCTCTAAGTAAAAAGTTAACTGGTTATGGACAGCCCTTTCTAATATCTTACTTGGGGCTGGCAGCCCCGATATCGGCCTGTAATCCGCGATATTTAAAGAGGGACCTTTCTTAGGGATGGGGGTAATGGTACCACAAGACCAGTTCTTTGGGAAAATTGCCGTGTCCAAGCTTTCATTCAAAATATGACAGGTTTCTAGACAGCATAAATCCAGACTATCTTTAAGTATTTTCATACTAATACCGGTGATGTTAGAGGACTTATTCACATTTAGACCTCTAATTAATGACTTTGTTTCCGGGACCCCTATAAATCTAAATTCAAAAGGTCGGTCAATATGGATCACACTCATATGTAATGGTTGCCAGGGGTTAATAAACTTGTTTGCTAGTAGGGATCCTATTGTACTATAGTAGGTGTTCATTTCATTGGACATCTCCTCGCCCATTACCATATCACCATCAGTAGTCCGTATTCTTTTACATGGCTGAGAGTTTCTTTCCTTACCAACATGTAAATTTGTGTTTATAACCTGCCAGAATTTCTTAGGCTGTTGTTTCAGGTCATGCAGTTGGTTACAAACGTAGTCCCTCCTTTTTTTAATAATTAGATTACGAACCAAGTACTTATGATGTTTAAATTTTTCCCAGTCTGTCAGTTTTTTAGTCTTTTTTGCTATTGTAAAAAGTTTTCTTTTTCGGTTTATTTCACGGGACAGCTCTCCGTCCAGCCAGATTGGTGTATCTAAACGTCTAGTGACTTTCCGTAAGGGGCAAAGTTTATCAATACTACTAGTGATAATTATCAGAAGTTGAGACCACAGGGTTTCAGGATCATCTTTAGTCAACCAAAAATGGCGCCATTGGGTATTGTCAAAGATGATATTTGACAAATTTTCTTTATTGTAATAACGATGGGATCTTATTAAAATTTGTTCCGACTTGTGATGTTCACGTGCCTTTTTTATCAACATAAAAATAGGCAGATGATCCGAGATGGCAAAGTCTAGGACCCCACTATCGGCAATACGATCGGTTGGGACAGTAGTAAAAATAAGATCAATCAAGCTCTTACTATTCTTTGTGATACGACTATAATTTTTAATTAGCTGTCTCATATTATAACGTGTTTCCAGGTCCTTTAGCAGGGTTTTCTGGGGATTACTACGTTTTTTATAGTCAATATTGAAATCACCAAACAATATTAATGAGCGATTCGAAGGATTACCTCTACTTAGGAGGGGTTGCAATGTACTGTCTATTGAGTTAATAAATTCGTTATGGTTCCCAGCCGGGGGGCGGTATACCAGGCCAATTACAAGTTTTTTGTGTCCCGGGACTGATAACTTGACCCAGTATTCCTCGGTGTTCATGTTACATTTACAGTGGGACTCTAAGACCTCTATATATGAGGCCAGGTCATCCCGAGAGTGCTCTGCTGATTTGCAGCCAATACACTTTCGCTATATTTGGTGACTCTGCCAATAAAACTTACCAACATGTTGGTAAATTTTATTGGCAGTGCCACCTATTATATATCGGCAGTAGCAAAAACGCATCGGTGTGAAATCAGCAGTGCACTTTCGGTATGTGGAATACGGCCTTTAAATAACTGAACCTATGTAAAACATTTGGTCAAAGTGAAATGACTGGAGAGGGGTTGATTAATTCCTTTCAGTATAATTGTGATAAACCAATAGACATCATGGCATAGAAAAACAACCTATTTACAGTAATTCACCAGTTTCCATCTTCTTATTGTTAGTTTTATTATATGATAGTTTTATTACACGACACAAATCACACTTTTATAGCCACATCAAATGGACTCCTCATTGATTTAATTCATGCTAACACTAGCACACTCATACTTTTACCACCACCATAAATATTTGACACATTTGCACACGGAGCTTCCCTAAACGGTTCATCACTGAGATTTATTACATTTGGTACTCGCACATGGCATGATTCCCTGCAGTTTGCCTACCCCATTAACGCGGAAACTGCTCCTGGTATCGGCAGATATTGAGCCTTCTCACTTCAGAGAACACAGTAACTAAGCCTCTGTAGCAGGAAGGGAAGTCATTCAGATATCGGTGTAGGTGGATGGCAATGTAATGGCCATGGTAACTGCTTATGTGGTGCAAAGTGTAAAGCAACATGTACTTGCCATTTATGATTTTTATCTCTTGAGATACTTAGGGCTGGGTTCATTGTAAACATAAAGGGAGTATACGTATCTTCTTTCCTACATTGTATCGGGGATACATGCTGTTACTAATCAAATCCAAACTTTAAAGAAAATTAATACTCATAACAAAATTACTCAGAATAAAAGGAGACGATGTCAAAATATATTAAAATCTGCCCCTGAAGGATAAGATGATGCTCACTTCACTTGTATAGAAGATTTATGTTTGGCCACAGTCTCTACCTTGACACCAGCTTTAACTCTCAACACCTGGCCTCAACCACAGACTCTGTATTTTTGCATCTCCTTCAAACAATTATTTGTACAAGTATATTCAAAATTATATTTACAGATGGACATGTGTCTCCCCATACTGTTCCAAGGAAGAGTTATTTAATGTTGCAGGCTGCTCGGTTTCCGCTGGACCATTGGGAGTGCAGTATAAAGGGTTAACGTGTCTGGCCCATGATCCATACAATGCGAATACCATAGTAATCCAGTGTATCTTAACTACTCATGTGGTTCCATACCATGTACCAGTAGATCTAATGTCGGTTATCAAACACCTATATGAAATCCAATAGAGCAGTAAAAAGCAACTACAACCCCATAAAGATTAACAACTGCTATGCCCGACCTCAATCAATAGCTAAATTGCTCATAACCCAATCAATACCTAGATTGTTCATAAAGGGTGAAAGAAAGAATGGGAATGAGGTAATAACCAAAAATATTGTGTGGCCCACCAGAGAGAGGTCAATATCTACATGTCTCGGTGAGAGATACCCAGCTGACTATAGAATGTTGCCAAGGGACTATAAACCACTCGTAGGTCTGACTGCATTGACTGACGGTAGGGTCACTAAGTGCCCTTTACTGTTGATTTGGGGTCTAATAAGCACCCTGTGATGTTTATAGTAGTGTGTTTGATACTTCCCAACACGCCTGAAGCTGAGCCAGACTTTTGTGACAAAAAGACATAAAGAACCTCTCATGGATCATGATGTGTTTTACTATCATCCTTATAAATTTTCCATATGAAAAAAAAGTTAAGTTATATGAAGTAAACTGACCTGGTTTCTAAAAGTCCCTAAAGTGGGCAGACAGTGCAGGTTCATGAGAAAGGTGTATAATGGGTATTATACCAAGAACAAAGGTGAAAGAAACATGGGCTATAAGCATATAAAATCCTAGAATCAAAATAATTATGCTTATAGAGTCCCCTTTCCCATCTTTTATCTAAGAATGTTTTCTTAAGTAAATCCTGAAGACTGTCTTTCCAGGAAGAAAAGGAAATTATCCTCTCACTATCCCAATATAGGTTCCTTAGGCCTACTAAGCTACTCGAGCATTTTGATACGGTGTAGCCTTAGTCTTGTTTCTACAGAAGTAATTAGGGACAATTATACAACACCGTTTATACTGTGCACAATGTAAACAGGAGTTACCTGTAGAAGATCAACTATGAAGTTAACAAGAATCAAAGTCAGCTTTCCATATACTACTCACACTATTTTGCACATGTCACTTGTTTAAAAAATACTTTGAACTATATAACACTCAAATCCTTGAATCCAATAAAGTCAATCCACTTGATATTGTAAATGTAAGTAGTAAAGCTTGCTGAAGTGACAACATGCGTGCAGGCAGAACTTGAGTTGGTACTCAATTTAATTAATACCAATATCAGCACACTTATACATTAAGCAACATCATAAATATTTGACACATTTGCACATGAAGAGTCCTAAATGCTTCATCATTGCATTTCATAGTGTCACACAAGGCATGATTCCCTGCAATTTGCCTCCCTCATTACTGCAGAAACTGCTCCTGGTATTGGCGGATGTGGAGCCTTCTCGGCTCAGAGAACACAGTAACTAAGCCTCTGTAGCAGGAAGGGAAGTCACCCCGATATCGGTGTTGGCGGATGGTAATGTCATGGCCATGGTAACTGCCTTTGGGGTGCAAAGTGTCAATTCAATAGTAAAATGTACTTGTCATCTATGACTTTTCCGTTTGATTCCCCAGGAAAAGTCAAATATCCTTAAAGGGTTCCTTGCACATTTACAAGTTTCTAATTTGTGTGTATTTGACTTCATTTATATGTTTCTCAAATGTTTCAAATGAAAAATAATGCAGAATATCAGGAAGTAGTAAATTATATAGTTTAGAATATTAGATTTGGGAATTCCCTGAATTCTGAGCCTTTCAGTGCTCCCCTAGCTACATTATGATTATGGGAATTCCCATTCAAAATAACTTGGGAATCCCAGGTTATTGAATTAATTTAGGTGAGTGAAATATACAATTGATAATAACCTATATGGGGCCTAATATAAATACTTCATGCATAATTTCCTTTCTACAAATCTGTGAGTCTGGGGATTCCCTTTTATTGAAACACGGGGATTCCCAATTTTTTTCCTTCAAGATATTTACAGATGTGATATCTGGCTCCCCATACTTTTCCAAGAAACAGTAAACTAGTGGTTCAGACTGCCCTGGTTCCACTGGACCAATGGGTGTGCTGTATCAAAAGGGTTAAAGTGTCTAGCCAGTGATCTATAATAGATTACAACAGACACCATAGGAACCCAATGTGTCTTAACTGCTTATGTTGTTCCATACGATGTACCAGTAGATTTGATGTTGGTTGTACAACACCCATATGATATCCCATAGAGCAGTAAAAAGCAGCTACAGCACCCTAAATACAGCCCCATAAAGATTAACGACTGCCATGCCCAACCTCAATCAATAGCTAAATTGCTCATTACCCAATCGATAACTAAATTGCTCATAAAGGGCAAAAGAAAGAATGGGATTGAGGTAATAACCAAAAATATTGTGGTCCACCCCAGGAAAGTCTATATCCCAATGCCTCAGTTAGAGATATTCAGGGTCCCAGTCGACTGGAGAGTGTTGCAGAGGGACTATAAACCACTCACAGGTCTGACTGCATTGACTGACGTTAGGGTCACTAAGTAGCCTTTCCTGTTGATGTGGGGTCTGAGAAGTGCCCTCTACTGTGTGCGTCTGATATTTCACAACTCCCCAAAATTTGGCCAGACCTATGCGATGATAAGGCATAAATAATCTCTCATTGATCATGATTGTTTTTACTATTATCCATATAAATTTGACTGTATGAAAAGAATGTTCATGGTTTCAGAGATATCATGAGAAAATAAAACATGAAAAAAACTTGGCAAAAGGTTTATCAGATCCTAGAATCAAAATATAGTTATAGAGTCCTCTTTCCCATATTTTCTCTAAATAAGTTTTCTCAAGTAAATCCTGATCTCTGAAAACCTTTTGTATAGATCTACTTCTGTCCAGGAAGCAGTAAAGGAAATCATCCTCTCACTATCCCTGGGCCAACTAAGCTACTCAAGCATTTAGATACGGTGTAGCCTTGAGTGTCACAGCTGTTCCTTGATGTTGTAAGATAAAAACGTATGGCTTTCTTGCATGGCTGGTCAGTTTAGTAGGCATATTGTAGCCAGGCAAAAGCAAGGGAACGCCAGATTTAAAAAACAGCCATTTGATCAAGCAGTTGTTCTACATATTGGATAGGGATTCACCTAGTGTAATTATGTGTGCAATTACCATTCAATCTGTAATAATCATTATCATCAGCTACTGGAATTGACTTCGGTTACAATGACTTAGGTCATTGTAACCGACGACTTTGTGACATAGTTTATACTGTACACATTGTATACACGATGTTGCCTGTGTAAGACCTACTACGTATGCAACATGAATCAAAGTAATCATTCCATATACTACTCAGACTATTTTTGACATGTGATTTGTTTACGTAATACGCCATAAGATGCATGTCCTTGTCTAAGTCATTCGACTTGATATTGTCATGTAAATAGTGAAGCTTTTTGACATGACGTCGTACATGCAGGCGGCGCCCACATTGGTGCCCTATACTCAACCCCCTTCTTTAATATGCCCAAGTTCTCATTATAGAACTAGGTTGTGAAACTATAGCGGTCAAGCTCCGTCGAACACCACCCCATATCCCTCATGATTGATGAAGTTTGTCTGGCCTACACAGCCTCACCGCCATGTCTGAGCAGAGGTTATACACAGGAAGCCAAGGTCTCCTCTAAGAAGAGAAGAGACAACCAGTAATCAGCTCCCTATGATAAGCTCCCATGTCTTCCCAACTCAACCTTTCTTGTTGCTGGGGTAAGGCGCCAATATAGTACCCATTGGTCATGTGTCTGCAAACTACTTTCATTTGAAAAGAAAAATATGGTGGAAATTGTATCAGCCATTATACCTGAAAGTCTAATGCTCCTTTCCTTATGGAAACTGTATGTGATAAGCCCAACATTAATCAATAAAAGGATAAAAGGTATCTGTAATTCTTTGGAATAAAATAAGAACGGTGATGTGTGTATCCCTGTGATTTGTTGGCAAGAGATAAGGCATACACAAACACTAGGGGACCCATTTGATTATGTCCATGTACCGCAGTATGCTGCTACCTTACACTCCAAGTCGCGCTAAGAAGCAGGTAGTAAATAACCCAGACTGCTTGTTTCCCACCAGTGGTGGGCCACCAGAGTGTGAGGGGTAAAAGGTTAAACACAGTCTGCCTGATGATTTATGACAACTGCTGATAACATAGCACCACAAACAGTCATTTGTCCTTTATCCACTCACGGGTGCCTCCTAACATGTCCCATTGACCTAATTCAGACGTCAATAGTTCTCACATATAGGGTGACTATGTGGACTATAAAACTACCAATGCAACACTGTAAGAAAACACACACTTTGCTCAAATAGTGCCTTACAATATCCCCAGAATATAACTCCACCTGTCCCTCCAAAGCAGAGAATTCTTTTAATAAATATTGGCCAAAAATAGGTCAGTACACACCCGAGGACCCCCCCCCCCCCCTGTCCCCTAAATCTGCCACTGAAGCTTATTGAAAAAAAAGGAAAAACATCTATAGACAGAGTACCAGACATATATCTTAAGGCAGAGGTCAAAAATCAGAGGACATAAGCAGGGTCTGTGACCGAAAGTAAAAACTGGTGGCAGGGTAAAGGTTACAGTGAATATAGAATACTGCTCAACTAGAGGGACTAGAGGGCAGAGGAAAGCTGTGATGCCATGTCAACCACCACTTGAAACGCACAGTGACTTGCCAGCTAGGTTTTGACATTTGCTTTTGATGTCCGGCACCATCTCAAAAGTTCTATACTTTTATACCAACAGAACTTGAACTGAAAGGGCCCTAATCAAGTCAGTTGGGTGAGAGAGGACCATATTTGTAGTCCCTATTCAGACTCCCAGGCGGCGGCTGGGTGTGGCCTGAGGGGCTGAAAACCATTCACTGGGCGACCCCATTGAAGCCAGTCTGTAAGTGGCTTCCACTGCACCGGCAATGCCTGGTAATAGGGAAGCCTCTGTTTTCAAATAGTTCTCACAATTCATTTATTTTATGAGTCTTGATTTGAATGAACTTACATAGGTTTGTTAAACATTTCCACTATTAATGGCAAATTGAGAAAGGGGATGTATAATTCTGAACTCATTCAACTTCTAATACCCCATACCCACTAGGCAAATTTGAGCAAACATTGGTCAATTATTTTAGCAGTATTTGGCCAAATTGTACTCTGATTCATTGTAGTGGGTGTGGGGCTTTGATAAGACGAAATGGGATATTATCATATATTTGTCAATCATAGAAACGTCATTGGAAAATATTTATGAAAATAAGGCTGCTTATACTTAACAACAACCAGGGTTTCTACTCCCTTCTATTCCCAATTAATTGGATTATGTCCTCATTTACGCAGCTCTACATACAAGCCTCTCGATTTTAGATGTGTGCTGAGCCACCATGGCTATCTATTTCCTGAGTCAGACAAGCTGAGTGGCTCCTTACTACCTTAGAAAAAAAAAAAAAAAAAGCAGTCCCTACAGTCGTAATAACACTGTATTACAAAGGTTGTTTCTGTTATTGCTCGTCTTGCACTATTAGATATAGAGAAGAAATCATATTCACAAGTTGATATAATAGAATATAATCAAAATCAACTGATTGTTTACCTCACATTAATCAAAGAAGAACAATACACTAGTACTTTCCTACTTAGTTTCATCTGATCTTATAGAATCTATGTGGGCGATATCCTAGGGTTTACTGCATTTCGTGAATGGTCTATCTCAAGCATGATCTCCTCCCCCAATCCTATTAGATCCCCTTCCCAAATCTCCAAACCCATCTATGCACCCTTACTCCAGAGATCAATGCTCAAGATATCTACACCCTCTTTGTTTTTATCCTCCCAACGGCACCCAAAGCGCCCAATCTGTGATTGATAGGCCCTGTCTAGCCTCTGCGCCTTCTTTAAAAGCCAGTCGCAGTAGGGGGAAATCAGGAATGCCTAGAACTAGTTTGCATACAAATATAACATAACCAACTCCAACCGTTTCCCATGCCCCTCATGCATTCTCAACCCCTTTCCTCCATATTTTCAACAGGTAAATTAACAGGTTAATATTCTTAATAATAATGATGGTTTATTATGATTCAGTGAGATATTTCATATCAAAAGTACAGTAAAAATGTATCCTAAGTGGTTCAGTGATATGTGTGTCTTTGTGATTCTTTGGAAAGAAATAAGCCATACCACTATAACACTGTATAGGGGACCAATTTGATTATGTCCAAATGCAACAATATCCTCCCCTCAAGCTACTACACTACTACACTCTGAGTAAGAATCAGGTGGTTAATAATCCAGTTTTCCCAACAGTGGTAGGCCACCAGAGTGTCAGGGGTAGGAGATTAAACTGACTGATAGTTTATGGCGACTGCTGATAACATGGCACCACAAACAGCCACTAAACCTTTATCCACTTACAGTTGCCTCATAACATGTCCCATGGACATTAAAACTTTTGACACATAGAGTGGTCCTGGAAACTACAAAACCACCATGCAATCTTGTATGGGAACATTTTACTAAATAGTGCCTTACAGAATTTACACCTCAAAAATTGAATTTTGAATCATGAGGGAGGATCCAGAGATTTTCATCAGGGAGGGGGAGAGACACTATATTATGTTTCCATTGTACCCTCTGATAAAATAAAAATAGGTGAATCATCTATAGACAGAATACCAGACATAATAGCTTAAGCCAGACCTCAAAATTCAGAGGATGTACCCAGGGCCTGTAACCAAGAGAAAAACTGTCAGCAGTGTAGAGGCCAAAGTCAAGATTATATATTGCTCAATAGGTGGGGGTGGAGGACAGAAAAAAGGCTGAATGCCACATCAGCCGCAACTTTGGACCCACAGTGACATGCCAGCTTGGTTTTGAAATTCACCTTTGATGTCCAGACCCACAGCAAAAGATTTATTTGTCACTATACTTGTATATTTTTTTTTAATCAATTTTTATTATCCTGAGAAAGATACAAGTAGGCTAAAGCCTGTTTTCATTGCCTTCTCAGCATCTCATATCCATAATACATTAGTCTAATATCAAACAGTCATACAATTATATAACATAACAGTTGTAATAAGTAACCAAGGTCATACAAGAAACACAATAAACAAAAATCCAAAGAATACAGAGAGTTTTAACCATTGTTATAACCCACCCCTAATAAACAATAAGGCAGACATTGGGATTTGTGCAAGTACTCAACAGTAATATAAAGATAACACGTACTGATACAAAGTAATATGTATGGTTCACACACGTCAATTTAACAAATTGGGGGTCATACAAACCATCAGAAAAAAGGTTAAGTTAATAGGTTCTAAGCGAGCATATTTTAGTAACACTAATGTCAAAAAAAGTTAACTCATGTAATGGGAAGCAACATAGCATGTTTAGACATGGTTTTAAATTTAGTAAAGGATTGTTCCATTCGTACATGCACCGGCATACTGTTCCAACATTTAGCGCCCTGATACAATATACTACGCTCAAAAGAAATATTATTTGCACGGGTTTCAATGAAAACAGTTCCATCAAAATGTCTCAATGGTCTAGCAGCAGTCTGAATGTATAACGGATTTTCTTTCCTTTTAAAACAGAAATTTTTGAGGTAACACTGATACCTATCAACCAAATATGGTATTCCAGCCTCATGATGTAGGTTCCATACTCCATACCTGGAATCCCTACCAAGTACCAACCGAATTGCTCGATTTTGAAGTTTCTGCATTTTACTTAAGGTTTTCACTGTGAGTTTTATGAAAAAGATGTTTCCATAGTCGAAATATGGTAATATTTTACTTTTGAAAATTGCCATACATTGGTAGGTATCCAGATATTTCTTAATTCTGCTCAACAAATAAATCTTATGAGAGACTAGTTTGATACATTCAGCAGCATGTAATTCAAAAGTCAATTTACAATCCAATTTAATCCCCAAGTAATTAAAATTATTTACGTACAATACAGATGTATTGTTTATTCTGGTATCAAAATGTGTCGCCCTTTTCAACATATGTTTGGTACCAAATAGCATAAGCTTGGTCTTACCAAGATTTATTGTTAATTGATTTTTAGAAAGCCAATTACATAGTAACTTCAGGTCATTAGAGACAAAGCCATGTGCTATTTCTTCAGTTACATGCGTAGCATAAATAACAGTGTCATCAGCATATAATCTGGTGTTACAACATTGTAAGCATTTAGTTAGATCGTTAATATATAGGGAGAACAAGGTAGGGCCTAAAATAGATCCTTGGGGGACACCACATATCAATAGTGCTCAATCTAAAAGTGCCCTAATCAAGGCAGTTAGGTAAGAGAGAACCATATTTGTAGTCCCTATCCAGACTCCCGGGCTGCTGTTGGCTGTGGCCTGAGGGGCTGTAAACCATTCACCAGGTGCCGCATTGAAGCCATAGTCTGTAAGTGGCTTCTGCTGCCAACAGTACTACTTGGTAAAAACAAATGAAGCCACAGTGGTTAATAGCTCCTGCAATCAAGTTATTTTGTGAGGTTTGCCTTGAATAAACTTTCGGAAGATTTTTTTAAAGATTTCCACAAACAGTATTAATTGAGAAAAATGATACATAATCTTGAACTCATACAACCTCTAACAGCTCTTTTAGTAAGACAAAATGAATACTACTCACATGTTTGTCAGTCATAGAGAGTCATAGAATGACATATCTGGAAAAGACACTGCATTTGATAGTTCTACCAATCCCAAGGTTTCTACTTCCAGATGTCCCAATCCCAGAGCCTACATGGTTATCAGTGAAGCAATTGCGTACAAGCCTCTCAATTTGAAATGCGTTTTTCTCTGAGCCAGCCAGACTATTTGTTTCCTTGCCCACCCAAGCTAAGTGGGTCTTTAGAGAAAGTAAAAAATATGCAGTTCTACTTCTTGTAATGACAATCTACTACAAAGAGTATTTCTCTTAGTGCCTGCTGTACCCTTTTACATAATGAGAACAAATCTTGAACAGGAATACATAGCCACAAATATATTTGCAATCTTCCATTGAATACCTCGCTCTAATCAAATGAAAAAATCTACTAATAGAATGCTGTTTTGTGGTGTCTTTTCTTATGGATGTTACCTGGGTAATATGCCAGGGTTTACTGTAATCTTTTTGAATTATAAAATGTCAAAGACAATCTTCACTCCAAATCCTACTGGAAATCTTACCAAAATCTCCAACTTCATCTATGCACCTTCACTACAGAGATCAATGCCTTTAAACGTCGACACCCTCTTCTCTTATCCTCCCACAGGCACCCACAGTGCCCCAGGTCCTGATCGATAGGCCCTGTCTGGCCTCTGCAGCTTCTCTGAAACCCACTCTCAATAGGAGGAAATCAGGAATTCCCAGAATTAGTTTGCATCCAAATACAAATCCCTTTCTTTGCGTCACATATATATCTTACCTCAGAATTTCTCTTGCCTCTCTTTGAAACAATAAAATAATCAGACTTGTCAATTAGGGTTTAGTAAAAGAAATAAAGGAGGGGATTACTTTTCTGTGGCTGTAAAAGTATAGAGTGCTAATAGTATGAGCAGGTTGCTTTTTTTATTGGAGGTACCCCTTTTCGCTTGGTTAGCATAGCAATCATATATTCTATGAAGGTTTGGCATACTCTAGCCAAAATTTTCGTGCTGAAATTATTCAAGTTAATGATGCTAGCAATGAAAATGGCCTACTGTTATGTCAATTAATCAGAACAATTGATAGTACCTTTCAATTGTGACTACAAATAAATTTATTGATATTATTCATAATGGGAGAAGAGATTTCAATGATGGAGACGGAGCTTTTTTTATTGGGGGTGTAGACCCTTAAATTCAACAGGGCGACATGGCTGTTTCTTAAATTCGACAGGGCGACATGATCATTTCTTAAAATCGACATGGCACCTAAGGGACAAATGACATGGGCATTTTCTTAAATTCGACATGCGACAGGGGCTTTAAAAAGATATGGACATGGGACAGGATCATTTCTTAAATTTGACATGCGACATAAGGATAAAGTGAACTATAACGACATGCGACAGGGCCATTTTATATATTCGACATGGGACATGGGAACCCCCCATCTATACCCCCTTTATTATTATTCATTTTGACATAAATTTGTCGAAACAATATTACAGAAGGAAATTGCTTTTAACAGAATAATTAAGTGTAACTCTCTTGTGGATCTAAAATTTGGATCTAAAATGTTTGTATAATAAAGCCGATACAACTCATGTAATAGACCTAAATGTGGTAATAATGACATCCATTTTACATATGGTGAAGGGGGTGGGGGTACTTCCCTTTCTGCTCAATATAAGGGCGTTGACTTGAAAGTATACCAGACATATAGCTTGGAGTATAACATATTATGTTGAAAGTCAGGGCCTGTGAGTGAAAGCAGAATCCAGTTGCTGGGTAGAGGCTGCAGGCAAGATTGCATATTGCTAAACAGGAGGGGATGAAGGGCATTGACGGCTTTGACGCTTCGTGAGCCACTACTTGTGACTCCTGGGGACAGGTCAGCTAAGATTTAATGTCCTTCTTATATGTCTAGCCCAAAGGCAAAATATTATTTATCTCTATGCTTTTGTATAGCCTGAACTATGTTGAAAAGGCCCCTAAGGAAGGCAGTGTGGTAAGATGACCGTATTTGCAGTCCCTAATCAGACTTCAAGGCAGCTGTTAGATGTGGCGGGAGGGTTACACATGGGGACTGCATTGATTGAAGCCATATTCTGTAAGTGGCTTCCACTGTCTACTGTATGGCATTGCAAGACCAAAGCACTGTTTGCAAAGAACTTACAGAATGGTTTTTGGAACTAAGCTTCTTTAGTTCTGGTGATCATTTCCACCACCAATGATATGTTGATGAATAGTTTAAATCCGATTTAACGCAAGCAAAGTTTAATGGCTGGTTAAATATGACAAAATGGAGACAACTGGAATAGCTGTCAGTCTATAGAACATTCTCAAGAATATCCCTGAATTCCATCCGATTCCCTTCCCGACCCCAGACTTCCCGTCCCAGATGCCCCAATCCCTCAACTTACATCCTCGTCATTGAAGCCCAGGGTGTAAGCCCCTCAATTTGATATGGGGTTTTTAGGACCAGCCACGGTAAGTGAGGATTTGTATACAGGGTACACTGGGTTGTGCTGGTGGTTGTCGCAATGACCCTAGGCTATAAGGACCGGCTTTTAAATTTGTATGTATGTATGTATTATTAGGCTTTTAGGTAATGTCAGGAATAGGACTTTAAAGAAATTTAGAAAACACTTTCAAGAATGAATATGTACTATTAAAAAGGTGAGCAGGACTTTTGAATGATAAGGACAGGAATCAAGTGCAAAACATAATTATCCCATTTCAAGTCTTTATATTACAAAATCAAAACTGAGAAAATCAAAAAGCAAAAGGTCAGGTTCCTATCGATGTTGAATGACTGTGCTGAGCTTTAAAAAATGAAATAAACTCCAGTGTTAATAGGGGCCTATTCTTATTTCAAACAAGTATCGAACCCCACCAGTCCCCCCTCCCCAATCTCTAAATTCACCTCTTCACCCTCACGACTGAGAGGAGAGTGGTGAATCCTCACCCTCTCCTCCATCCTCCCACCGACACCCGCAGTGCCCAATTCCCTGACCGATGGTCCCTGTCTGGCCTGTCTTTGACACTGAGATTCAGCAGGAGTAAAGCTGGAATTTCTAGAATTAGGAAGGATTTATAGATTTCTCCATCTCTGCTAAATCATCTCCCTTTCATATCCCTTTTGCTCTTGTTTTATTGCAAGAAATTTCTAGAATTAGGAAGAATTTATAGATTTCTCCATCTCTGCTAAATCAAAAAACTTGGAAGTTCTTGGAGTGTTAAATTAGTAAAATCAAGTAAATATTGCTGTAAGAAAGAAGAGTATATATTTATAGTAGTACATAAATGGTATAATATTATTGCATCCACAATCTGTTAAACGCTTATTGGTCACCATGACATTTTCCTGTCACTGTTTGCTTCTGAGCCTGGCAATACTTTAGTTCCTAACTGAAATTATTCCAAGAGATGCTTGCATAAGAACCTACTAATGATGTGTCTTTTAATCAGAAAGTTTAATTGAAGACATCACTTATTGTCACATCTATTACTATTGATCCTACTAGTATAGCAGGGCAACAGAGACATGACTACAATTTTATTGTGGTGTCACATTAATTTCTCAAAACAATTACAGAAGAAAATTACCTTTTACAGAAATGTAGTCTTACTCTCCTTTATGTGTCATAGCTGATCTAATGGATAATATAGTCAAACTCATATACGAAGATAAAACTTTTTGAAATAGAAAGCTTGGTAGTCTTGTTTCCTGAGGTTCCAAAGCACTGATTCCGGTTTGTCCTGCACGATCCACTAAAAGAGAATTATGCGAACAAATATTGGTCTTTCTGGGAAATGGCCAGAATTAAAGCATCCCTCATTCATGTCAAATAACCGGTCTGAGCTGAAGGCCATTTGCCGATTACGATGAAGACGAGTTTACTGTTTACAGATTACATGAATCCAGTTATAATAACAAAATCACAAAGAGTGTATTTATATTGGCCAGGTTTGATGCCAGTTCTTTTCCTGCAGTTTTGTAAAGCCTGATATTTCACATGCCATTTATGCTGATGATTTTCAAAACTAGCAGGGGGGAAACAGGTTAAGAATAAACATTTCATACCTTTGAAATGTTTCATAATTCTCTTTTAAATGGTAAACAGGTATATGCATGGATCCATGCAATATTTCCAAAGACAATCAAAATTTACAATATCAAAAATTGTTTGATAGTGATGCAATAATGCGATTTCTCATGGAAGACATGGAAACACGGCTCTACAGATTTCCCACTTTATGCCCTCCGACCGAATCCAGTTGGATCCCTTATCCGAGAAGGTCAATGATTAATCAGGCCAATGGGGTACCTAGCCCTTATCTGGGTTTACAGTCATGGCAAAAAAATAACCACATTGATTTGCCCTCTTTTTAGGGGTGGCTGAATCACAGGTCAATGTCCTATAAGTTATTTTCCTTTGCAAAACCCATTTGTAAGGCGTTCAGGTCGGCTTCTGAGATAGATTAGGGTTCTCAGAAGAGAGGTTGTTGCAAAGGTGAAAGCCAGAGAGGGGGTATCTGCGTTTAGGTACAAGTTTTTTTTCTAAAGATGATATAGGCCTGTTTATTAAAAAAACATCCATGGACACATGAGGGAATGATGTTCGTGCTTGTGTAGAAAAATGAAAAAGGTGACTAAATGTTTACAAATCAAATGACTGGTTGCTATGTTGTTTACCCTTTAGAATTAACAAACTGTTCTGAATATTAAATTCGATAATATGCTGATATTTTACATTGGAATCAGAATAAGCCCACCCCAGTTAACACCAACAATAAGGATTATGCTGAAATATTTCCAAATTTACTCCCATGCTTATTCCCTGAAGACAGTTGTATAATACAAAATTAACTGAAGCAATTTGGTTGATAGATTGCCTTTTAAGATTGCCTTTTAAGATTTGTAAAATGTAGCTTTATATATTGGCCCTTTCTCCATAGGAACCAAAGTTAACGCCTGTCTGCCCAACCTATAATGTCCAACCTTATTTTGGTTGGCTTATATGTTTTTTTTTGTCCAACCCTTGTCCAACCCTTAATGTGGCATGGGCTTATTCTCTGAAACTGCGCAATCAATTCACTGAAAAAGTCTGTTTGTGAAGCACAGACTAATCAGGAGTTTATTCCTTTGTTCAACAAATCAAATTTGATCATTTATTTCAAGACTCTACTTTCAAAAACACCTAATGTAATTAAGAAAGCCTTTTAATGATGTCCCAAATGTCAACAATGTTTATCCAGCCAGTCATTGTTAGGATAAGGCCTTTTTGGCTTTTATCGAAGAGTTTCCGCGAATACCAAAAAGTCATCCTGTGCTCCCATCCTTCTGGGTCCTTCCTTAATTATCATTTTCACTGTTTAACCACGTCTCCCTGTTTCATTCCTGATGTGTGTTTCTTAAAGGTCTCTGTGTTATTTCCTTGTTGAATGATCTGAGAACTGTCGTTATTTATTACCCGTATTAACAAGATTTAATGCAATTTAAGCCCATGAATCAATGAATACCATGAGGAGTATATGAAAAACAAGCTCTAGGGGAAATATTGGAAAGTAGATGAAAAATAGTTGACTCAATTTCAACAACTCATCTTCCAGTTAAAACTCTATGACCTTCTAAACTTAACTAAGATTTGTTGACCGTTTTCAGATGTGGTGATTGACCAGCAGACATTCATTATTCCAGTTTACAAAATTGTATACTTCCCGTTTGCACTGTTTCCTTCCTTTGGTCCCCTTTGAGTATTTACATGGTCGACTTTTGCTTATTTAAATACACGACCATTCCTTGCCTTCATCTCTTGACCAGCCTTTTTTGTGAAATTGAACCACAACTAACTCTCCTCTCTCTCCTGCAGGTGACCTGCTCAGTGTGGGTACGAGCTGCTCTCGGGATGGACGTGCTGCTCGGTCTCCTGCTCCTCCTGCTCATCTCTCATACCGGCTGCTCCTCTGAGAGGTAGGTCACATCCTTTTATCATACGCAAGGGTGATACAGGTGCAGTAGCTTTTTATCATACGCAAGGGTGATACAGGTGCAGTAGCCTTTTATCATACCCTAGGGTGATACAGGTTTAGTAGCCTTTTATCATACCCTAGGGTGATACAGGTTAAGTAGTCATTAATCATACCCTAGGGTGATACAGGTTCAGTAGTCATTTATCATACCCTAGGGTGATACAGGTTAAGTAGCCTTTTATCATACCCTAGGGTGATACAGGTTCAGTAGCCTTTAATCATACCCTAGGGTGATACAGGTTCAGTAGCCTTTTATCATACCCTAGGGTGATACAGGTGCAGTAGCCTTTTATCATACCCTAGGGTGATACAGGTTCAGTAGCCTTTTATCATACCCTAGGGTGATACAGGTTCAGTAGCCTTTTATCATACCCTAGGGTGATACAGGTTCAGTAGCCTTTAATCATACCCTAGGGTGATACAGGTTCAGTAGCCTTTTATCATACCTTAGGGTGATACAGGTTCAGTAGCCTTTTATCATACCCTAGGGTGATACAGGTTCAGTAGCCTTTTATCATACCCTGGGGTGATACAGGTCCAGTAGCCTTTTATCATACCTTAGGGTGATACAGGTTCAGTAGCCTTTTATCATACCCTAGGGCGAAACATGTTCAGTAGCCTTTTATCATACCCTAGGGCGATACAGGTTCAGTAGCCTTTTATCATACCACAGGGTGATACAGGTTCAGTAGCCTTTTATCATACCCTAGGGTGATACAAGTTCAGTAGCCTTTTATCATACCCTAGGGTGATACAGGATCAGTAGAATTTTATCATACCCAATGGTGATACGGGTTTAGTGGCCTTTTATCATACCCAATGGAGATGCAGGTTCAGTAGCCTGGTTCTCAGTGGGTGAAAGCTGCTGTCACGATGGATGTGCTGCTCACCCTCCTCCTGCTCGTCTCCCGCATCAGCTCCTGCTCAAACCCAAGTTCCAAGTAAAACATCTATTATATTCTTGTAAACATAATTAACTAGGGTTCTAAATACAGCTTTAACAAATACCTTATATTATGGCAACAAAATATGATGCTCGCTGAACTATAAGTTTTCATGTTCTTCCCCATTCTGTGACTGTCCATCACACACGAGCACACACGAGCACCTGTCAGGCTCTGAACTTCCCTCGGTCCACTCAGACAATAAGATTGAATGCATACCGCGATAGGCGATTTCACAGAAACCTCTTCTACATAAGAGGGAAAAAACGAAGCATATGCCAGGCGCCATATGTGCCTCTCTTATCTGTACCTCTTCACAGTGATTAGTTGATCATTAGTCCCCCTCCTGGTCCAGCTTTGTTCCCAAGCCGTGGTTTATCTACCATGGGCCAGACGGTGCTGGGATCACAGAGCGACATCAAGTGTGACAAGTCGGGCGTGGTTTTTAGATAACAATGTAATACAGAGGCCTATTAATTACCTACAAAGTGCCTCTTGTCTAGGGAGTGGCAGGTGGTAATGGTCAGATTAGAGTGTGGCAAAGTACTCATTTGTCACCACAGTGGAATTAGGTATATATATCACAGACCTGTTGATGAGAAAAAGCAGTTTTGCGTTCGCAGTTTCACAGTCAAATTTGAGTGTGGCACATTACTTAATTGCCACCACAAAATAATTGTCATATACACCTGTCGATGAGAAATCGCGGTTTTGTGTTGGCAGTTTCATGGTCAGATTTGAGTGTGGCAAAATACGTATTTCTCAACATATCAGAATTATCATATACCTGTGATATGCATTGGATTTATACAGTTATGCATACAACACTTTATAATATAATATCAAATATTATATGAAAGAAACAAAACTTTCACGAAAGAAGTACTTCTGCCGTCAGCAGTTTTATGTAGGTTGTTTGAAGTGCGCATATGGATGGATTAACGTGGTTCACGGGGATCATAATTTGATCAATGTTCCTCAATCAATATAGATAATAAACGGAAGAGACGGAACATTAATCATTATTATCCCCTGATGTTAACGCCCTTTGGGATCTCTAATACACATTGGATGTGTACAGCTATATATACAGGAATTTATATATGAAAGAAACAAAACTTTCACACCGAAGGAAATACTCTTACAATCAAGATTCATTTGGACAGGAATTGACCCTACATCTCTTGTCAAATAATCGGTAGGCATTTACACTCGGAGTTGTCCGTAAGGAAATGCTGTGCAATTTGTTTATTGGAATGCGTAATATCCATAACTCATGAATAGGAAATAGATATTTTGTCATAAACGAGATGAATCTATTACATTTTAGCATAGCATTAAGTAGGAGAAATAGGTAAAACAAATTCTAGTCTTTACATGAACCTGCTTCGATTACTCTCAACGGAAATGTCTCTTTGGAAGTTGTACCCAAACGTACAAGACATTGTATGCGTTTGCAATCCTAAGATGACTACCTTTTAACATATGTATATCCTAAGTGCTGTGCCAGATGCTAGGATGACTTAGGAATGCACCCCATCCCCGTCTTACTATACAGATATATCGCCCATCTCACCCCCTACCTCTACGCCATAATGTGTTAGAATAAACAAGATACAACACAATACACAAACATCTCCCAAAAACACACAAACAAGGCGACGCAGATAGGCGACAGGGTGAGAGAGTGTCGGCTACTATCGGCCAAGTTGTATGTCAACCATCTGGTTTTTAGAGACGGCTTCACAGCTTCTGGAGCCAAGAATTGGGCAGCTAAATGCCGGCCCCTGGGTTCTCATGTTCGATCAGTGTGGTTTGTGTATGAAGGAAATAACAATGTGCGTAGAGATTCGCCAAAGTTATTTCAGACTTGGAAAATTCAGTTGTTAAATTGGATTTTTATACCAGCTGAGTTCACTTTATTAAATGTTCTTCCACTGCAGTCCTGTAGACCATTTGGACACAATTCCGATCAGGGGTGATCCCAATGTCCCTTTTTCCATGCTGCACTGCATGGGACTCGAACTCATGCAATGCCAATGCCAACGAGTTGTACCAACGCCTCAGTATTAGAAAGAAGCAGGGTTCATAAGAAAGAAAAAGGTTTGACCATAGGCCTGTTTCTAACAAACGACGTCGAGTCGACCTAGGTCGACGTCTTCGGGTCATTTGAGGCTATCTTACAGGAAACCTGTAGGAGTAACTAGTCCTTTATTTAGAAAGGCAAAAAAGATTTACAACGATTATCTATTTTGTAATCGTTTGCATTTATTTGCAGCCATTAAAATGTATCCTTTAAAAGTCTTAAAAAGAGGAAAGATGTAAATGCAACACCCAGTATTCAGAGGTAACATTATTCTGCCTTATTTTAATTGGATAATAACAGACATGCAAATAAGCATCTTAATTGCACCATACCCACATCTGATGAGCTCGAGTCTGACATTTGATTACAGGTTATGGCTCTCTTTTTGCTGTTACCAAATAACGCTTTGAATCCATGTCTGATTAGCTTTATTCTTTTGTCTGTTACATCAACAACACTCATCTGATCTTGTAAACGTGATTTTCCTAATAACCAAAATTAATGATGAATTGATTATTTCTCATATATTGTCAAACGTTTAACTGTCCCCATAGTTGGTGAATAAGCGCTGCCATTCTTGTCACTTTCACTTCCTTTCGCTGAACTATTTACCCAAACCAATGCTAAATAAATTCCAATAACTCCAATATGCAGCAACTGAATGTAAACCAACATTGTGCGCAACACACCAGGGAATTAAACTCCACAATTCAATCCCACTTTACATTTATATCTACCTACTTTATCTAAGTTGTATAACAGGGTCTATGGTTATCATAACTCAAACTCAGACAGAGAGGAATTTTAGTAAATTAATGAAATATAAAGTGTCAGAATTCTTGTTGATCCTAGGATTTTGTCAGGATTGTGATTCGATATACTGTTGTAAGCCTTGTCATAATGAACTGTCATAAGGCACGAACAAGGCTTTAAATCATCCTGTGTGTTAACAGGCCTTTAGATCAATCAAAGACCTGGTTACATATAGTCAGATGCACCTTATTATCGTTCACAGACACCACAGGCTCGGCCCATAACTTACAATGTCTCCGCATGAAGAAAGGGTTCTCACATCTAAGCATACCCCTACCCCAGTGCATTAAGATAACAATGACAGAGTGGTATATCGA
The DNA here is from genome assembly GCA_936440205.1 of Lepidonotus clava. Lineage (NCBI taxonomy): Eukaryota > Metazoa > Annelida > Polychaeta > Phyllodocida > Polynoidae > Lepidonotus > Lepidonotus clava. The sequence continues at coordinate 46,720,260 of OW387142.1, read as the reverse complement.
CCTCAAACATAACCAAGACAGGGGGGTTCTGTCATCCTATTTATACCTTCTTCATGGTTATTACTCATGCAGAAAACCTTCATTTGTCAACATTTATGTTTATTCCCTTCTGTCTATGTTTAGTTTTTTTTTAGTTTTTTTCTTTCATGGATTCCTATTTTCCACCTTACGGTAAACATAATGTTTTGAAGGGGTGTGCGGATGTTCCCCTTCTCTGTTTTCCCTAGAAATCTAATCCAAACCCATTGAAACCCCCCACCCATCTCCGACTATTTTTTCTGTATTCACCACTGAGCAAGGGGTAACTGCTCAACCCGTAACAGTCTCAAACACCGTTTGATTTGTTGCCGTTCTAGTATTTTTAGTTACCCGCCCCATCACCCACGAAGAGGGCACTGGGGAGTGTTTATTTTGACAGATCACCTCTCGCCCCCATGGGCCTGTGTTAGGGCCCTGTCCTGGGACCAATTTACATCCTATAAGCTGGGGTAATACAACCACCCACTTATACCGTTAGATCTTTGGAACATGGATAGAGAGGGTGTAGATGGGTGGTAAATCATGTGGGTTAGCTGCGGAGTATGTTTTGATGATAGAATTGTAATTTCTCTTCCCTCACTTAATCGTGTCAATAAATTTCTATATATATATATATATATATATATATATAAGATCCTGACCCCTCCCCCGCTTTTAGAGAGACCTCACATAGAGAAACAACAGTCATATAATTTATGTGCACATGAATGCCCGACGTGTCATTAAAATTAGCCATTATGTGGACCCCACTCCCTTTTCAGAATCCTGTATCCACCCATCTAGTTCATCTTTATTGTTTGTGATCGTTTTACCGCAGTCACAGATATGACGTATATCAGAAACATGTTTTACATAGACAATTTTACTCTATCAGTGGTATACCAATAAGCCCATCCCAGTTTAAACCAACAATAAAGTTTACCATGAAATATTATCAAAATTAACCAAAGCAATTTAGTTGACAGATTGCTCTTAAAATGTCTAAAATGTGACCGTACATTTTGGAATTTTCCCCATAGGAACCAATGATAAAGCCTGTCAGTCCAACCTATAATGTCCAACCCTATTTTGCCCTGAAATACAGTATTTTGAATGGCTGGCAAATCTGCAAATCTGTCAATTGATAACATTTAAGAAATGATAATGTTTTAGCAATACTTGGGGATATAGGAAAACACAATTCTTGCTTATTTAAGTAATCCCAAGTCTTGGAGACAAAGATGGCTTATATGTCTATTTTGTCCAACCCTTGTCCAACCCCAGGATAAACCCAAAGTGGGATGGGCTTATTGTCAGAAGAGATCGCAGGCACTGCGTCGGCCAGGGTGAAAGGGCCTTTACATAGAGAAACAAGCGTCACACACGAATGCCTGGCGTCAAAATTAGCCTTTATGTGGACCCCACCCCCTTTTCAGAATCCTGTAGTTCATCTTTATTGTTTGTGATTCAGATTTAGTATGATTCATACTAATGATGCGACGTACAGAGTACTGATCGTTCTATCACAGGCACAAATATGATGTATATCAGGAACATGTTTTACGTAGATCATTTTACTCTATCAGTCGTATACCAATTGCATGTCACTGAGCAATTTGGTAGAATTACACCAAGGAGATGTCTGGCATATCTTTACACTGAATCGCTGACATGCAGACCAATAGACCTTTAAAAAATTTGCTGGTTGCAATGCAGGCATTTATCAGTAGATCCTCCTGTATATAGTGAAAGTAAAGCCCCATTTGCCCTGGCCGTCATAGGTCTCTGCGATATATAATAGGATACATAATATTGCAAGGTATGCTCACTCGAATGTTATTGGTTCATTTTTCGCTGGCCTGCGATCACTTTGTTGCCCATGATACTAAGCATGAGATGAATTTTTCGCAGCTTTCTGCAACAGGTATATCTGTTAGTGAATGGGGCTTAACTCATAGCCGTATACTTTCACGATATGATTAGATTACTATCACCTTTTATAACATCATATTTAACATAGTAAGGATAACGTTTGTTGAAGTATTATACTAGTAGGCTATATCATTCAAATGCAGTACAATATGTTACCAACACTTTCTAATTGGCGTTCCGGGATGCCTTCACTTCCTAGCTCATTTTCCTTGCTAGACCTCACACCCCTACTGAATAGGCTATGAGCCTGATTGAAGTGGAGTAACCAGAATACTAATAGAAAATGTGTCACCTGTGGGTCATTTAGCTGGATGGTGTCTGTACTTGTGCACGCAAACTCATAATGATGGAAACGGAAATATTCAGAGACTACATAGGAATAGTTTAAACCAATCGTATCCTGTGAAAAAAGACCAAGTTATTTCTCCTTATCATAAGCAAATTTGGATGGTTCACAATATTTTACACTAATCCCCCAACGATCGGGTTGAAATTGATCATTTTGATTATTCATAATGTTCCCTAATGAAAGATGATGTACCCTTCTCGAACTTGAATGACTTACCAGATAATTCAGCATTCCAGTGCCTGCAAATCCAATCTACCAAGCATTGGTGGTTCAGAGGGATCCTCCCTCTTTTTTTTGGAAAATTTGCGTGATTTGTTATGTAAAATTCGGTCCAAAAGAAATTAAGGAAAAATCTTACAATAGCAGCCCCCCCCCCCCCCTCCCATTTTCAAAATCCTAGATCCGACAATGCCTATGATCATCGGTCCTAGTGAATGTGCTTAGAAATGGCGTTTACACCTTACATAAGTCAATTGTCTGGGACATGCGATGAATGAAGGAGTGTAAAATGAGTTCAAGGGGTCGCCCCTTCCATGTTGTCAACTCAAAGTGCGTGATTTCGGTATCAGTTAGCATCTATAGAACGTAGTAGTGGAACTTTTATTGACAGATAAAAGTAATTTAGACCTATATGACCCGATGGCCGTATGACCCCACCCCGCCGCTGCCTTTTTTAAGCAATTTAATCACTTTTTGTACCAGGCAATGTCCCATGAATATGGTGATTGCAGTTGGCACTGCAGTCGTTAATAACTGGGGAACTCATCTCTGACACTGCATAGGACCTACCTCAGGGGCAGTATAAATTGTATCCCCAATCACCAATGCGACTTTGAATCTCCCATTTATCCATTTAGCGATTTTTGTTATTTTTTAGGAAAGTGGTCAGAAACTATCAACTAAGCGGTAACAGCACATCTGGCAATTTTGCATCGTTTCTGACTAGAGGTGGATCTTAGGGGGGTCTGTTAAGGTCAATTTTTTTTAGAAATCGTTATGCGGCGGATAAAAGCACCAAATTTGGTGTGAGGCACCTCTGAGGCATAACTATCAAATCTGGAAGGGGAGCCACGTTGAAATATCAATAAGACAGATGTGGGGGCCCAAAAACCAATATGGCCGACTTTTACTATAAAAATTCTTATATCTCAGCTTCTAAAAAGATGTTTCAAGTCAATGCGGAAATCCAAAATCTAAGATGGCTGACCAATTTTGAGAAATATTATGATTTTTAGCTACTGAGGCATAAGGCCAGGGTAAATGGTTCCAATATCAGTTGTTAATAGCCTAGAGGGCTCAATAAATATGATATTCATCCAATACAATACCATAAATTTCAAAATGGCTGAATTCATTAGCATGATACCTTTGATAATGACCGCTGGATTCCAAAATAATTCAAAAGAAAGGATATAGACTTTACTCTTTTGCCACAAGATTTCTTGATTTCATTTGGTATGATGATCCCCTGGGACCCCTTTATTGAATTTTAAAGGGGAGCCACCTTGAAATATCAATATAACCCAGACGGGGGCCAAAAATCCAATATGGCCGACTTTTATTGAAATAATCTTATATCTCAGCTTCTGAAATGCCTAGAAACACATTGCTATTGTCAAAATTGGTAGATTATAGGACAGGGAATTCAATTATGTACCTTTCGAATCTATACAATAGGTCTAATCGAAGCTAGCCAAAGGTTTTGGTTAAATACCTTGAATTTCAAATGCTAAAAAGATACAAAATTTGTTAAAATTTCATTTTGGTATTTCAAGATGGCTCCCCTTCTAGATTCAATAATTATGCCTCAGAGGTGCCTCATGCAAATTTTGGTGCTTTTATCCGCCGCTTAACGAAAATGAAACAGACCCCACTATCTATAGAACTTTTGATTTTGATTTCTAACACTCAAAGTTGTTACAAGCAGTATGCAACAGCACAATTTGTTGGTAATGAAGGCCACCAAATTCTGAGCTTTTGGAAACGTTTAGATTACAGTTGGAGAAAATGTACCTTTGGCTGAGACAATACGGGTCCATTGGCTGCAATAATAGATCTAATTGACTTTGAATTACTGATACATTTTTATTATTTTACAACCTACTGCACTAATTGGTTTGATGAAAGGTGACATGCATGTGTGTGCATGTATATCTATGTGAGTTTGTGTGTGTGATTTCTGATAGAGGCAGTTTCTAATGGTATATTTAATTAAACATACCAAAGATAATGATCTCTCCGGGTTAGGTCTACATTGTCAAGCCTATGTTGTATGTGCCTTCGTTACTAATATAATGAAATAATTATAGGTCCTTTACCGGACATATATACCGGACAAAATGCGCATTATGCCTGTATTGCACTGTCGATGTGAGCAATTTCTAGGCTATTCTGGAAAAGGGTTATCATTTAAAACATGCATGATGCGCATTTTTAGCTTAGTGTGTAAAGATTGGAACCAGCTATTGATACTCAGTGGGCTTTGTAGAATCAGTACCCAGACCAGTCGTTCTATGACCCCTGGCCGCCCACCACTATCTGTATGGGCCATAACCCCTGTTATCGCCCACACCACGTGGGACCCACGTGACCCGGGGTGGCGCCCCCATTCGTCAGGTTTTACATTTAAAGTTATGGCTGTCATTTTCAGTGGCAGAGTCATGAATGTGTAGAAAGGGGGCCAACTGGGAGAGGAATAGTTTGACAACAGAACTGAATGCAAATCCGTATCCGTATCCGATTTGACTGTGGGAAAATAAAGGGAGGCTCTAAAGGGAGGAGGTTGATGGCATGTGTAATGAGGAGCACATTTAACACTGCAATGATTTCTTGTATATTGCTGTCTGGATGTCTGGATCTGCCCCTTCAAACGAAGTTCAAAGGCGGGACTCAAACCCATCCCAGTATCTCATATGCAAGTTTTTAAAAAAGGTCATGATTGAAAGTAGAAGCCCTATAGACATAGATGCAGTTTTAAAACATAAGATTTTCCATTGCTACCTCTGAGATTGCACTGTATGGACCTCTCCCTCCCTCCTGAGCTGGATGAGCGAGTCTTTGGTCACGGTTGAGCAGCTCCAATGATGTGAGTAGCTCCGTCAGTCGGACCCCCTCGTCTATCACCCAGGTAGGAGGGTGAGGGGGGGGGGGGTATGTTAAGGTGTCGGGATAAGGGTGGAAGGGGGGTAAACCAAGGTGTTCGGGCCAGATGGACCCGAAATGCACTGCTGAGGTTGCTGCGAGGTGTGCTGAAGCGCTCTATGACATGAAAGCTGTAATTGGCTCTTCTGACTAGAGTGTAGGGACACTGGAAGTAGCTGAGGGCTCCCTCATCTTAGTTCGAAACTTTATCACTCGTTACGCCGGTCTTAGAACCCAGTGTGTATTACAAATTTTAACTCATTGCCACAATTGTGTCCAAAAACCTGATAGGACATGGGAATCATTTCTTGCTCATTCTGTGAGTCTAAAGAAAATGGCCCAACTAATTAGATACCGTGATCTCTGGATAGAGTATAGGCCTAAGTCCTATTGTGGTGAGCGTTTGCCTGTAAATACAGGGGCAAGGTATTCCCCACATTTTGCAAACTAGATCCCAATTACCGAGTGAAGGGAAGACCGGAACACTCGCCTTTCTCCAACCCTTAGAATCCACCCAACATTTATCCCCATCTCGAACCTCAAGGTTCAGCGGACCTCTCCTACCCACCTGGCCACCAGCCCCCACCTGGCCAACTCACATGGCCCATCTCACGGGTCACCTGTGAGAAGGAGACAGATGAGTACATACCATGTAACACCTGCCACAGGGTGGGCCTGCTACAACTAGCCAGGCCTTGTTTACGTCTAGTACCCAACGACCATGGCTTCTAATAGATATGAGTCATATTTGGTATGCAGTTTAATAATTTTCATGGGGATTTAAATGGATTTTATTTAATCCCCAACTTTGATTGTCTTTTTTTCCAACTATAAAACACATGTTTTCTTAGTATGTAGATCTTGGTAGTGCTTTGTAAGTCATTGTACATGTTTGTCATACATTCGAGACAATTCATTATCAGAATTAGGCCTACAAGAAATTGCACCTGAAATGATAGGTTAATCTGTTAGAGATGGCATATCTTTCTTAACTGATATCTATTAGCAAAGGGGGTATGATGTTATAATTGAAAAGTGGGTAAGTTTTGGCTTCTGTATTATATTGATAATAATCGCATTACAGATTATCTGGAAAAAAAATTCAGTTGGCATGCGCACTCCAATGTGTGTTTTTTTTCAATTTCCCACCAGCCGAATGCGGAGAAATGCCAACGAGACGATGGCGGCCCAACTCATGAACAGGATCCTCAACAAGAGTGACAGCAGGATACGGCCAAATATATACGGTAAGGGTTTTCTGTTGCTTTTTTGTGTAAATTTTAAGGCCATTATGTCAGCGGCTTGTTTCATGAGAAATTATCTAAAAACTAACGGAGATATTTTTTGTCATTGTTAACTCTGGAGGTTTGCATTCCTTATGGATCTTTCATGTTACCCTTACGGAGGTTTGGGGCTCTTGGGGCATAGGTTATAGTAGTGGAGGTTTTATTTATGAAAAACCTTTCTCAATCCTCTATAATGTAATCGCAAGTAGTAGTACATACGTTTTTATGAAACAGGCCACCGATCTGTTTGCTTCAAGCCCCGTATGTGTATAGGTGGACTTCATAAAGGCATTGCTCCAAAATATACAAGAATGAACTATTTATCAATTTAATAGTGTTAAAAACATTTATTCATTTTTGTTAACTCTAAACACTGGTTGATATATACACCACATCTGATATTGTCCTAAGTATCCAATATTTCATTTAAAAGCATTATCATACTCTCTACAGCAGCAGTAGTCAGATCCATATGCCATACACCAAACTAGATATGCGTATCATTTCTATACCGCAGCCCATGCGGATATATGATACATAAAAGAAGTGTCTAGTTCTTGCATCAATCTATCAGAAAAGCAATCAGGAACAGCTTGCATATGTATAGAGTGAGCTATGAAGTAAAAAGGAGGATAGGATGTGTGACAGAGTCGTTTTTGTAGGACCTTAGAAGTGTCTGGCGTATAATTCACATTAATTACACACTCAATTACGTGATATGGCAATTAGAATTTAATGAGCTGTTTAATGAGTTCGGGTCTACCATGGTGATGTTATTTGATACAACCCATAGTCATAGAATAGAAAAGAATAACTAGATCAAAACCCATGCCACATGTTGGGTTTTCACATACTATTTTGGTTCTATTTTGAAGCTGCCTTTAAAGTATAGTTTTAGCAGTATTACAGTGAATTAGGAGGAGCGCAATTGCAAAGAAAACCGGATGATCTGTATCCCTGGTGTTTTGCGTGTACCGATGGATGTAGCAATAAAGCCTTATGCGATGACGGATAGAACCCTGAGTAACATTTTCCCTTGAAGAAAGTTCTTCTTTAGGACTGGACCAGATTAACATAAATGGTGATGTTAAGCCAGTTTTCAAGGTTTGCATGATAATGGAGGCCTGAGTTAAGGCCATATTCCACTATATGGCATTTTGCTTGCGATGGGCAATTAACATGCGGCATTTGACCCCACCACTAGTAAAACTTGGCACCGCAACATGGAATATATCTGCTTGCGATGGGACTTGCAGTGGTACTTGAATTGGCCCAACACAAGTACCACCGCAAATGAATTCATATAGGTTTTCTATGGAATGCTTTTGGTGGGAGAAACCAACATGTTGGTTTCTGCAACGCAAATTGCTTGCAGTGGCAAAAAGTATCACCGCAAATGGTATTCCACCGCATAGTGGAATAAAGGCATTAGGCTCACTGAATGTATTTACCATATTTATTCAGATTTGAGAACTTTCAACTATACCCCTCTCCCTTCACCCAGGTCCGCCCGTGGAGGTGTTCTGTGAGTTCTACGTGTCAAGCTTCGGCTCAATCAATGCTGTAGATATGGTAGGACATAAAAATTTCTTTTAAACTATCATGATAAATCATTATCAGTGTACAAAAAGACCACGATTCTTTGTATATGTTGTAAAATTTGCATATATATGGTGCGTTGTATATCTCACACCAAAATTGTAGAATAACGATATTCATCTAAAAATAAAGGTAAGACCGCTAACTTTAGTACCCCCTATATAGCTGGTGTTTTCGGGGATAATAATTTGTAATTTTGTTCTCATTCCGTCAGGATTTCCTGATAGACGTCTTCTTCAGGCAACAGTGGATGGATGAACGTCTGGCCTTTAAGGTAACGTTAGACTTTATTTGTTTTTTTAACTATCAGCCTTTTATTATTTGGACTATATTTGGACTATATGTGATCCCTCCCTTAGGGTTAGGTGCTGGTATAATTAAACATGTGGGGTGACCAGAGATCGATCATTCTAATTAATTACCAATATGGCGTCGATCCCATTTTGAGGAGGTGTGACGTCATCTGCACCCATTGATAACACAAGCACCCATGTGATGCACCCGTAAAGGCAAACAAGCTCAGACTACCCATTCTGAGTTAGCAGGACATAACCTTGAGAGTTTGACCTTGCAGGATGAGGACATGCCCTTCATGCCTGACCAGCCGCTGATCGTATCCCCCAAGTCCCTGGACAAACTCTGGGTTCCCGACCTCTTCTTCCCCAACGAGAAGTCGGCCAAGTACCACGACGTCACCGTCACCAACAAAGTCATCAAGATCTTCCCCAACGGCACCGTCGGATATAGTGCCAGGTGAGGAAAACTATAAACACGATGTAAGGTATACCATAGAGGCACCATCAGATACAGTGCTAGGTAACGTATACCATAAAGTACGGTATACCATAAAGGCTTTGTCAGATAGAGTGCTAGGTATAAGGTATAGGTGTTTCTCCATGAGGGAATGAATATCAGTAAAAGTCGCTCAGAGGCCGATACGGTGTTTCCAAAAGAGGGGGTAGCGGGATCAGCATAGGCTTAGTACTAAATTGGCATACACGCAAAACACACACACACACACACACACACACACACCATGTTTTGTTTTCCCAAAAAAAATCCTAGAATCCCCAAGTGAGTTACAAATACATTGCCTTGTAGGTCCAATGGTTCGTTTCCAAACAGGTGACAAAGTTCATGCTAACACCACGACCGGGGATCCTATTGTTTTACATGACAAATTCTCAATTTTTCAATCTCACGTTTTTCTGGCATTCAGCAGGACGAGGTGGCCGAGTGGTTAAGGCGATGGACTGCTAATCCATTGGGCTCTGCCCGCGTGGGTTCGAATCCCATCCTCGTCGAATAGTTTTTGATTACATACAATCCAATAGTATTAGCTATTTCAATGTTTAGATCTTGTTTAAACAGTAATGTTGCTTGCATCTTGATCGTTATCTACAAATTAAATTTAGCAGTTTCAAGTCCTCATATTTTCGAGGGGGAAAAAGTTCTGTCACCTCAAATGTGAAAGAATTTCTATAATCCTTGCATAGGCGTAGCCAGCCCTGAAATCAATGGGGTTCCTAGTCGGATTGAGAGGGGTATAAGTAAATCAAAGGGGGGGTCACCTAAATAGTTCTCTCTCTTTTTTTATATTTTACTTGTATTTTGGGTGCTCCAGACATGTGCCGAGGAAGTCCTTGGCCACGTTACTTTACTATACTGTTTCCTAGTATGTCTGTGTTGCATAATGGGCCACGTGCCTCTCTTGGTAGGATGACCATCAAGTTGGCCTGCCCCATGGTACTCACCCACTTCCCCATGGACTACCAGAACTGCTTCATCAAGGTCTCCAGCTGTGAGTACACATCCCAAATTAACTATTATACGACCATTTTGTGTAGTTATTTTGCTTATTGAAGTGTTTTATTTAGGCACCTTTTGTATGTATCGAATAGGTCAATAATGCTTTTTAAGATTACCTAGATTGAATGTATTCATACACACCATATACACCTTTCTCATTTAAGTGTGGCACCCCCTGGTGAATTAAATTGAAACATATTTTTAGGTCTTTTCCTATAGTTAGCCTATACGAGGTGAAGCATATAGGTTAACTATAGGAAAAGACCTGAAACATTGTTTCAATTTAATTCACCAGGGGGCATCACACTCTTAATGAGAAAGGTGTATAGAGCCAAAATATTGGTTCTAGCTCTTTCATGATATTAGTAGTTGATCACCAATATGGCAGCCAATCATTTTCTGGCTATTGTGACATCATCTGCACAACCTCTGTAGATCTTTAGAGATCTTTTTTTTTCAGTAGTTGCACTATTGGGTTAGCTCTTTATTGTTGGCATTTACTGCGCAGAGTGTGTGCAGAGGGGGGGGGGGGTATCCCATATTATTAACACTTTATTTGTATTCCTATTCTTGGCAGCCCCGTCTAGGTAGATTTTGAACCCGGGGACCTTGTCACTCAATCGTGCAATGTGGTGGTAGTTATAAACTTCAGTTAAAGGCACTCAGGACACTCTAAATAACAATTACTGAAAAACCATAGCCGGTCAAATACACTTCTTATGTGCAGTCCCCTGTGTTCCCTTATTTCAGTCTGCTACACAGCGTATACGGTGCTGTTGTTTCTAGGATGATCTGGACATCTGCAGGCTAGTGTATCTGGCTTATCACTTTATGTGTACTTTCTTTGATACAAGACAAAGTTAGTCTCTTGCTTCAGACTCGTACACGACATCGGAGCTGATATTGTCGTGGATGGATCAGACTCCGTTAGAGATGGACCTAAATGAGCTGTCTCTGCCCCAGTTTGAGCTGCTCAGCAACTCTGTGGACACATGCAAGCAGAACTACAAAACAGGTACGCATGTCTGTTCTACATATGGGCTTTCAATATTGAAAGAAATCAAGTATTCGTCTCTATCTATTCCTATGGATTTATTATTCCCATGATTAGTTATGATATACTCTCAAATGCATTATTTTCCTATATTGTTTTCTTGAAACACTCATTTCATATCTAATCTGTTATAAATGGATGTGACATCAATATACAGCTTGTTCATTCTAAATGATCATAACAAATTAAGAAACCATGATTGTTCTCTATGCCAAATTGGTGTAAATATGTGTTCTTGATGTTCCTGAATTGTGATTAAGGATAATGTCAAATATCACCTATAGTGCGCTCTACCTATTGATAAGTGGCTATCCTCTGCACAACGTCTATACCTACTGCATATAATTATACCAAATATTTCTGCAGGTGACTTCTCGTGCCTGATGGTGATCTTCCACCTAAAGCGTCAGTTCGGCTACTACCTGCTCCAAGCTTACATCCCCTCCATACTCATCGTCATCCTGTCGTGGCTGTCCTTCTGGATCCACAAGGACGCCGTCCCCGCCCGTATAACACTAGGTGAGTATTCTTTCAAGTAGGAAATATTCAATCCAACCACACTGTAAAACGCTGCCATAGGTTAAGGTTGGAATGGTTTGGCTTATGAAACTTGTGCAGACCTGGTCAAAAGACCATTCTGTCCAGTGATCACCGTCACAAAGAGGCTATTCATTAATCTAAAAGTCCTAATATTATGTGGATAATATAAAATGTTAGTTTCTGTTCAATTTGGAGCAGATGTTTAAAATTTGTTGAAAACAGTGATTTTGACAATATTATGCCAATATTACGCCCATTTCATTTTTTTAGGACCTGTCACGTAATCTGCACAACGTTTGTAGTCACTGAAAAGAATCTTCACTATAAAAATATTCATACCACCATAATTCTGGCTAATTTGTGTTAATTATTCACTTAAGCCTGTATTTCACAAGTTGATTTTGGCTCTGGCAATTTTTATATTATTGTTGCATAATATACCAGTGACAGTGAAGTATAAACCCCTTCTAATGATAATTAACATCTGTATCTATTCCCGATGGCTTTTTTATTAAAAATCGGCAGCAAAATCTGCCTTGGCAACATAGGTTTTATGCAAAGGGTATACATGCTGTATATATCATGTCGTTTCCCCCTCCCCCTCCCCAGGAGTGACGACTATGGCCCTAGACCCCTAAATTCGACAGGGCGACATAGACCTTTTGGGGGCTTAATGACATGCAACATGGGATTTTCATGAGATAATGACAGGGGACATTGCAATTTCTTAAATTCGAAAGGGCGACATAGCCAATTCTTAAATTCGCCAGGGCGACATTGCCATTTCTTAAATTCGACATCACGACCCCCCCCCCCCCCCTTGGGCCCCAAGACTGTCCTAACAATGGCCACCCAGCTCCCCAGTTCACAGAGGATGACAATTTACACTATTATAACTGTATCACTATACATCATGTCCCTCCCCTCTCTACCCCAGGAGTGACCACTGTCCTAACCATGGCCAGCCAGTTGTCCAGTTCACGGGGGACCACCATGACTGTGTCCTATGCTAAGGCCATCGATGTGTGGTACGCCTTCTGTATGATCTTATAATTGTATCGCTGTATAATATCATGTTCTTCCCCCCTCCTCCCCTAGGAGTCACCACTGTCCTAACCATGGCCACCCAGCTGTCCAGTTTGCGGGGGACCCTGATGACCGTGTCCTACGCCAAGGCCATCAACATCAACTAGTACTTACATTATTGCCTTTATAATCATATCTCATTTGTTTTACCTTATCCTCCCCTAGGAGTGACCACTGTCCTGATAATGGCCACCCAGCTGTCCAGTTTGCGGGGGACCACAATGACCGTGTCCTACGCCAAGGCCATCAATGTCAACTAGTACTTATGTTATTGTTTCTCAATTCTCCCGCCCTCCCTAGGAGTGACCACTGTCTTAACCATGGCCACCCAGCTGTCCAGTTCGCGGGGGACCACCATGATGGTATCCTACGCCAAGGCCATCGACATCATCTAGAACTTACGTAATTGTATATTATATCATGTTCCTCCCCTCTCTATCCTAGGAGTGACCACTGTCCTAACCATGGCTACCCAGCTGTCCAGTTCGCGGGGGACCACCATGACTGTGTCCTACGCTAAGGCCATTGACGTGTGGTACGCCTTCTGTATGATCATCGTCTTCTCGGCTCTCGTCGAGTACGCCATCGTCAACTCCCTGACCCGCAAGGAGCAGAAGGAGAAGGGGGCCAAGGTACACGAGTCGCCCTCCTCCACGGGGGCCAATCAGAACACCGAGGACGTGGTGAGTATAGAGTATGTGAGGGTCCCGACCGGAAAAACCGGAAGTTGATTGTGTTAGTCGGGACCCATGGGTCGGATCCAGGAATTTCAAAAAGGGGAAGGGGCGCCCTAATATAGGATTTGAGGCGCCCCATCCTATGGCTTGAATGTTACATCCAAAAAACTAAATTTAGCAAAAGATGGGGGGCGCCCCCTTGATCCGTCCCTGCCGGGAATTAGACCCATCATAGGAATGGTATGTTTTCTTATTATGATCAATAGAATGAGGTGCCGATGGTTATGTATAAAACCTCAATGCAAGTTTCTGTTATTGTGCATAGGCTTTATATGCTTGTATGTAACGATATGTATTTTGTTGAAAGTGAGGCATAGTTTCATTAGGCAATTTAACAAGACTGTATTGGGGGAAGACACAATCTTTGAAATTGGGAGATGTGTAGATAAAACAAGAATACAGCTAAGGAGGCAATAAATGGCGGAACTTGATAAACCTGTGAGACAACTGCAAGTAAAATGAATGCTGCCATAACATAAATAAAGCTTTTATATATATGCCTTTACCTGGCTCCCTTTTGTATCGAATGGAGACGAAATAAGACGCCGTCCATATTTTTTCTACCAAACTGTGAATAAATCTAAGTTTGAAGGGATATGTGAGTTGCTCAGTCATAGTTCTAAAATAATTTATGATTCCCTGATTAATTCCCCACATGATATTAGCATTAATACCATCTTAATGTAACAAATTCAACTTTGATACCCCTCCACCGCGACCGGAAGAACGCCATACTCAGTGAAAGTGAACCAGTTTGTTAGATAACAATAAAATATAGAATGGTAATTCTTGCCCCATTCCCCAGGAGATGCAGATGGCGGACGGTGCCCGCACCCAGTCGCGCCCCCTGTTGACGCGTATTACAACCAGTGTGCGGACGTTACTTAACATGAAGGACGACTCCCTGAGCTCCCACAAGATAGACCGGGTCTCCCGCTGCCTCTTCCCCGCCACCTTCGCCATGTTTAACGTCTTATACTGGATCATTTACACCCAGCCAATCGTCTTCTCCGACCACTGACCGACACGCCCACTCACCTGACGTCACCATTGCTCATTTGCATATATCTCATCATGCTGTATTGTATTATATATACGTCAACATGAACGGCATCGTCTTTGGACGCTATACATAGGAATTGAACAGTATCTTTTATGTTGGTTGACATTTCGATTTTATTCTCAAAGACTAAAATTCTTCTCTTCCATATGTATCTAACACTGCCTATAAAACACATAAGGCTACATGGCAACCATAATTGTCAATAATTGAGGGAGCGCATGAACTTCACTCCGAAACAATATCAATTTGCAAAGATAAATTTGATCTACATGTCAAGAATGTAAATCGTTCTTTTATATAGGCTATACAATATAAAGGCATGTCTTTGCTCCTGAAAAGATGTTTTCTATTGGCTGGAAAGATGTTGCCCATGCAATCTTCAAATGAAAAGAAATCGTATAATTGCACTATATGCATGGTAAGCGAGTGTAATAATCTATAGTAGATTGATCTAAGTGCCTCCTGCAAGGCCTACAATTGCGATTTGCATGCGGTCTTGATCTCAACAATGGGTATCATGTAACCTAGGTTTGACCGCTGTGTGCTACGGCGTAAGACTTTTTCCCAGCTCCTAAACCTTGTATTATGGATACTTAATTATGTCCTAACAGTTATTTGAATACCTCCCAGGTTTTTTTTAGTTGGATAACCCCCTGGTGTCTCTTATTCTTACTACTTTTCATACTTAAGAACTACTTCTACAATTTCTACTTTGAACTTCCACTAAACTGAAAGTTGATATCAATAATACATTGTTATTGATGTATTTGCCTTTCGCTAAAAGACATATTAAGATTATTCTAACGTTTAACAATTTTGAAATAGATAATACTATATCCATTTTTTATTGTTTGTTGACAGCATTTGCATGATACTATTGAGAAATCCATCCTGAATTGAGAAATCCATCCTGAACCATAACCCTTAAAGGGAGGGGCCAGTGACTGTCAAATAATGTATTGGTATGATCCTTGACGTCCAGTGAGTTGTCATACCAATTTTTACACATGTATCTATAATATTTTCGTTTTTATTCATGTTTTTGTAAACTTTACTGACTGGTTCCTGCTTGCACTTGGAGCACCTTGCAAAGAGCATCTTTCTGTGTGTGACGTCACAAACAGATCAGATAAAAAATTAAAATGCAGAAATAACACAATTTGATTATCATAACTATTTTTTTCCCAATTCTAAAACATTTCAAATAATGAAATGAAATAAATAATGGCAAAAATTTAGCACCCCAATGTCTTTTAAAAATTATTTTAATTTGAAAATTTGAAAATAACGTCTTTTGTGTGACGTCACACACAGATTTGTCTTTTCCTGAGGATCAGAGTGATCAGAAGCTCACCAAAGTTAAATTACAGTTATCACATGGAAGATTTAATTATAGGCATTAGGATTTGACATACTTCTGTATAAGCATCCAATGTAACATATAAAGTATAAAAGAACCAGAATTGAAATTTCACTGGCTCCTCTCTTTAAATAGAAAAATATAAGAGCTATCTTTTTTAATGTGTACAACAGTAGGCCTACGTAATGAGATAACTTTGGTTCAATTCCACGTTGTTAATCAAGACAGGGAGGGTGATAGCCAACCTCCCTTAAAGGTAATCCAGAGAGTAGCTTCACTATCTCAGCTAGTCTAAGAATTGAACTTCATTATTGTGCCCTAGTGTAATTGATATTTTCTATATTCACCTTTACCTTTTAGCCCTTGTCTATCAATTCTTGGCTACCTCCAGGTGTTCTCCTTGGTGTTCCTTTCTACCTGATAAAATCTGTTACAACCTTCAGCAGTGCCATGTTCATTTTTCTACCGACCTCAGATTTACCTCCAGTATTTCAGGTTGTACAGTTGTAAATATTTATAAAAGATATTTACGAGGTGTAAATGGAACGATCATATAAAGGTTTGATATAGGTTAGGTTACTTTCAAAGTTATGTTGTGTTAGTTTCAGTATTAAATAGATCCTATCACATTGTTATGTACATAGAAACACAAGTGCAGTGTACGTTAGTGAGATGGAGAATTAGCATCAGACAAATAACGTTAATTTCCTTTTTTTAAATGTATGAGGCTAGATGAGTACAGTATTTCTGATCGTCCATTTCTACTTTGCATGTACATATTTTACTGTGCATCTTAACTTGTACATAGTTTTCTATGCAACACATTATTTCAATGTATAGGTTATGTGCGTATACCACTATAAGGTAGATATATGTGTATTCTTTGTTTATGGTTTCAGTTGACAAAATGGAGTGATATTGTATCAAACTTTTATCTGACTTGTAAATAAAAGTTTACATAATAATCGAAAATGGTCTTCTTTTCTATTAAAATACCATCGTTTCGTTTGATGAGTTCTATTTCAGGTTGGCTACATTTAAGACGCCTTGTGTCTAAATTATTCAATGTCAGTCATTTGAGGATTTCTGTCACATTCCTTATTGCAAGTGAAAGGTGGCACTGATTTAATTGAATTCAACATTTTAAAAAAGGGAGGGGCCATTAAGGTTCATTAACATTAATTCAAAGGGTCACAGACATTTTCAAGTGACACTTTAAATTTTCGAAATCAAAGAAACTTGGAAGTCTGATTTCTGAAAGGCAACTGCCAGCAAGTTGTGCTCGTGTTCCTCCATAAGGTTCCTCCATAATACACCAGATGGCACCAGTGATGAGGGACGTCGTGGTTCAGTAGGATCAGGGTCTCCATAGCATAGGGTAAACAGAGAAAATGGCAAACAAATTCCTTGACATGGAAAACACAGAATTTGCCATTTATATATTAATATATATATATATATATATATATATATATATATATATATATATATATATATATATAGTTGGGTTGTCCAAACTTTTTCACGTATGAAGGCTTTTAAATTTAAACAACTTGCTGGAAATGATACAGGGAAAAATTGCCGCATGGAAAACACAGGAAATTTGAAAACAAAATTTAAGTGGGGACTCTGCAGTTGCTGCCGGGGATATTGAAGGAAACTCCAAAGCTATGTGGCTATTATTTAAAAGAAAATCTTTTTCCTTATCCCATTCCGGTATCTAAGACTTTACTCATGGAAAGATGATAAAAATGGCAGTAAAAAGGTGAAACAAAAACAGAATAGAAGCATACATTTCAATGTATTTTTATTTTAAAGTTCCCTCACATATTAGTACTATAACCACGCATTGTTTATCAATGAATATATCCGCATCATCGTGGATTTGTTTTACACATGACATTCCGTGCTTTTCAATTTAGAATTGATGCGTTTCGTGTAAAGCATATCAAAGCATTTATATTCTGTAAGTGTAAATGTAAAAACTAACATATAGGGCTTGCACGTTTAAATTCCGCAATACATCACAATGAAATAACGAGGGTTTTATGTTAGCTTTCACGAATTAATTGCTGAAGTTCATGTAATATAATATTTTATAATATATTATATTCTTATTAGTTTTTTACGGACAACCTGCCATTCTTCAACTCCTTAGTTCCGACTGTCTCAATCAGTGATTTTAGTAGTAGTTAAATGGAGCAGGCCGTTACAGGTATACACCATCAGGTTATATTAAGTATATCAATGTTGCCATCTTATTTTTACCGTATCTTCATCGTTAATCATAATGTTACAATCAAGCAAACAATATTTAATCCTTCTTTTGAAATGGAAACAGCAATGGAACAACCATAAAATACAGATCTGTGGAAGCTGATTCAATACCAATATTTTTCGATATCATAACCCAGCATTAATGTTCATTTTGGCCAGGCATTTATGCCTTGCTCTCACTAGCTGAGGATTCAATGTCATCATGGCCGTGACCTCCACGACCTCCATGACCTCCACGACCTCCATGTCCTCCGCGACCTCTGTGACCTCCATGACCTCCACGGCCTCCTCTGCCTCCACGGCCACCATGGCCACCACGTCCTCCACGACCACCATGTCGGCCTCCACGCCCACGACCACAGCCCCAGCCTCCGTAACCTCCGCGACCCCACTGACCCCCCCAGGGTCCCCAAGGACATCCCCAGCCCCGCATCGTGCCCGGATGACCCCAGCCACCATACCCCCAGCCCTCGCAGTCATCATACCCCTCTCCTTCACAACAGTCCTCTTCATCTGAGGTCCCCTCCCCCTCCTCACAGCACTCCCCTTCCTCCTTCACCCCTTCCCCCTCTGCCTCCCCCTCACCCTCCGTGCCTGTGCCCTCCTCCCCGGAGCAGGGCACATCACACACCTCCCACTCCTCCCCATGGCACTCCTCCCCATCATCCGTACTCATTTGGTGCATCATCATGCTAAGCATCATCCACATGCGGGGGTCATTACGGGGGTCATACGAGCCACCACCAAACCCAGACCCTCCCCAGCCCCCGAACCCACGCCGACCGAAGCCTCCACCGCCGAACCCGCCATGGCCAAAGCCCATCCCAGGCCCACCCATCATACCACCTTTAAAGGGGCAGCCCCATTTGAAAGGGCACCCATATTTGAAAGGGCAGCCACCCCCACCAAAGCCGCCCCATCCACCACCCCAGCCTCCTCGACCACTCCCCCAGCCTCCCCAGCCTCCCTGGCCACCACCCAAGCCTCCTTTGCCCCAGCCTCCATGGTGCCCATGATGACCTTTGCCATGGTGACCTTTGCCATGGTGATCGTGTCCGTGGTGACCGTGTCCATGGTGCCCATGGTGTCCATGATGACCGCGATGTCCATGACCGTGATGTCCACGCCCACGTCCACGATGCCCATGGCCATGACCGTGGTGATGCCCATGTTCTTCTGTCTCAGCCTCTGGTTTATCTATAAAGTTAAAACAGAGAAACATCTCGATAACTTCATTTAATCAAACAGTGATAGTTTCTTTCCTTGTCATTTGGTTGCCAAGTTGGGGTTTGATCTAAAGGACAGTGCCACATACTATATAGGAATGTAATATAGAAAGGGTGAGATGTGTTATCCCTATTGTAGATTGTGCAATGAATACCAGTTCCCAATACTTCCAGTACTTTTAGTTGAACACTGCCTTTTTTCTTGCAGATTGGTCCTAGCTCATTATATTACTCACCAATGTCCCATTTCCCTAAACTACACACCCATTGGTCAAGCTGCCCCATTTCCCTAAACTACTCACCCATTGGTCAATCTGCCCCATTTCCCTAAACTACTCACCCATTGGTCAGTCTGTCCCATTTCCCTAAACTACTCACCCATTGGTCAAGCTGTCCCATTTCCCTAAACTACTTACCCATTGGTCAAGGTGCCCCATTTCCCTAAACTACTCACCCATTGGTCAAGGTGCCCCATTTCCCTAAACTACTCACCCATTGGTCAATCTGCCCCATTTCCCTAAACTAGTCACCCATTGGTCAATCTGCCCCATTTCCCTAACCTACTCACTGATTGGTCAGTCTGTCCCATTTCCCTAAACTACTCACCCATTGGTCAATCTGCCCCATTTCCCTAACCTACTCACTGATTGGTCAATCTGCCCCATTTCCCTAAACTACTCACCCATTGGTCAAGCTGTCCCATTTCCCTAAACTACTTACCCATTGGTCAAGGTGCCCCATTTCCCTAAACTACTCACCCATTGGTCAAGGTGCCCCATTTCCCTAAACTACTCACCCATTGGTCAATCTGCCCCATTTCCCTAAACTAGTCACCCATTGGTCAATCTGCCCCATTTCCCTAACCTACTCACTGATTGGTCAGTCTGTCCCATTTCCCTAAACTACTCACCCATTGGTCAATCTGCCCCATTTCCCTAACCTACTCACTGATTGGTCAATCTGCCCCATTTCCCTAAACTACTCGCCTATTGGTCAGTCTGTCCCATTTCCCTAAACTACTCACCCATTGGTCAATCTGCCCCATTTCTCTAAACTACTCACCCATTGGTCAATCTGCCCCATTTCCCTAAACTACTCACCCATTGGTCAATCTGCCCCATTTCTCTAAACTACTCACCCATTGGTCAATCTGTCCCATTTTCCTAAACTACTCACCCATTGGTCAATCTGCCCCATTTCTCTAAACTACTCACCCATTGGTCAATCTGCCCCATTTCCCTAAACTACTCACCCATTGGTCAATCTGCCCCATTTCTCTAAACTACTCACCCATTGGTCAATCTGCCCCATTTCCCTAAACTACTCATCCATTGGTCAATCTGCCCCATTTCCCTAAACTACTCACCCATTGGTCAATCTGCCCCATTTCTCTAAACTACTCACCCATTGGTCAATCTGCCCCATTTCTCTAAACTACTCACCCATTGGTCAATCTGCCCCATTTCTCTAAACTACTCACCCATTGGTCAATATGCCCCATTTCCCTAAACTACTCACCCATTGGTCAATCTGTCCCATTTTCCTAAACTACTTTCCTACTACTCATATGAATCCACGATAGGACTACACCCCTCCCTCCTCATTTCCTGTCATAGATGACCCCTATTGCCAGAGACGGGAACTAATTCTATAATTATCATTATAGTCAATCGGAGCACTTCTTTCTGAATGTGTTGGGTGCATACGGAATGATAAGCCCCGCGTGAAATGCTAATGACCAATGCAGGGTACACATAATAATGTTTTAGCCATAAATGCCTGAGATCAGATGATACGTGTTTTTGATTATTTATTGCAGGCACAACGCAGCTCCAATATACCTTTTATAAAAAGATTAAGCAAGCGTATCCACCAATAGTTACCACAATCATAACGACCAAAAGCTTTTTTTGTAATTGAATGCATATAAAATCATAATGGCTGTATGTGTTAATTGAATGTGTAATGGAAAACCGAAGCCCGAAGGCGATGAGTGTAAGGGCTAATTTTATTAACAGATAAATTGTTTATTTTTATTTTAAAGTTTTTACTCTTGGTATGTTTCAGTCTAGTATATCAAGATCGGTTTTCAGGAATGGCCAAGTATACAAAATTAAATTACTAGTATAACGGTGTTATATTGGTAGGCTATTGGAATTGTAAAGTAGAATTGTAAAGTAAATAATTGGAATGTCATGAGGCATCTAGAGATGTGAAGGGGTAAAAAAGGTGAATGTATTTGTCTAGAATCCTACTGGAACGGAATCTATTCACACTCCCCCTCTGCCCGATGCTCTACCAGGAGGCCTACTTAACGTCTGCCTACACCTCTGTACAGGTGTGTAACGTTCTACCTGGCTGAACGTCAACCAGCATCATATGACCACCCAGGGCCCTCGATACCTATAGCCCACGCCTTGGTTAGAATAGCAGACAACTACGCATTACTATTGCCTAATGGATACAATTGTATTTAGGGGAAATATATACTTTGGGCTAATGATATTGTTTTGGGGATAACACATTCATGACAGCTTTAACGTGCCCAATCATAATTTGAATGAATAGTGGTGTGATAATTTTCTGAATTTTCTGAATTAGACAAGTGAGTTTGAGGAGGGACCCATTGGTCCAGAGCCTCTCATGGCTCATGTGACTGGATAGAATGTTTTTAAAAAGACCTACATCAAATAAACACATGAAATAAAAACACGTGGAATAAACATTAAAGTATCTGTATACCATGTGGTTCCTTGAAGATAATGATATCTAGGCGACATCCCATAGGTCTTAAGTAGTCTCTTGTAAGATAAACATTATCTCGATATACTATCTTAGTTGTCCTTATTTTCTTGCATTGAATTGGCCGGGAAAAAAGTGTCAATGAGTAATAGATTATCAATATATCAGTGACAATCAACAGGTGAAAAGACGAGGTACAGCTAGAGATAATGAAGTATGCGTATGGCAATGCCAAATATACAAATCCGTGTATATATAGGCCTATATTGGCTTCCATATGTTTGCAATGCCCACGCAGGTATCCTACGCCCCTGGATTCCTGCGCTATATAGGTCTATCACTCATGAAGAGGGGTTGCTACGAGAGCTCGAATTATTGATGCTAATAAACTTAGACAAAAGGGCATATTCTACATAACTGCATACCAGGGAATCAAATGCCCATCTTCCTACAAATATCAGTGGTGGATCCAGTTTTTTGAAAAGATGGGGGCGCGCTAATAGAAAGGGGGGGCGCCTCCTAATTTCCAGAATTTTACATTTGAAAAAGCTAAGTTTTCCACGCACAAAAACAAACGGGGGGGGGGCGTGCGCCCCCCGCCCCCCCCTCCCCCACTAAATCCGCCACTGAATATTTATATTACGTCGTTCCTAAATGAATTCACATGACATGCAAAGTATGATTAAAGCATTGATAATTCTATAACCTATACTGACCAGTTAGAGTAACAATTTTCTCCGGTGTGTCCTTGCTCGCCATGGTGACTGTCAATAATTCCCCTAATACAGTTCTCTCGGTCTCTGGGTGATGTTGGCGAATTGTCGTCTGCTTTTTCCCGCCTTTTCCTGTGGCTCTTCAATGTCGTCTGCCTGTGAAGGAATCCCCCAGCTCTGCCGTCTGCGGCACTCTGCCCACCTTATATACTACCCCATGTCGGCTTTTGCACACGTTTCCAAGCTGCAAAGGGCTTGGCAGCCTACTTGGCCAGCCAATGGGAGCGGGACTTGGCAGCCGGCGTCCGTCCTGTTTTGTATGAATTTGCAATCACGTGTGGACCTAGACCGATCTAGATACTGAGTCAGAGTGCTGATTGCGTGTGCTTGTAGAGATGGATCGTTCTTGCAACGTTTTATACTATTAAAAAATATTGATATAATCAGATCTAAGTCAAGAGGCCCTTCATTGCAAATAAGTTATAGTTGGGGTCGTCTTTTAATTACGTGTATAGTATATATACACAAGATTGAAATGGTTCTGTACGATCATATTTAATCTTTAATGTGTATTAAATGATATAGAGGGAATGGGAGTCTATAGAAAACATGTAAAGATGCGTACGTAATTAACTTAGGATCCCTATAGGCTATATTTAATGCAAGCTGCATAGGGTATATCTCATAGTACTATTTGTTGATTACATATAAACATATTCTATTATGTAGACAGAACATCTCCTGGTGTTTACTCAATACCATCGTGGTCTAGTTGTAACCGTTGTTTTTGTTGAAAATACAAGTTTCTGTCCCAGTTCCCCACCTCGCCTCTTCTCACTTTGTGTAGTTGACATACATTATGTATGTTTACTCTCACTATGTCTGTACTGAGATAGTTGTGAACCCGCTCAATAAAGCTACAATGGACATATTTTACTCATATAAAGAAGATAATGTTAATAGTATTATCCAGGTGTAGATGAAGCTCAACTTGTTTCAGGTAAATCTTAATTGTGCAGGATATTCCTATGTGCATTTCCGTTCAGGACTATATAGCGCTATATAGAATATGTTCATATTTATGCATATACTTATGTGTGTGTGCATATATATATATATATATATATATAATTATATCTGTCGCACTGCTGGTTCTGATATTGATTTACGTCTGTTATATGTTTTGTAATAACCTCACCATGTTTACATTAAGACACACAACTAATAAAGTAGAGACTTTACTAATTCATAATGGTACTAAGAGGTGTAACAGCTTTACGTTCATGTCAATATATAAGTCAAATGACTCTTTGGTGGTGCAAAGGGAATAGTCTATTTATAGCTCTGACTAAATCGTATGATGCAAACCTACCAGGGGATTGGCAGGATGTCCATATTTGGGCATGTTTTGCAGCCTGCGTCCCTGACTCAGACGCGCGTGCTCCCTGAGTCCGAGTTGCCAAGTCAGAGGCGCAGTTTGCAGCTAAATTTAGCAGCTGACGCAAAGTGGTTGCCAAGCGGACCCCGTTGGCAGGTCGATATTCTCTGTACTCAGGGATCTGTAGTGCTGCTGGGGTCTATGTAATGTAAGGCTCTGGGAGGAGGAGGAAGGCCCAGGCCCGTATACATACAGGTTGTGCTGTGCTGTGCTGTGCTGTGCTGTGCTGTGCTGTGCTGTGCTGTGCTGTGCTGTGCTGTGTGTGTGTGTGTGTGTGTGTGTGTGTGCGTGCGGGGGGGGGGGGGGGGATTACGAGGTTCCCCAAGTGGAACTTTTGCTTATATTTTCAATAAGTTTATCATAAAAAAGGGGGTGGCGAGCATTAGAGATTGGAACCTTTCCAGATTTTCATCCTTTTCTTAGAGGGTTTAAAATGCATTTTTTTTAAAGGAAACGTGGAACTTTTTGCAATGTGTATCCCTGAATACGGGCCTAGGGGCAACCCACGTCCTACGTTTGATTACAGAAATTGTCAGATCAAATGTTGCCGTGCCAGGAAATGACATGTGCAGTTACGGTATATTTCCCTCGTCGCATTTAAGAAATGGCCATGTATTCGCACGCCATGCCACGTATATATCCATAAAGCCTTCTATTCCACATACTGATTTTGGAGCCAAATTTTAAAACCGGCAGTGGAAATTAAGGTTAGATAACCACATGTAATATATCACTAGAAAGGATATAGGCCTTCAGTTTTATTTCGAATTGTGTATATATAGGCTCAGGATGAAAGGTCCCATGCCATATTCCTTTAGCAAATAAAACACATATAAAATTAGTGGATACTTTTAACAACATTTTTGTTACGCGGCAGGTAAAAGCACCAAATTTTGCATGAGGCACCTCTGAGGCATAACTATTGAATCCAGAAGGGGAGCCATCTTGAAATACCAAAATGAAATTTTGACAAATTTGTTTTAAGCATGTGAAACTTAAGGTATTTTACCAAAACTTTTGGTTAGCTTCCATTAGACCGACCTATTGTATAGATTCAAAAGGTAAATAATTGAACTCCCTGTCCTATAATCTACCAATTTAGAGAATAGCAATGTGTTTCTAGGCATTTCAGAAGCTGATATATAAGATTATTTCAATAAAAGTCGGCCATATTGGATTTTTGGCCCCCGTCCGGGCTATATTGATATTTTAAGGTGGCTCCCCTTTTAAATTCAATGAAGGGGTCCCAGGGGATCATCACACCAAATGAAATCAAGAAATCTTGTGGCAAAAGAGTAAAGTCTATATCCTTTCTTTTGAATTGTTTTGGAATCCAGCGGTCATTATCAAAGGTATCATGCTTATGAATTCAGCCATTTTGAAATTTATGGTATTGTATTGGATGAATATCATATTTATTGAGCCCTCTAGGCTAATAACAACTCATATTGGAACCATTTCCCCTGGCCTTATGCCTTAGTAGCTAAAAATCGTAATATTTCTCAAAATTGGTCAGACATGTTGGATTTTGGATTTCCACATTGACTTGAAACATAAATAATTGAATTCCCTGACCAATAATCCCTCAATTTTGACACCAACCATGTCTCTTTAGTCTTTTTTAGAAGCTGCCGTGCGATATAAGAATTTCTATAGTAAAAGTCGGCCATATTGGTTTTTGGGCCCCCACATCCGTCCTATTGATATTTCAACGTGGGCTCCCCTTCCAGATTTAATAGTTATGTCTGAGATGTGCCTCATAGCAAATTTGGTGCTATAAACCACCGCGAAATCTAACTATTTCTCAAAAAAATGACCTTAACAGACCGCACTAAATCGCCAGTGTCAAAATTGATAATATGTGGAATACAGGCTTAATAGGACCTACTTGTGCTGTCCGAATGTGTCTCAGATAGAGATCCATGTTGCCTAAGATATATTGTCTAGTCGCTAAAAAGGGTTGATGTTGATATTCAGTGTTGTATAGACCTTGTGCAGACGGGGTCACATGACCACATTTTGGTGATCACGACGTAGTGACCATGACCATGTGGCTCATGGAGAAATATCCCGTACTATGGAAATAACTTATGACGACATTATATGTCTACCTTACACAATTCTAGCATACAAATAGTGTCAAAGATGTGTGTGAAATGAGTATAATACTAATGATTAAATGTTTACCAATATGGCGCCCAGGCTCTTTCTCTGTGCTATGTATGTCGTCATCTGAAAATGTAACGTCTATACAAGTTCTGACCTATTTTCTCCCTATTTTTTATATGTTTAACAATGAATATTTGGGCAAAAGGTGGGACTTTTTAAAAATGCCCATCCTGGACGGCTTGGACTATCCCCTCAAACCCCTCTCGGTCCATCCAAGCGTAGGACGGTAGGGCAGCACATAGTTCGCGCCATTAAAATTTCGCGTATGGTACTTTTTTCGCACTTATACATAATTATGTTTGCACTTCTGCGGGAGCCATTAATGTACCATCTAAATACAATTTCGGTATCAAAATCTTCTTTTCGTCCATTATTGGCAGTGTGGTGAATGGGTGTTCATATTCATATCTTTAATAAAAATATAATTACCTAAACACATAAATACATTGCAGGGAGAAATGGACTTGTCGATATTATTACACATAATTTACATTACATTAACCTGCAAATTACCGGTATTGGACTGGAGGCTATATAGAATGGCTGCTGGGAGAATTCATCATCGGGGAATGGCATTGGTCACATATATAATGATACAGTAAAATCCAACACAATTCTTAACTTGAGTGGAGGTGACTCGTCAGAATTCAAACGGTACCCTGATTATCGACATTCAGGAAATGGTCCTGCCACATTTACTAAACGTTTCTAAATGCAACTTTTGCCCCTCATATAATTATGTAACAACATTATTTTAAAGTGACGAATTACTATTCATTCGCATTAAAACTTTGTAAACATATCTATGAATACCACTGGCGGATCCAGGGTTTTGAAAATGGGAGGGAGGGGGGGGCGTGCTATTGGAAAATTGTTTCCTTAATTGCTCTTTGGCCGAGTTTTCATTAAAAATAAATGCAAAATTTTCAAGGAAAAGGGAGGGGCGCGTGTAACCTTAAGGGAGCAACTATAAGTTTGATTATGTCTGAGCTGCTTCGTATCATATATACCTAAAACCGCGTAGGGATTATTAGCTACTCTATCTTACGTATTTTTTTTAATCTTTCATCACGAACAACTTAATAGTAGAACGGAAACATCATTACATCATAACATTTCTCATAAGATAACGGCCATCTCACATGTCATTAAACAATACAATAACTACTTGTGTACCTTAATTCCTAGTACATTCCTAGCACATGATGTTATATGTATGTGACATGTATTATTCATTATACTCTATTATCATGCATAATGGTTTACACCGACTAGTGTGATTCAAAGGGCTTGTTATCATAGCTTAGGCTTTGTTTAA
>OW387142.1:45868598-46092203 GCA_936440205.1 Lepidonotus clava | reverse complement strand
CTACTACTATTACCCTATTTTCCTCCAAATGTACCTGAACATAACTCAGGGATGCCAGTCCCAACTGATGAAAAAGTAGCAAGTAGATCTAACTAACACAAGAATACTCTCAAACAGATGTTGACGCAATGTAGGAAAAATTGGTTACATTCCAAATTACCAAAAAGTGAGAAATCCTCTCAGGAAAATGGCATCTCTGATAACCATGTCATTTTAGTCTTTTATTCATTCATTTAATTTATTAATTCTATTCATTAGATCCATTTATTTATTATATATTTTTTTAGGAGAGGGGGGGAGGAAAGGTATGTTGGCTCACCTCTGTGGTGCCTAAGGCCAGGTGTCCGACAAACACCGATACAGTCTGTCTCTGCATCATGTCCTGCCGCCTTCTGGGTACTCTGTTCATCTTTTTTAATTTGATGTCTGTTTCAATAGATTCCTTTAGTATATATGCTGCAAAAAAAAAAAAAACATAAAATTTAAGAGCCTTAAAAAAACAGCATCAAAACTTTAGCAGTTAGGAGGTGCATGAAACCGAGATGTAAATCAAGGTTCACCAAAACATTCAAAATCCTTAAAAGACAATTTGAAATTATCTTTAAAATGTTATAAAACGTGATGTACGAAATTAATTTTGAATTTTGTTATTAGGGGTAATGATGTGAAAAAAATATGAAATCGGACGAAAGTCTGAAAACTTACATCACTGATTGAAGAAGTTACCTAGCTGATGTCAAAACGGACTGAGTCTGAGATAGCTCTAGAACTATACTAGCACTGCTTTACCAAGTGTCCAGTGGCGGATCATCCAGGATTTTGAAGGGGAAAAAAGAAGGAAAAAAAAAAAAGGGGGGGGGGCGCTTAATTTGGCTACTTTTGGGTCGAATACTAAAAAAAAGGGGGTGGGCCCCCACTTCTAAATCCGCCACTGATGCCTTAAAACTGAGGCCTAGACATGGCTAAATCCGTAAATGATATTAGACTTATGACCATGCTCATGCTGTTCATGAATCCGTGAGCGATAATAGGAGTAGTTTAGACAAATCAAAGTATTTCTACGGCTTTCTCTGCTTGTCTGTTGCAAATAAACTATCAAAATGATGACAATTACCTTAAACATCATTGATACCAGATAAGTCGCGTTTTAGGTCACTAACAACGTAAATGTACTTACTTAAATAACCACGTTTTCTCAAAAAAGCAATTCTCTATCTTGGCGCCACCTGGTGGAAACTTTTGACTCGAGCACCTGCTCGGAGAAGAGAGAGTTGTTACCCGCAAAATTAAACCATTCAAAAATTAACCGAGTGAAAATTATGATTTATATCAAACTTAAAAAGTCAAGCCATGTGTGATAATAAATTCTGATTTCTTAGATTTTTCTCTTTTGGAAAACCGGGAGATCGTCTAAAACTGTATTTGGCGCCACCTTGTGTGCAGTCTGAGAAGCTCTGCTAGGTCGGGCGTAAACAACAGGTAAGTCATTTGTTTTTGAAAGTTTGAGAAAAGTTGTTCTCAATGTCTTGTGTACGTGCATCAAACTCAGTGTGTGTGTTTATAACCTCGGACTCCTCCTCTGGAAGACTTTCCGAGTTTAGGTGGATCAGAAATGACCTTTGACTAGTGCTCGGCTGAATGGGAGGCGTGGCCTTCAATTATCGCCCATCTTATGAGGTAGACTACGAGTAGCAAGCACTGAACCGTCACTCACTGACCCGGCAGCTATTTTAACTCCAGTGTGACAAAGAATCCACTTCTTTCCTGTGAATTCGTGACATTGATGCATACTTTGTTAGTGCAATGTTTATTGTTCTGATATTTTCTCCCTCCTTTTCTTTTAACTATAAGTTTTAACTCAAAATTTAAAACAGATTTAAATTTTTTTTTTATCAGCGTCTACCTTAGGCACTCTCTAAATCTCTAATTTTTAGACTCTAGACTCTTAAGACCAGTGTGAGCATGAACTATTGAACCCTGTTATACGTCAGACAAGGGCCATATCGAAATATTTATCAATTTAATACACATCTATAAGATGTAGACTCTATAAGAATTTAAATCATACAACAAAATGATAAACAAAAATTACCGTCAAATGGGGCAATTTTGGCCAGTTTTAGAAGTTTTTATTGTGCCTAATGCATAGTTTTCTTTTTCTCAAGATTTAATGTTGCTGTACTATTAGAGCTACTAAAGATACTTTGTTCCATAAAAAAACAATTTTTCTCATAATTGATTTTGTACTATATTTTGAAGAAAATGTAGGTGGCCAAAATTGCCCCACAGATGGGGCAATTTTGGCCACCTGTATATAAAAGCCTTCTAGAGACCCTGATACTCCCGGGAACTGTCATTAATTAATCATTTATCTAGATATCTGTGTATCTATATTTACATAAGAAATAATAGAGACCAGTTTAGGAAAACTTTTATCATACTCCAACAGGGGAGGATCCAGGAGGGGGGGGTCCAGGGGGTCCTGACCTCCCCTTTTGCTGGACCCCTAAATGGCAAAAAGGGGGGAAAACGTCACACGCGTATGCGCAAATACACGTCGTTTTAGTAATTAACCTTTATGCTGACCCCCCTACTTTTGACAAACTGTATCTGCCCCTGTCCAATCAGACAGTACACTTCATGAAGTGGAAATACAACTTGAACACAATTTTTGTTTCGGTGGGGGTTTCATCTGTGAGCTCTATGTAGGTCTGAAGGTCCCACCGAAACAAATGTATAGGTGGGTGTTTGAATTGGGTCCATTGTGGGAGGGCAGTAGACCATGTAATTATTTAATTGGTGGGCCCCCTACCACCTTAGCACTGTTCTCATTGGTCCCACCTGCCTGTCACTCACACCATAGCCACACCTCAACAGGAGTAGTGGAGGGTGGTCCCTATAGTAGCCCATTGGGACAAATGGGGGGGGGGGGGTAGGCTGGCAGCGCCACCACCCGGCCCTGTGGCCGATACGGCAGCCCACTGGTACAATCCAGACACACCCCTGAATGACCCCCCCCCCCCCCCCCCCCCCAACCCCACTCATCTTGCGGCACTGGGGGACCCCCCACCCACCCCACCACCACAACCACCACCACCCTCTGGCCGGCCTACCCACCTGTCCCGTCGCACCATCCGCCGGTCTAGGGTTTACCATGGGTAGCAGGGGGGAGTGGGGGGATTTGGTGGCCGGGGAGGGGAGGGGGGGTTGGTGGTGGGTACTGTTCTTTTTTGGTCCTAATATGTGCCTGACTGCACATACTAGGACAGGCACTTTGCACCAATATTTGGCTGGACATGTCCAATTCAATCACAGTATACTGATGTACTTCATACAATAATAATAGGTTTTAACAGGGGGTGTCAGTGCATTTGCTACAATGTTTGAAGAGTCCCCACCAAAACTTTAGATGTCTAGTTTGTCACTTCAATAAATGGAGACAACACATGAACTGTCAGGTTTGAAGAGTAGCATTCAGGTGATCTCACTTGCACCATATTCGTAACAAATGTCAATACCTAATTTTGGTTTGGTTCAAACCACAGCTTAAATCTAAAAACCGCACCTTGTAAATAATCATCCTATAGAAACATAGCACTTGATAGGTTCAGTCACCTTGGGTTGAAAAGTGCTTGGCTCTCCTGGAGTACTGGTGCATCTACCTAGCTCTTGACAGAATGGTAGAGAAGAGTATCCTCTAGCCCGAGCTAGGGGGTTCCTTAACATGCCCCCAAAAGAGGCTTAAGGGGCACAAGGGGGGTGTGGTGGGGTCTTGACGGTGGCCTAGTGGAAACTTACTGAGGTTCCCTGATATTATTGCATTGTCAAGTTAGAGTTGGGGTAAGGTAGCCTTGTAAGTGGGTAGTTAGTTTTGAGGAATCAGGAGCCTCTTCAATAAAGTGGACAAGGTCTCTGTATCCTCTAATGGCCTGATCATTGAGGATAGCAATGGCTACCCAGTCTATGTGAAAATCATTTTGAAAGGTCGGACATTATGTCAGACATTTAGCTTCACTGTTAGACATTTTTCATTATAGAGTGACTCACAGAATTTTAAAATTGTTAGGTGTCCTGCGGACACTCTTAACGTGCATCATGGGTGTCCTGCACCATAATACTGGGGGTCCCATTGCCTCAACCTTGCTATTAAGGTATGATTTCTAGGGTGTCCACTGGACACCCTAAGGGTCCTGTTTGGGTGTCCTATGCCTTTATGGGATGGACAGGACACCCAGGATGCTGGACTTGGTGAGGCGTGGACCTACGTCGCAGTACATGTATATGTTCACATCTATATGTATTGATTCACCTCGAAAACAA
Organism: Lepidonotus clava; assembly: GCA_936440205.1. Lineage (NCBI taxonomy): Eukaryota > Metazoa > Annelida > Polychaeta > Phyllodocida > Polynoidae > Lepidonotus > Lepidonotus clava. The sequence goes on along the minus strand of OW387142.1, from coordinate 46,087,883 downwards.
GTTTGACTAGTCCTGAAATTGTGCCGGACAAAATGTCTGACGTTTTAGGCTCAAACGTCAGACATAGGTGTTAAAACGTCAGACATGTCCGGCATTTTAGGGGTTTTCACAAACACTGGCTACCTCATAGGGTGATTGTGCTTTCACTTCCTGTGAGAAGTTTATCTCGCAATTGGACTGTTTGGGGACAGACGACCAAGCAGTGGATCTTCTGGTGTCTTTGGGTTTCCTGGCACTGTGGACATGCATAACAACCAAAGATGGCTGCATGATGCACACTATTGAGTCTCATAATGAGGACTTCTTTTCGGATGTGACGGGGAAGTTTGAGGATGGTTCGATGGAATTCTTTACTGTGGTCCAAGAGATTGTTCCACTTGAAATGGGAGGTGGGGGCAATTGGATTCTGACAAATGGTATGGTCTATATCATGTGCTGTTCGGGCAATGTGAGCAAGGACTCATTCAGTACTAGGGGAGAGGGTAATGTCAGCCCCTGGTCTATGGATGTTACTGTCTGCAGCTTCATTACCTGGGATTCCTATATGGCTGGGAATCCAGTTTAGGACAGGGGACTCTGGGAGGCGGGCTGCTGTGGCCAATATGTTTTCAATCAGCATGGTGTTGCCAAGAACAGTCCTTATTGCTAGAGCATGTACTGTTGAGAGCAGGGGTGGACATAACCAGGGGCCCAGGGGCCCGAGACCCTTTAAAACAGGTCAGGCTCCTAGATTTTCTGGGCTAGGGGCCCCACTGGCCCCTAGACAATCATGAATAACAAAGACTTGTATATGTGAGGGCCCCTATATTTAGGTGAGGACCCCTAGATTTGGAAAGCTAGGGGCCCAACTGGCCCCTGGATCTTTAAACTTATGTCCACCACTGGAGAAGGAGTCAGTGTGTATGATTTTGTGACTGCAGGGCCTTGGTGTAGCGCATGAAGGAGGGCTGCACCAATGGCTACAAATACCGCTTGTAGGATAGATTCCCCGTCATTGAGGTGGAGACCTTTACTGTAGGTGCCTGTCACAAATACAGCTGTAGCTCATCCATCACAAACTGAACCATCTGTAGTATACATGGTCACTGACTCTTACAGAGCCACTTAAGGTCCAAAATGGGGCCAGATTGCAGACCTCAGAGAAAGCACCCAGGCCTTCTTATCAGTGTCGACATAATGTTCCTGAATGTGTGCTTCTTTAGAAACTAATTTTCTTGGAGTTTTGTGAAAAATGAACTTAGAAACATGACACTGGTGCCAAAATTGAGAGTAAATTGTAGACTAAATGAAAACTTTCTTCAAAATACATGGTCATCAGCGGATCATTTCAAAAAAATTAAAGTTTTCAAAAAAATTCAATGAAATTTTATAGAAATATTCACAAGCATTCTAATCTTACAGCCAAATAATACATCCAAATAATATAAGTGACACAATTAAGTTTATATCATTTAGTTACAGTGATATAAGTCACAATGCATTTTCTATTGATTTATTGAATATGATTTATGTGACATTGCTGAAAACGAAACACAAATTTTGGTGTAAATGATTTTTGTTTTTTTACTGTGGGGCAATTTTGGCCGGCCAAAGTTGCCCCACAGTAAAAAAAAAATCAAAATTTCATGAGAAAGAGCCCTTTATTTCCAAGAAGATGTGAAGATAATGAGTTTTAAAGTTATATTCTATATCAGGATGAATATATTGAGGATTTAGAGACAATCTATTCATGTTGACATTTTTCTGAATCAAAGTTTGAAACAGAAGTTTGCAGCAATCTCATTTTTCGTCACATTTTTTTGATCATGTGACCCCACAAATGGGGTCAAATTAGAATATGCAAAAAATATAGCAATAATTCAAATAACCTTACAATTACAATCTCACATAGGTAGATTTATACTATTTCAATCAAAATAATATTTAATATCTTCTCTTCTTACTCTCAATAGTAGAACTATTGAAAAGAGACATCTATCATTGGAGGGTGGCCAAAATTGCCCCACGTGGCCAAAGTTGCCCCATTTGACGGTATGCAGATTATCTTTTAATCAAATAAGATGTAGTCTATATATATATATACCGTCAAATGGGGCAACTTTGGCCACGTGGGGCAATTTTGGCCACCCTCCAATGATAGATGTCTCTTTTCAATAGTTCTACTATTGAGAGTAAGAAGAGAAGATATTAAATATTATTTTGATTGAAATAGTATAAATCTACCTATGTGAGATTGTAATTGTAAGGTTATTTGAATTATTGCTATATTTTTTGCATATTCTAATTTGACCCCATTTGTGGGGTCACATGATCAAAAAAATGTGACGAAAAATGAGATTGCTGCAAACTTCTGTTTCAAACTTTGATTCAGAAAAATGTCAACATGAATAGATTGTCTCTAAATCCTCAATATATTCATCCTGATATAGAATATAACTTTAAAACTCATTATCTTCACATCTTCTTGGAAATAAAGGGCTCTTTCTCATGAAATTTTGATTTTTTTTTTACTGTGGGGCAACTTTGGCCGGCCAAAATTGCCCCACAGTAAAAAAACAAAAATCATTTACACCAAAATTTGTGTTTCGTTTTCAGCAATGTCACATAAATCATATTCAATAAATCAATAGAAAATGCATTGTGACTTATATCACTGTAACTAAATGATATAAACTTAATTGTGTCACTTATATTATTTGGATGTATTATTTGGCTGTAAGATTAGAATGCTTGTGAATATTTCTATAAAATTTCATTGAATTTTTTTGAAAACTTTAATTTTTTTGAAATGATCCGCTGATGACCATGTATTTTGAAGAAAGTTTTCATTTAGTCTACAATTTACTCTCAATTTTGGCACCAGTGTCATGTTTCTAAGTTCATTTTTCACAAAACTCCAAGAAAATTAGTTTCTAAAGAAGCACACATTCAGGAACATTATGTCGACACTGATAAGAAGGCCTGGGTGCTTTCTCTGAGGTCTGCAATCTGGCCCCATTTTGGACCTTAAGTGGCTCTGTAAGAGTCAGTGACCATGTATACTACAGATGGTTCAGTTTGTGATGGATGAGCTACAGCTGTATTTGTGACAGGCACCTACAGTAAAGGTCTCCACCTCAATGACGGGGAATCTATCCTACAAGCGGTATTTGTAGCCATTGGTGCAGCCCTCCTTCATGCGCTACACCAAGGCCCTGCAGTCACAAAATCATACACACTGACTCCTTCTCCAGTGGTGGACATAAGTTTAAAGATCCAGGGGCCAGTTGGGCCCCTAGCTTTCCAAATCTAGGGGTCCTCACCTAAATATAGGGGCCCTCACATATACAAGTCTTTGTTATTCATGATTGTCTAGGGGCCAGTGGGGCCCCTAGCCCAGAAAATCTAGGAGCCTGACCTGTTTTAAAGGGTCTCGGGCCCCTGGGCCCCTGGTTATGTCCACCCCTGCTCTCAACAGTACATGCTCTAGCAATAAGGACTGTTCTTGGCAACACCATGCTGATTGAAAACATATTGGCCACAGCAGCCCGCCTCCCAGAGTCCCCTGTCCTAAACTGGATTCCCAGCCATATAGGAATCCCAGGTAATGAAGCTGCAGACAGTAACATCCATAGACCAGGGGCTGACATTACCCTCTCCCCTAGTACTGAATGAGTCCTTGCTCACATTGCCCGAACAGCACATGATATAGACCATACCATTTGTCAGAATCCAATTGCCCCCACCTCCCATTTCAAGTGGAACAATCTCTTGGACCACAGTAAAGAATTCCATCGAACCATCCTCAAACTTCCCCGTCACATCCGAAAAGAAGTCCTCATTATGAGACTCAATAGTGTGCATCATGCAGCCATCTTTGGTTGTTATGCATGTCCACAGTGCCAGGAAACCCAAAGACACCAGAAGATCCACTGCTTGGTCGTCTGTCCCCAAACAGTCCAATTGCGAGATAAACTTCTCACAGGAAGTGAAAGCACAATCACCCTATGAGGTAGCCAGTGTTTGTGAAAACCCCTAAAATGCCGGACATGTCTGACGTTTTAACACCTATGTCTGACGTTTGAGCCTAAAACGTCAGACATTTTGTCCGGCACAATTTCAGGACTAGTCAAACTTGTTTTCGAGGTGAATCAATACATATAGATGTGAACATATACATGTACTGCGACGTAGGTCCACGCCTCACCAAGTCCAGCATCCTGGGTGTCCTGTCCATCCCATAAAGGCATAGGACACCCAAACAGGACCCTTAGGGTGTCCAGTGGACACCCTAGAAATCATACCTTAATAGCAAGGTTGAGGCAATGGGACCCCCAGTATTATGGTGCAGGACACCCATGATGCACGTTAAGAGTGTCCGCAGGACACCTAACAATTTTAAAATTCTGTGAGTCACTCTATAATGAAAAATGTCTAACAGTGAAGCTAAATGTCTGACATAATGTCCGACCTTTCAAAATGATTTTCACATAGACTGGGTAGCCATTGCTATCCTCAATGATCAGGCCATTAGAGGATACAGAGACCTTGTCCACTTTATTGAAGAGGCTCCTGATTCCTCAAAACTAACTACCCACTTACAAGGCTACCTTACCCCAACTCTAACTTGACAATGCAATAATATCAGGGAACCTCAGTAAGTTTCCACTAGGCCACCGTCAAGACCCCACCACACCCCCCTTGTGCCCCTTAAGCCTCTTTTGGGGGCATGTTAAGGAACCCCCTAGCTCGGGCTAGAGGATACTCTTCTCTACCATTCTGTCAAGAGCTAGGTAGATGCACCAGTACTCCAGGAGAGCCAAGCACTTTTCAACCCAAGGTGACTGAACCTATCAAGTGCTATGTTTCTATAGGATGATTATTTACAAGGTGCGGTTTTTAGATTTAAGCTGTGGTTTGAACCAAACCAAAATTAGGTATTGACATTTGTTACGAATATGGTGCAAGTGAGATCACCTGAATGCTACTCTTCAAACCTGACAGTTCATGTGTTGTCTCCATTTATTGAAGTGACAAACTAGACATCTAAAGTTTTGGTGGGGACTCTTCAAACATTGTAGCAAATGCACTGACACCCCCTGTTAAAACCTATTATTATTGTATGAAGTACATCAGTATACTGTGATTGAATTGGACATGTCCAGCCAAATATTGGTGCAAAGTGCCTGTCCTAGTATGTGCAGTCAGGCACATATTAGGACCAAAAAAGAACAGTACCCACCACCAACCCCCCCTCCCCTCCCCGGCCACCAAATCCCCCCACTCCCCCCTGCTACCCATGGTAAACCCTAGACCGGCGGATGGTGCGACGGGACAGGTGGGTAGGCCGGCCAGAGGGTGGTGGTGGTTGTGGTGGTGGGGTGGGTGGGGGGTCCCCCAGTGCCGCAAGATGAGTGGGGTTGGGGGGGGGGGGGGGGGGGTCATTCAGGGGTGTGTCTGGATTGTACCAGTGGGCTGCCGTATCGGCCACAGGGCCGGGTGGTGGCGCTGCCAGCCTACCCCCCCCCCCCCATTTGTCCCAATGGGCTACTATAGGGACCACCCTCCACTACTCCTGTTGAGGTGTGGCTATGGTGTGAGTGACAGGCAGGTGGGACCAATGAGAACAGTGCTAAGGTGGTAGGGGGCCCACCAATTAAATAATTACATGGTCTACTGCCCTCCCACAATGGACCCAATTCAAACACCCACCTATACATTTGTTTCGGTGGGACCTTCAGACCTACATAGAGCTCACAGATGAAACCCCCACCGAAACAAAAATTGTGTTCAAGTTGTATTTCCACTTCATGAAGTGTACTGTCTGATTGGACAGGGGCAGATACAGTTTGTCAAAAGTAGGGGGGTCAGCATAAAGGTTAATTACTAAAACGACGTGTATTTGCGCATACGCGTGTGACGTTTTCCCCCCTTTTTGCCATTTAGGGGTCCAGCAAAAGGGGAGGTCAGGACCCCCTGGACCCCCCCCTCCTGGATCCTCCCCTGTTGGAGTATGATAAAAGTTTTCCTAAACTGGTCTCTATTATTTCTTATGTAAATATAGATACACAGATATCTAGATAAATGATTAATTAATGACAGTTCCCGGGAGTATCAGGGTCTCTAGAAGGCTTTTATATACAGGTGGCCAAAATTGCCCCATCTGTGGGGCAATTTTGGCCACCTACATTTTCTTCAAAATATAGTACAAAATCAATTATGAGAAAAATTGTTTTTTTATGGAACAAAGTATCTTTAGTAGCTCTAATAGTACAGCAACATTAAATCTTGAGAAAAAGAAAACTATGCATTAGGCACAATAAAAACTTCTAAAACTGGCCAAAATTGCCCCATTTGACGGTATATATGATATATGTCTATGTCACTTCAAACTGTGTTATATATTCGCTGTTGGTTGTATAAACCGCTATCATCTCAAAACCAAGGGGTAACCCTGAAGTTGATCTTTGATTAATAAAATATATATATATAAGAAATAAAAAATATATATTGGGCAGGCGTTTGGTCAAACAACATGTAGGTGGTCTGTCTCCGAACTCGACCACAACCAAATAAGTCTCTAACTATTTACTTTTTTTTTAACAGAACCACTCTCACAATGTCTGTGAGATCCAGGGGTAGTACCCAAGAAAATGGTGGGGTGAAGGACGTGGACTTGGAACCATGTGAGAAGCAATACGTCCAGATGCCCTATGCGCACTGCGGTATTGAGCGTAAGCGAGACCTTGCCGCGGTATCCCGTGGAGGAGACCGGTTCCCATTACGGAACTGCCTGAGTGTGGTAGCGGTGTGCCTGTTCATCACAGTATTTCTTATGCCCTTCCTGGCCCTCAACAAACTGCCCAGCGAGAGGAAAGATGTAGCGTGGTGGAAAGGCGGTGTCGTGTACCACATCTACGTCAGATCGTTTTACGACTCCAATGGAGATGGTGTGGGTGACCTCAAAGGTATTCTTTATTGTTGAATTCACTTTTTGATAAACCTTAGTTATAAATGTAATCTGAATTTCATGTATTTATGATAGCAAGACTATAAAGGTAATAAAAAACTAAGTTGGAAAAAACATATAGGATTTCAAGTGAAGACCTTCTGGAAAATAATTAAAGAAGGCAATTTCTAATATGATTGATTTCAAAGGGAATTTGCATATCTGAAATTTGTTTATAGAAAGAGACAATGTCCCTTTCGATTTAATCATTTCATTTATCCTCTCACATGAAAGACTTAACTAATGGGCCTGAAACATTGGATGTATATATGTTAGATAGAGCCTCCTGATTATTCAATTGTGGTTGTATGTTTTTCATTCTCTACTCTTTAAAGAGAGGAGCCAGTGAAATTTCGATTCTTATTTTACACTTTATACATTATATTTAATCCTTATATAGAAGTATGCAAAGTTTCAATGCAAATGATTTACTCATTCATGTGAAAAATGGGTTTTAACTTTCATAAACCTCTTATTCCTGTGATCCACAGGAAAACTCACATCTGTGTATGACATCACACAAAATGACAGTTATATTCAAATTTTAAATTTCTAAATTCCATAAAAACAATATTTTCTCACATTTTTTTTATAAATAATTTAATTTGGTGATTTCAATCTCGTTTAGACATATAAAGTACATTTAATAAATTTCTTATTGTATTTTTTTCACTTTATAATTTTCCAATTGTTCTACTTGTGACGTCACACACAGATAATGCCCTGTGCAAGGTGCACCAGGATGCACACAGGGAGACGCATTATCATCCAGACTAAAATCAAAACTGTTGGAGATAAATGTATGAAAATTGGTATGGTGACGACTCAGATGGTCACAGTCATGGCACCATGGTGGTTCAAAGTCACTGGCCCCTCCCTTTAAGAATTTCCATTGAAGCCCTGTAGGCTATAAAGAGAAAAAGTACCCATAACTCTTTCTTTTCTGCCTAGGTGTCAAGGAAAAACTTGGCTACCTTGCAGACTTGGGGATAAAAGCGGTGCAGCTGAGCCCATTCTACCGCTCCCCGATGGTGGACTTTGGTTACGACGTGTCCAACCACACAGAGGTAGACCCCATCTTTGGAACGCTGAAGGACTTTGACGAAGTGGTAGAGGATCTCCATTCTAGAGGTATAGTCTGAAAACGTTTTTTTTAAAAAAAACACGTTATTGTGAAACATGGTGGAAATGGAAAAAAAAGAAGTTGTTTATGTTAAAAGCGTTGCATATTCAGGAGTCAAAAGAAAGATCTTGACACTTTTAATAACTGCTGATCATTTATCTTATACTATTAGTGATAAAGCCTTGATTAATCATGCATACCAAAAGGGGCAACCACGTGTATTACAAATTAATGACTCACATCATTCTTATGGACAGCTAGAATTGATATTAAATTGCTGTTCATATGAAATATAATGTCTAGTAAAATGGACTGAAACTGTTTAACTTATCGGGATCAATTTTCCTCCACTGATCATTTTGATCAGGAGTTATAGTTTGTGTGTCATAGAGATATAATAGCGACTTAAAAGGAAAATAAAAAACTTACAAATGTATTCTGGAACAAGGTAGTTCTGGATCGCCATGAAGGCTATAGACATCTACATTATAAAAGTACCACGGAACTGCAGGACAATTTGCAGCATAGATGACTAAGATCTTTTTTTTTTGTGTGTGTACATTTTACCTATATCCCTTGATGTATTAAAATATATTACTCATTTTACTTTTTCACTGCCTGTCCAACACAGATATGAAGGTGATCATAGACTTCATCCCGAACCACACAGCCGACAAACACACATGGTTCAAGCAGAGCGCTCGCCGGGAGGGACCGTACACCGACTTCTACATCTGGAGCAGTGGGAAGGTTGATGAGAACGGGCAGCGGGTACCACCTAATAACTGGGTAGGTAAATCATAAAGGGATACATTTCTGGAAGAAGAAAAGCATAGCACACCAACATTGTATTGCATGACCCCTGATTTACAGTGCAGTCTTATTCAAGTCACGCTGTAATCTTGAAAAATGATCATTTTGATGAACATGCATGTTGTACTTTTAAAAGATCTTACTGTGATATTCTTTTAGATGCAATATATTTATATGATTTACCTCAAATAAATCTTAAACACTAACTGAATAAGTATGATTTACAAGGTCATCCTCTGAGGATTCAAAATCTGGCCTCATAAGTCTAAAGGGGTAGCCATTCATAAAGGGCTAAATCAAGTGCATTATTATTATTTCAAACTTTCCCCTTTTCTAAATAGGCCTATAACCCAGGGTGCCCACGCAGGTCTTATAATATTAGGTCTTAAAAGGTCTTATTTTGGTTTTGGCATTTATAAGGCTATTAGAAAGGTCTTTTTTGGGGTCCAGAGGTCTTAGAAAGGTCTTGTTTTAGCTCAATCTGAATTTATTACAAGATGTAATTTTTCTTCCTGTCATTTCTATCTTTACCTATTTTTGTTAGTGTGTGTAAAAGATTAAAAAGTTCTGGAAAAGTTCTTAAAAATGTCTTGAAAAGATCTTATTTTGAAGCCCAATAAGGTATTATAAAGGTCTTATTTTAGTCTTATTTTGATTTCTGAAAAGGCGTGGGCACTCTGTAACCATAATATAAGCCGAAGTTTAAATCGGGTGTCATAAAGTACTTTTGATGCTTCATGATCTAAGATGACCTTGCGGGCCCTTCAGGTTGAACTGTCAGGAGGATTATGTAAATGAATGTGTAAGAGTCGTTTCTTTGTATGTCACTTGTAAGGGGCCTTCCATTAAGTACGTACGCACCAAGGGGGAGTGGGGGGGTCTCAGATTTTAGGAATTTTGCATACGTTCCTATACATATGCAATGCATATTTTCACCTAAGGAGGGGGGGGTCTGCAATTTGTGAAATTTTGCGTACATACTAAATGGAAGGCCCCTAAGAGTATGTTACTTTTGTGTAAGAGAATGTGATGTATAACTAATCCAATATAAATATAAAAGTACATGTGAAATATCAGTATCATCCCAGTGTAGATCACTAGATGGCCAGTTGCAACTGCCAAATTTGGGATATTTAAATGTCAAGTTGGTGCTAGATATAAAATATGTTGGGGGGAAAAAATGAATACATGCCTTGCAAAGAGATATTTTTAAACCAAATGAAAGAAAGAAAATCCACCCAATATTTTCAAGTATCTATGAAATTCTTCCCATAACTATAATTTGCCGTCATGCTTTACCCCCATAGCTGAGTTCGTTTGGGGGCCCGGCATGGACGTGGCACGAAGGTCGCCAACAATTCTACTACCACCGGTATGCCGTGGAGATGCCGGACCTCAACTACCGCAACCCGAAAGTGGTCAAGGCCATGCAGGTAAGGCAACATATCGGGTGTGGATATACACATCTTCAGATCTTTGTCGGAATGGTGACTATTTTAAAAATCTCTACCAACATTAAATTTTACTTATCAGTATGATAGTCATGAAATAATATAACTAAACAGAATAAGTCCTAAATATAGTCGTCTGAGGCCTGTCAGACTTAAGATCGGCTTATTCCCTCTCTTCTTTTTTTTATCAGAAACTGTATAACTTCATACATGAGGGACAAAGAAAACTCGACAGGCCATCCGATTAAACCCTTCAGTATAAAGAAACTTATCTTTTAAAAGTAAAAAAAACAATAGTTAGCTTCCTCCTCAAAAAAAGTACATTCGTTCAATCTCCACAGCAGATTCTAGGTCAACGGTGAAGAGATAGGAGAAGGCAATGCGTGGAGATTGTCAGTTCCGGTGTCAGAACATGTTGCCGCTCACAGAGGTGCGGCGCACAAGACATTAGGGCAGCCGAATTTTGTTTTTACAGTCCAAGCACCAAAGGCGCTTGTAAAAAAAAAAAGAAAAAAAAAGACAGTCACATAAATGCAAAAAAGTGTCCAAATAGTGGCTAAAAGCGCACCAAGGAGCTGTTGAAACATTATATCTTAAAAAAACATACGATTTAGTGCGACTCATTCATAATGAAAATCTGTAATATCATATCAACAATAAAGATACTTAACTAAAATTGACAATTTTTCTGTGTGTGTATTTCGCAGGGCGTGCTTAAGTTCTGGCTGCAGCGGGGCGTTGATGGGTTCCGGGTGGACGCTATGGAGGGGTTGGTGGAGAGCGAAGACCAGACCCTGGACGAACCCCGCACCTTCAAGGACGGCTTCAAACCAGTAAGTAAGGGACAGACTCCACCACAAGAAGGAAACACCATAATTGCAGTTAGCTCCATTGACACCTTTAATCTTAACTTTTCTTTTCTTTTGAGACCTTCCTGTCCATAGTATGCACAGTTTAAAAAATTCAGACCCCCTAGCCCCCTTTGGGCATATTGGATGTGTACTGCAATATTACGTAGGCAGATTCTAAAAAATGTCAACCCCCACCTCCGACCCCCATTGTTTCCAGTGTATTTATTTGAAGGCCCCTTCTTCTTCTTTTCAGGTTTCTTTTTCCCACAGAAATTTTAGTCAATGTGAAATAGAATTAAAGAATAATTTGCAGCTGACAATTGATTATGGTTTGTTCCAACTGCCAAACCCGTTTCATTGGTCATCTAAATATAGATTTGATTCTATAGTTATTTTTTCTGCAACTTTCAGACAGACTTCCACTACCTGGACCACATTCACACCGCGGCCCAGAGCGAGTCGCTCTCAGTGCTCGCCGCCTTCCACAAGGTCATCAACAAATACGCTCTGAAGAACAAGAAGGACATGTAAGTGATAAGGTTCAACCAAATAGTGAAAACAACATTTATTAAGAAAGCATGAAAAGGTTCTAAAGAGCCCAATGTGTGGAAGTACCTTGCTTATATCAGAGGAGATGCAGCGGTCCATAACCAAAGTCAAATACAAGTAATTCAAACCGAGTACTGTTAGAATTAGATATTGTAACTGGTGCCATTTTGCTACTGGTACATGATGCCATTTTTCCTACTTACTTGCGATTTCTTACTTTTTAGTAATTTTGAATTGCACACACTTTACTTCCCATAGTGGTTTAACATCTGTTTTAGAGTATTTTTGTACTGATTTCAAGATTTTTTTATGTAAGGGAGTGGTTCCTTTTGGAAACAAAAATAGGAAAAGTGTTTTCTACTTTTCCTACTTTTTTTTCAGTCACAAGAGGCATCTCTGATGTTCATATAAGATAAAAAGAAATCAAAAGAATGGAAGAAAAAATTCAAGTAACGTTGCTTAGACTAAGCACATGCAAAAATATAGAACCAACAATTGTCTCCATCTTAATAGATTTCTTTAATTGTTTTACATTCGATGATGTAAAGCTGTTATATGGCAGGAAACGTCCTTATTTCAAACACTATTAGATCCTTCTAGACGCTAGGCTTTGCTTCACAAGTTCGAGAATTAGCACCATTTTATGTCAAACATGCCAAAGACTGCCAACCTAAACACAAATTTCGACCCAAACATCGCAGAGTGGACCGTGTAATTTATGCTAACCCTTTTACTGTTTGGACAGAATCATTGTGCCAGAGATCAATGTACAGAAAAAGAACCCCAAATTCTGGATGAAGTCCTACGAAAAGGGAGGCAATATGCCGACTAATAAGGCGCTGACATCAAGTGTAAAGGCTGGTTTCACCGGGCACAAACTTCATCACGCAGTCAACCATGTCATGAAACACGTACCCTTTGACAAGGGAGACCACTGGATCAACTGGAATGTAAGTGAAGGGTTTCTTCTTCATCACCACTGGCCATAAAAAATTGGCAATTGAGAAATTATTGAGAAATCATTTGGCTTATCTAAAACTGAATGAATTTTGAAAATATTCCTAAAAGAACCATACTACATGACCAATTAACAGGGTGTCAACGCAAGTCTTAAAAGGGTCTTAAATTGATTTTTTTCAAATTCAAGGCATTAAAAGGGTCTTTAATTCAATATTTTTCTTTCAGGAGGTCTTAGAAAGATCTTACATTGGATGTTATTTGTAACTGAAAATCAAATGACTGATTCAGCAAAATGACACATTTTTGCCAAGCGTTTGTATATTGAACCTTATCAGGGCGGATTTTACTTCACATGTGGCAATGAGGTCTAAAACTTGTCAAACATTGATCTTAAATATATCTTAAATTGATTTTGTAAAAGTGTGGGCACCCTGATTAGGCAATTTGTTACGAATAAAAGGGTCACAAAATAAGCTTTCAACACCTGTTCATACCAGAGGTGATGAAAATGTTATCTGATTAAACAAGCTTAGGGTAGACGTCAAAATTCACCACAGCGGGCTGCAGCCAGTGGTCAGTGATACAGCAGCAAGTACCAACCACTCAGGGGCACTGAAGGTCGCAACCTGCTGCAATTTGGCTGCAGCCAGTCTTTTTGACCCTAAATAACCTCATTAACCCATTACTTAATTAACTAATTAGCCCTAATGAGGTGATTAAGGTATGTAATGTATACAGATGTAAAAGGAAATTTCCATTTTATCTTTCTCTCTAATCATTATATTGAAAACAAGCCTATCTCTGCACTATTGATGGGATGGCAATGGGGTTTTAGAAGGCTGCAGCCAGTCATAGCACATAGGGGTTATAACTGACAACTTGCTGCAGCCTGCCGCAGCATCTCAGGGTCGCAGCATCTGAATTTTGACGTCACCCCTTAGCAATTCTCCTTGTTTGTTACCCAGAAATGAATGTTTTCAGAATTTATATTCCCATCTTTTTGTTTCTGCAGGCCGAGTCCCACGACCATGGCCGACTGCCCAGTCGTATCGGTGAGCAGTACACAGAGGCCGGACTAGCGCTCACCTTACTAATGCCCGGTACGGGCGTTACCTACTATGGTCAGGAGCTGGGACTTACTGACTTAACACTCACATACGAACAGACCATCGACCCCAAGGGCCACAATGCTGGAAAGGTATATCCAGGACTATTATAAACATTGTCGGGAAAGGCTATAAACATGTTTTTATTGTTATGTAAAGGTCTAGAATTTGAGAATTGACTGGAAAAGTTGATTTAGAAATGAAGGATGTCACTGATTCCTCTGGAACTTTAGTTTATAGTTCTCCTAATGAAATACTTTATAGTTTAGGGTAAATCATTTGAAGATTCTGTACATGTAAATCAGTTTTATACATCAAAAGGTTCATACACTAGTAACCCATTTTTATTTGGATTCTAAAGGACCTTAAAACTATAAACCAAAGCATATAATTAGAGTTGGATATTGATAGAGTGGTTGTACCTGCCAAAACATCATGCTTAGAAGTATAGCTATCCAACTGAATATATTGCTGCTGTTACTGTGATCCCCCATTGATAATCAACATTTCTTTTGCAGGAGAATTACAAAAAGAAGTCCCGCGACCCTTCACGCGGCCCGATGCAGTGGTCGAGTGAAAAGAACGCAGGGTTCTCCTCAGCCGAGCGGACCTGGTTACCAGTCAACTCAGACTACAAGGTCAAGAACGTGCAGGTTGGTAGTGAAGATCATTACCACATTTTGCTACCCACACAAAAGTTCTTTCTATCTGAAAATAAGTATAAGATGAATTCCATAATTTTACAGGACATTGGACTCGGAAAAAAGTTAGGTAACTGTAAGGTCCTGTATAATGAATTAAACTCTAGCTTATGCTTTTAATTATCTGAGTTCTAATAATTTCCACTTTTAAAGTGGAAATCAGCTTAATCTTATTTGGACAAATAGGTAAATCGATAAAAGGTCTTCTGAAACAGTTTCCTGAAACAGAAGGAAAAATGCATCCTTATTTTGGTATATTATGGTTAACATGGCTAGTTCTCTCTAAAATTGAATCAGAATAAAGAGAAAATATATTTTTGTTAATTTTATGATTAAACACAATTACGTATATTAGTCTGCAATATTGGCCTCTGGCCCTAGGTCACGGCTAATCATATTTGAACAATTAATTCAATCGGGCATTCTCTTACCAAAACATTTAATCTTTTTTACAGCTGGGAAATGCATTGAATGAATGTTTTTTTGGTGAAATCATCTAAAATCAATATTGTTTACGTACATTTCCTATATTATTGTTACAGAAGCAGCTAGCCAACCCCAAGTCAGTCTTAAACTCTTTCAAACGCATGATGGCACTTCGAAAGGAACCAGCTTTCCTGCTTGGTCAGCACAACCCGATGATCGTTACCGATGAGATCTACTCCTTCGCTCGGATCAACCGAGGCCGCTTCTTCCCACGCTTTGTCGTTGCTATGAACATCGGCTCCAAGCCAAGTATCGACAACTATCAAAAAACCAATGTCAGCTTAAAAATCCCAGAAGATTTCATTGAGGCACCAGTGAAAATACCTCCAACGGGAACAGTTGTATATCAGTCTAGTAATTTTGAGAATAGAGAACTTGTAGGGCAACCGATTGCCATTGATAAGTTAGAGTTATCCCCTGGCCAGGTTATTGTAGTCAGGATTTAAAGTATGGCATTAATACTCTAGGAATTTTATAGGAACTGTAAATTTCTTGAACATCTGGAATTTATCATTGTAAAAACACTGTTCTAAAGAGTGTCTATTAGCGAACTTAAGTCAGAAACCCACTCAGTTGACTGTTGTTTCAGTTTTGCCGGCAGATATTTGTATTTCTTTGTACATTGTAACATTCCACTGCAGAGCAAAACCATGACTGTATATCTATCATGATAGAAGGTGAACAAATGCAAATATTATCGTAATTGTCATTATTCTGGTTTCAGAATTCAAATAATGTAACTTTTCACTTAAGCATTGGACATCTTCTTAAATGGTTATAGAAAGCATCTTATATGTGCCATATGTTTTCTACATTCATGTGTGATAAAACATAACAAACATATTTTTACATCAAACGCATACAATTTCTAATGAGATTGTATGTTAATCACTTGAAGATGAAAATTGAATTTTATCTGGGAGTTGTTTCATTTTACCAATCATTCATTGAGAAGTAAGTCAATATCTAACTGTAACTCAGTATTTCACAATATTGAGGATGAGCATAACCACTTGAGCAAGCCTGATGTGGTTGATTATCTTGGAATTGTGTGATAGATATGTTATTTTTCTCTCCACTCCTTGTGCCTTGTATTGTTTATGAAGAAAGACCTTAACCATCGTCCTTTATGATAACAGTCACAACCTTAGGCACTACCCTTGGGCCTGTGATAATTACATTTGGTCATTAAACTTCAGAAGGTTACTCGCCCAAATTACTTTAAATTGTATTCAACTTTAAAGATTGAAGACTGTTTGAATTTTAAATTTTTTTTTACCAATTTTGATTTTTTTATGCAAGTGAAAAACAGCATAGTGCCAACAAATTTCTAAAGATCATTGGCCATTGACTGGTTTACAATTAAGTTGTCCACCTCAAGAGATTGCTGTAATTAAGGATAACACCCGCTTAACTACCAAACCTGTTGATGAAGCATGGTTTTCATCTTTTAGTCTATCCCTTTATGACAAAAATTCTACTAGAATCACAGGAGAATTGACCAGAAAACCTCAGGAACCAAAATTCATACGTTGAAAAGGAACTGAATGTTAAACATGGCCCACATTTGCGTCTCCCCACACAGAAAGGATGCTCCGAGGGGGATATATCTTAAGCTCTACAGGTGATATTAAGGGAGATATGGGTAGATTTGTGATAAATAGGGATGAAAATGTCTTAAACCAACTTTTTGAGTAGAATTCAGTTATCATACTATAAACATTCCATTTTGTTTGAAAAATATTCTATTTGGAATAAATAGAATGTTTTTCCACAAATATTACCAAACATCAGATGTTTGGTTACCATGGAAACAACAAAATTTTGCCAATTTAGTCAAAAATTGTAATCCATTTGGAAAAACATGACTTGATTGTATTACCAGTCCAAACTAAAAGGGATTATCTTTTGTAGAACAAAAGTTAACAGCTCAATACCGTTTATGACTTTTTGTTGATTTATGGAGAAAATGTTATTTCATTACTTAATATTTAGATAAATATTCAATATCCGGGCTTTTTGCCATTTTCAGGAATACTGGCCGTCCTGTATTCAATGGCCCGTAAATACCTTGAAAATTATTTAATTTTGATGTGCTTGGTATCATTTGAAAGCTTAAAACATCCTCTGTAATGCTTAATTCCCGCCTGGAGCATCCTTTCTGTATGGGGAGACACAATTTTGTTCTCTCACTGAGAAGTGTTAATCATAGAGCACAGGTGGTTTACCTTGCAAAATGTCCATAGCAAAGTCACAGATAAGTCCTGAGGGCGGTTAGTATTTCGAGTTCATAGAAAACCTGTGTTTGTTAGCTAACAGCATTGTGGTCATTTTGTTTTTGCTACTGAGAATATTGAGTCAGGGCATGATTTCCATAAAGTATCTTGTGTTGAGGATAGTGGTAACAAATATAGAAACTCATTGCTTTGAAATCTATTGTGGCTGCCAGAAATCATTACTGTGAGGTTTTGGCTGGTAGCATACCTGTGGAATCAAAAACAAGAACTGCTGACCTTCCTGTATAGTGCTTGAACCAATTCAAATATTACGAGAACAGTCATTGATCAGGAATATAGAATTTAATATATGTTTCTGGTTTCAGAGTTTTTCACATCAATGCCTTATCATAACTCTTAGAAATGATTGTTTTATTACATTTTGAGATAATTTCACTGATGATTATCCAGTATTGTTTTATACCTGACTTACATCTCCGATTTATATAATGCGTAAAGGGAGCCAAACACAATGTAGGGTCAAAATTTTGCAAATTCTATTAACTATTGAAATGTATTCTATGGCCATAGACTAGGCCTATGGTAAAATATAAACTGTGAATACAGACTTAAACTGCATCTAAATACATAAAAACTGATCCAAGGTCAATTTGGGTGACCCACCAAAATTGGTTTGTTTACAAATATTGCTGTTTTCAGGCATACATGATATGAAAATAAAGTAATTTAAGTAAAGTTATCATGATTTATACTGTGCCAATGGCTAAAGTTAGACTCTTAGATTGTATTTTCATAGTAATTTCAGTTTTCAAAATGTTGTCATATTTTGACACAACATTGCTTTTGGTTCCCTTTAAAGGGAGCCGAAACCAATAAATTCAATGAAATTTTCCAAACTGAAATAATCATGGAAATGCAATCCATGAGCCTATTCCTAGCCCATATTAGAATTTGAACTATGAAATATGGTAAAAACTATTATAAAACATGTTTTCCTTGCTCAAATCAATTATTGTGGATCCATAAAAATAGGGTTTGTTTACAAACAAATGCAAATATTACCATCTCTTGTGGCATTCTACTTCAGTTTGGGCTAGTTTCACAGCTGATACTTTACCACTGACCTTAACTGGACTCATCTAACATATTTCTATACTTATCTGGGTTTTGAAAATTTTGTCAATTATATTGCTTTTGGTTCCCTTTAAAGATGTCTCTTCATGAATCAAGTCTGATAACATTAGACCAGGTAAAATAATAACATGTACAAATTAAACTAGAACAGGGACCTGGCAATGGTATGGTTAATTTTCTAAGATGATGGTATGTTCCTTGCAATCATACAATCTTTGTGCACATGCATTTCTTGTCCCCGCAATATAAGATATCAAGTCTATCAAGATATAAGCAATGGGGACCACTGATTATATTTTAACAAAGGATGGCATAAGGTATGTTTTCTGTGCATTTTCCAACTGGAACCCTAATGTTAAATTGGATTTTCTAGACAAAATATATTTTCATCAAATATGGAATTGTAGTTTGAAGTGTATTAGATAGTCGGTTCCAACTGATTTCTATTTGGTTTTAGTTTTCAGGGGTTTGTGTGTTCCCTGTTTCTGGATGTATTTTTGTATTATATAATCATATTCATCTGCTACACTGAAGCACATTGGTTTGTCTTGAAATTACTTAGGACTAAACCAAATATTGTCTAAGCACTGCTGCTATGGCCCTAAGAGGGAAATATTGGAAAAGTGTAGATCATAAGTACCTCAACAAGTACTAATTGAACTAGGTCTATATGAGAATTTACAGGTCACACAAAAATACCAAGAAATATTCTAACCTCATCTGCCTCTTGTTAATGTAGTTTTACAATTATGTATTATTTCTTCATCTTCTTATCACCTGAAACACTTGAATGTAATAATGTGAATCTTCCACGACACACGTCAGAGGTGTTCGATCAGATATGCAACCCTTTCACACAACCTTTGAGTTGAAAAATTCAGATACATTTTGAAATGTACATCTGACATATTCTTTTCTGTCATTGGGAAGGAGTCACTGAATATTTTTAATTATTAATTCATCTAATTATTTTTGGTATTATACCAGCAAAATCTCTTATAGAATGAAAAGGATGCATCTTGAGGTCTTTTTCATGAGCCTTTTATTTTAATAAATAGCCTGAGTTCAATAAGTATGCCTTTGTGTGCCTAAAATAAATGTTTGATCATTTTCCATGAGAATAAGCTTATGTGGGCTAAAACATTATGTTTGTGTCGAGATATGATTTCTTTTTATAAACAAATGTATCTTACTGATTTACAAAGGGAGTTTATTGTTACAGAGTTGCACTGGTTAGAGTCATCAGGTATTCTCTACTACAAGTGTAGTAATGCAAAGTTTTGATTTCCAATTCACTTTTCCAAACTGTTTGACTTTTCTACTGCTCATTGTACTGGTTTCAAATAAATACTGACCAAATAATGGATTCTTTGTTCTTTGTAATACATTACAGGGCTAATAGAAAAAGGATATTCTGATGTGTAAATTAGCATCCCACTGAGATAGTAATTGCAGACCACAAATACTCACCATAACTTATTTTATAATAACAGCAATTAACTTGTTTTTTAGAGAATTCATGTTTGTTACAATTCAACACCTGATCATAACTTGCTACTTTGAAATTATCACAAATAAAAATAGTCTTTATTAACATATTTTCATTTATCTAAAGCACAATTTAATTAAATTCTTTCAGACTGAAGTGCCATATTGTTTTCATGATAATGGCAACATACCTGTAAAGGGTCATGAATAATCAGTGTTCAACACCGAAACTCATACATTTCTTAGCACCACATATTATAGTACCAACACACTGATACATTCAGAACTAAATTTTATTCATGAGAGTCTTGACTTTTCTAATGATGTTTTGAGATTTTTTACTAATCCGTTTCAAAGCAATAATTGTCAGTGACTTTTGAAACATCCCACAACTTCCCTTCTTTCTCACTTTAAGAAGAGTGGAATTTTTCAGAAATAAGGGAGGAAATTGTGACACTCACATTATCCACCATACATTCATGCTCTTTTTCGCTGCATGATTACTAGAATATACATACATCAAGGGGACCTCTTTGCCTTATCATTATGGTCCACAGAACAGAAGTAATTAAGAATAGGGGAAAATTCATACAAAAATAATTATATATTTCCATAATGACTATCACAATTTTGATTAAAATATTTAGGATATTGAAGGAAGTGTGAATCTTTTGGATCCATTTCAGTTCTTCTGCTACACATCTCAGAGCACTAATTACAGATTTACAGAAAAGAAAATAGACATGCGCAGTAACAATGACACTTGGGTAGTGTCAAGTATAATTACATAAGTTTGGACAGACAGCAAGGTCATCCTCGGTTATACTCACAATTGTAACAAATCGTATACATGTCACATGTATGCACATTGCACTACATGCCAGATGATTCTGTCAAAAAGAGCTAGAAAATGACCAGAATGAGACTTGTGAAACCACTCTCACAACTCTTTTTTTTTTAACAAATCATACTGGAGAGTGAGTTTGGAATGTTGAAATTAATTCTTTTAAGCACAAGTGATAGGTTGCCTTGTTAGTCTAGGAGCCAAATCATGAAATCAGTCAAAATAAGGATTTGCCCTCCACGGTGAGCCCCCTGGATTTTCCTGATTTTCATCCAAGGGACCATGAATCAAGATGGTTCTGGAGAATTTAGGTATGGGAACACTGTCTAATTACGCGATTTGTGATTAATTAGCAAAAATTGAAAAACGTGTTATTTCTAAATTTCTCAGGAACTTTGTAAGATATGAGTACATGCTATATGTCATCCAAAAGGTAATTTTTTTCCTGATTTTTTGGTATATTATTTTTTATTGTCATTAATCATGGCAATGAGTAATTAAAGAAAAACTGTTGTTTCAGTCATAATCATTAGAACTTAAGAATCCAAGATTAAACTTTGGAATTGATAAACCAAGGAATTACACATTGACATAACAATATGCAGCAAACTTCAAAAGAGACAGAGGAGTGATAAAGATGCCAGACTAGGGTCCTTATCTCCCTGTTGTGTGAGTTAACCCATTGGTAAGACACTCTGCACACAACCTAATAAAGGATCCCTAAGAGGGTGGAGCAGGCTTAAAATTTGGCTACTTATAACTGTCTTATTAATCCATTTTATCACATAATTCCAAAAGGAGCTCGGCGTTCATCACTGCAGACCTGAACTAGGGTGTAAGGACATGCATGCATGCAGCCTCCCATGGTACAATCATTGCAGGCCTATAGTATATATTATAGTGTGGCATACACTGTGGGATTGCTGACCACCCGCTGTACCTTTGTTAACACCTTACAACAAATTTACCAAATTAAACTTTGTTATCTTTTTACTTGATGGTTCACAGTTCCAGGCTATATGGGTTTATTGCTCAGTTAGCTTAATACCCTGTTACATTATGGACTAAGTATGCAGTGTTGTATTATCAGAACTGATCATAGACATTATTTATATATTTGAATAATGACTCCCTTAATTTTGGGTCTCTGAGTATTTACCATATTGACCTTTCCCTTAGTACCTAACTATAAGCTGTCTCTTGCTGTAGGTTGGGAAAATTGGATCCTTGTTCATAGCAGTTTAGGGAAGGAAAAGGTCAGTTATATTTTGATAAGAGAATAATGTTGTTTCTGAGGTTTGAGGAACAAAAAGTTTGAGGTTACAACCAGAATCACAGCAATTTGTTGCTCTTTGACATTCTCCTAATACCATACTGCCTTGGTTATGGCCCCACCCAGCAAGGGTGCTGTGCACATGCTGCTCGATGCTACTAGATAGTATTCGGAAACCAGTAATGGCATTACCTAAAGTTTGTAATTTTGTTATAGAAAGATATATCAGGTACTTCTGTATTGTTTCAGGTTTTGATATTTATTTGAGGTCTTGCCAATGATATTGATATGTATATACACATGCAGAGGTCTCAGTCCCTCTGGTATACTTTCTGATAAAATTGGATATATGGCAGACTCTTATCAATTGATAGGATGAATTTGAGTGAAGCATGACCAAAGGCTGGTCATAACTTGTATTGGTAATTTGGGAGGAATTGAAGTTTGTCTCTTAGGAAATAAACTGTGACTATGATCATAATTTGATATCAAATTACTAATACCAGTAACCCATATATAGAATAATTTGTTAAAACCAACAATTTGACAGAGGTAGCACACCTATCAAGTTTACAAGTTTAACAAATAGCACGCTTGGTCTTTTTGTAGTTGGCAAATTGATACAAGAACTCTTTTCTAAATTCAGAACCCTTGATATATGACAACATACTTTTTGGGATTCATCTCTTCTTTAAAGTAATACATAGAGGTTCCCCATGTATACCCCCAGAAATCTGGATTGAGGTTTGGTAATGCCTATAGTGGAAAAACTTATTCGAGAAATTAATCTGAATAAATCATCTGGGCTAGAGGACCTCAGTACCATGTTACTAAAGGATGCCCTGCTTTGTGTGCCCATTGAGTTTACCTATTTACTGAATGAGTCTATTAGAACTAGTGTTTTCCCTGATGACTGGTCTCTGGGCTTTATTACCCCGATCCCCAAAGAAGGTAATTCATTATTACCTGGGAACTGGCGGCCTATTACGCTGTTACCAGTACCAGGTAAGATCCTGGAACGGGCTATACATTATCAGATGTACCGTTATCTAGAAGACAACGCTTTACTCCATGAAAGGCAACATGGTTTCAGGAAGGAACATAGTACTTCTCTGGCAATTTTTGATATCGTAAAAGATTTGTATAACAGCTTTAATTTGGATAAAGGTTCGAGTTGCATTTTTGTAGATTACAAGAAAGCATTCGAAACCCTAGATCATGAAATATTGTTAACCAAATTATATAAATATAATTTTTCGGAATCTTCTGTTAACTGGGTGAAATCATATCTGGGAAACAGACGGCATAAGGTTAAGATTGGGAATGATCTTTCCACCGAAACAAACGTACCTTATGGAGTCCCACAAGGCTCCATATTGGGCCCTCTGTTCTTCATAATATATGTCAATGACTTAATTTACTATATGGAATCTCTCTCGCTATCTACGATAATAATGTACGCTGATGATACTATATTATACACAGAGAACCCAGACCCCACTCGTGCAATTCAGATTAACCAAGAGGGTTTTCAAAAACTTGTAGAATGGTGTAACAAGAATAAACTAACAATTAACTTTGATAAAACAAAACACTTATTCGTACCAAGGAATAAACTTATGGAGGATAAGGTCTTAGGAACGAGAGTATCGGTGGGAAATAAGCAACTAGAAACTGTTACTTCATATACATACTTGGGGGCTGATATCGATAAATCTCTATCATTTGATAAATTCATCGATTCCACCTTCAATAAAGCAAACCGCAAATTATATGTATTAAAGAAAATTAGACCTTACATATCTAATTCTGTAGCGAACCGGATTTATAAGACTTGTATTCTGCCTATAATGGACTATAGTGACTTCCTTGTTGAAACATCAAGCACGATTAAGATTGAGAGATTGTCTATGCTACAGAAGAGGGCTGTAAAAACTATCGACAATAATGTACACTCGTTGTTATCAACTGATGACTTATTATTTCTTTATGGTATTGAGCCCCTGGAAGATAGAAGGGAAAAACACTTACTGTCATTGATGTATCGACAGAGTAGGGTACCTGGAAGATTAGATGGGCATAGACCTAAAATTAACTTAAGGAACTCTACGAAGGTAAAGTTCAAAATACCTAGTACTAAATTGACAAAGGTCCAAAATAGTCCATTCTATAGGGGGAACAAATTGTGGGATATGCTATCTGAAGAAGTCCAAAAAGTAACAACTAAGGTTAGGTTCAAAAGGGGACTGGAACCACTGGCTGGAAACGGTTGACGACTGGATTTGAAAAAGGACTTCTTATAATTCTATTTTTATACATATGCCCCTCCATCCTTCATTTAACTCTACTCTGTTCTGTTGATAACTCATTCTATGCATTATCTTATATGTATTAAAACTTTCACCATTAACATTCATGTATTCAACTGGAAGAACATAAACATTACTGTATGTGAAGTTGATTGAAATAAAAAAAAAAAAAAAAAAAAAAAAAAAAAAAATGGGTGAGTCTGCCATGAGCTATCCTTTTTTATGTAAACAAGAAGTTGAGGGAACTATAAGGGGCATTCCATTTAATAAGTCAGACATTTTCAAAAACCTCAGATCCCCACCCAACTTTGGTCAAAAATATGCATTGGCCTTTTACTAGAAAGTACAAAGATTTTCAAAGAGTTCATACCTCCCACCCACCCCACCCCCCCTTGTTGCATATACTTAAAGCAAGGGCCCTAATAAGATGGTTTGTAATCAAACTGAAACATTATCATATGGTTTTTGCTGAGGTAAGAAATTTTGCTTAAACCATAGTTTTATTATGACACATCTTTCACTGTGATCCAAAATGCTCTCCAAATAGCTACCATTATATGCATGTGCCCAAATGGCTCAGCAAGCACTGAAATACTAGCTTAAGCCCCATACCCACTAGGCGATTTTACCGGCGACTGGCGATGGGCAACAGCAGAATGACTTGTTCAATCATTACCAATTTAGCTCACATGTTAGTTTGTAACATTTCAATGTTACAAACTAACGTGTGAGCTAAATTGGTAATGATTGTATCAGTGATTCTGCTGTTGCCCGTCGCCAGTCGCCGTTAAAATCGCCTAGTGGGTATGGGGCTTTAGGGAGACATTGATTATCATTTTCCCATCCCTTTAGGATATAGTGTGTTATTTTTCATGATATTATCTCTCCTTTTGAAATATGAGTGCAAAATGAGCCCACAGTCGGTTAGAATTTGTTTTCCAATGAAATCAGATGCAACCTTTTTTAAAAACTGCCTAAAGATCCCCTTTAAGTATACCTAGCACTGGGTTTATCAATTCCAAAGTTTAATCTTGGATTCTTAAGTTCTAATGAATATGACTAAAACAACAGTTTTTCTTTAATTATTCATTGCCATGATTAATGACAATAACAAATAATATACCAAAAAATCAGGAAGAAAATTACCTTTCAGATGACATATAACATGTTATCATATCTTACATAGTTCCTGAGAAATTTAGAAATAAAACATTTTTCAATTTTTGCTAATTAAGCACAAATCGCGTAATTAGACAGTGTTTGCATACCTAAATTCTTCGGAACCATCTTGATTCATGGTCCCTAGGATGCTATTATATGAAAAAAAAGCAAGAAAATCCAGGGGGCTCACCGCGGAGGGTAGATCAGAATTTTCAGATTTGGCTCCTGGACTACTAGTTACAAATTGTCCATACAGGTGATATATTAAGTGGGGAATTACTGAAAAACTGATGCATAGTAAGCCCTTTTTGCTTAGACTAACACAAGCACTGGATTGTTTACTACTGATACTAGACTTGCACGCCATACCTCAATGAACCATCTGATAGTTACTACTTTTTAAATGGCCAATCGGAAGAGGAGACAAAAATCAGGGAAATCCCGATCACGCAATACACATGGACATTCGAACACAGCTTTGGATAAGTTATGTGAGACTTCATCGTCACCAAACACAGAAAAACGAAAAAAATGATAATATCTCAGCCCACGGTGAGGTCCTTGGCAAGACTACAGTGTTACCTAAGGAGAAGCAGAGCGGAACGGACGACCCAGTATCAATACACACAGGTGTGACAGGTGTGAGTGGAGCTATGGCAGGCCATTCCCTGAATGACAGTCTTGAAATGGATAATGATGATAGGAGTTATACACCTGAGGATGAGAATGAGCCACTTATAAATATTGTATTACTTAAACTAGTCAACATGCCCACGAAAAAGTATATTGATCGCTCAATACGTAACCTAGCAACAAAATAAGAACTATCTGCAGTCAAAACCCAGGTAGATAAAAATACCTCTGAGGTTGAAAGTCTCAAAAAGGACCTACAGAAACAACACGACGAAATTGATGAGCTGAGAAGTGCAATTACTGCATTAAAAGTACAGAACAACTAGCCTCAAGCAAGTTATGCAAATGTGACATCAAGATCAAATGAATCACAATTCTTCAGCCCGCGAAGACTGAATGTGATCATAAATGGGGTACCACAAGAGAAGAAGGAGGACCTCAGGCAAGTGATAATCTAAACAGGCAAAGATATAGATGTGAACATATCTGAAAATGATATCATAGTGGGGTCTGTTAAGGTCATTTTTTTGAGAAATCATTACGCGACAGATAAAAGGACCAAATTTGGTATGAGGCACCTCTGAGGCATAACTATCAAATCTGGAAGGGGAGCCACGTTGAAATATCAATAGGACGGATGTGGGGGGCCAAAAACCAATGTGGCCGACTTTTACTATAAAAATTCTTATATCTCAGCTTCTAAAAAGACTAAAGAGACATGGTTGGTGTCAAAATTGAGGGATTATGGGTCAGGGAATTCAATTATTTATGTTTCAAGTCAATGCGGAAATCCAAAATCCAAGATGGCTGACCAATTTTGAGAAATATTATGATTTTTAGCTACTAAGGTATAAGGCCAGGAGAAATAGTTCCAATATCAGTTGTTAATAGCCTAGAGGGCTCAATAAATATCATATTCATCCAATACAATACCATAAATTTCAAAATGGCTGAATTCATTAGCATGATACCTTTGATAATGACCGCCGGATTCCAAAATAATTCAAAAGAAAGGATATAGACTTTAGATAGGCCCCCCATGAAAAGTACCAGACCGTTTATCAACCAATATGAGTGTGTTTCCTACGTACTTATGTACATGATGATGTACTCAGAAATAAGTACAAACTCAAGTCAAATGGCAAATATGGAACTACATGGGTTACTGCAGATGAAGATAGGGAGACTCGAACCCAAAGACAGGAAGCAAGAGCTATTGCCCAGAGAGCAAGAGAGGCTTGGGAAGAAGTCACAAGGAAGCATGATGGCATCATTATTTCTGGCAAGAAATACTACCTGTCAGTGCTTCATAAAATCCCAAGTCAGTATCAAAAAAACATTGATGAAGATAGCCAGGAGCAGGACCTGACAACCATGCAGTTCTTCGTTAAAAGAAAAGTCAAATCCGAAAGAGGATTCCAAGAAGAACAAGAAAACATCTTCTAAACTACATGAGCCACCTCAGCGAATTCGCAAAGTCAGAGGAGGATTGGTCTTCAGTGGTAAGAATGCCTAATTCAGTAACCTATAGAAGCGAGCATTCAAATACAAAGGAAAGACCTATAACAGAGTAGAGCAGGGCTACATGCATCTGCATGCCATCCATGCTAACAACAAGGTTGTGGCAGGAAAGATCGTGAGAGAAACCGACACTTTGATCATACACCATCTTGGAAAGAGTTACCTTCCAATGAGTCATGGAGAAATCTACGATATGACCATATGTGTGGTTTAAATGATGCAAAGTACGACCAGAGTCCTGATCTGGCTGAGGAACTGATTGCCACCCATCCATTGAGATTGATTGAGGGCACCACACACCCATACTGGGCTGGTGGTTTTTCCACGGAGTATGAAGGTCACTACCTAAAAGGCAAAAATAAACTTGGAGAGATCTTGGGCAACAAATGGGAAAAATTAAGACAAAAGAGTACATTAAATTAAATGTACAGATTGCTTGCCATACTGAAAACCAATATTGAATGACCCCGTATAAATCCCCGTATGTGGTCAGCACCTGGCATTACCGGCAGAAGGTACGTGTATCTTTTAATAATCTTTAAAAATGTAAACTGCCCAAAGGTTGCCCATTTCTGGAAATCTATTTTTCGATGGTTAAACACTGTAGAATGCAGAAAACCTGAGAGAAAGTGAGCTTATTCTGGGATACCTGAGAAATCAACAAAATCGGATATCATCAATTTCATTTTATTAAAGAGTTGATTTTATATATATATATAACGCCTTTTTCACAAATGTGATCTGGGAATAATGCAATGGTTATTAGAACTCAAAAGATGTCTCCTGTCAGAGGAATATATTTGTAAAAAGAGTAATAACCTAAAGGCTTTCAAGAGATGGCGCAGATTGTTAGAAGTGCTGTAACCTAGTCAAACAAAATGGGCTGTTTTGCTTTTTATATATTGTTCAAAGGTGCTATGTTGAAATCAGAGGGGGCGTGGATTTTCCTTTGCAAGAATAGGTAGTCATTAAGTGTTATAAGTATTATATTTTTATTGAACATCTGGTCTCTTAGGAGCAAAGTAGTATAAAAAATGTCCACTATGTATGTATGCACATGTCTTGTCTCTGTACCGTGTGTTATGTCCTATGTCTGTCCTGTTCTCGTCTACTAAAGTTTTCTCAAATATACAAAAATCCCAGCGAAGAACAAATATAGTACAAATGTATGTTAATTATTGTCAGTAAAAGGAGCACTGCTCGTCCAAAAAAACAAACTTAGACAGGATGAATTCTGTGGCAGTGTTAAGTAATTCAAGAGGAGTGTGTTTTTGCATTTATTGTTTGTGAACAGGGCTATGTTTTCTAATTAATTTTACATACACTAGGCTACATGTATGGAATGTCGCTACATTAAAGCTTATAAGTTATAAGGAAACAATAAACATAACAATTATGGACTATACGTACCATGTTCAGGGGAAGCCTATCACACGTTTACTCTCTTGTCTGTATCTTAGCTGAATACTTCGCATGTGCACACGCAGCCAGGAATGCAGCTTGATCCACTTCACGGCATTTCCTGAGTGTAAAATAACAGGTTTAAGTCACCCACTCTCTAATATCTTATAATATATATAGGATAGGTAATGTATTGGAATCTTTAAGGAATATAGTTGACCTGAGGGGATAAACATTAGCTTTTTTGGAGGATTATGTTCCTAGACCATTTTTGTAATTGGTTTTTCTATTTACTTAGAGTATTATTGTAACAATGGAGTTATCTAAATAAACTTTATTTAACCTAAAAGTGCATTGTCTGGTTATTTGTCAGCTATCACCAATCCTAGTGATCACCTGGTTCTTCTCCCCAGTAACATAGCCCGGGGAGTGCTACACTTGCAGAGAGGGAGACATATGCTCATGAAAAACATTGACAAACATGAGCACTGTTGAAATCCATTATGACAAGAAAACCAATTGCATACATATCAATCATGTATCCAAATTGCAGAACATTCCAACTGCAAATGAATTTATCAGAAGGATAATAACTCAAATGTTGAGAGAAAATTGATAGTACATTATCAATAAGCAGGTCATTTTGTTACAAATTAGTTACAAATGTTACTGAGAATATAATACACAACATTTGTTGATTTTCAGATAATGCCACTCAAAATGAAAGAAGGTCTTTACATTCAAAATCAAATCTTATAAGGTTTATGTTGGAACTTACACAAAATACTGTAACCTGACAAATCCTTGCAATATCTCTAGACAATTGACAAAAGGTTAACATACCGCCGATGATGGAGTCATAGTAAGCAGCATCAGGGACGTTTCATTAAATGGTGACCCAGTTGCTGAGGGGAGCCCCAATCACAGACCGGGCCAGCTTAATGCCCTCCTCCTTCTTTCCCCTCCACCAACTGTGCAAACATACATAAATACATCCAATGAAAAAGTGTCCAACTGACAAAGGCACAGATCCAAGTGAGTATCCTCCAGCTGGAGAACATTGCGCAGGAAGCTCAGTCAAGGCCGCATTCCTTTATATAGGTGGTTTTAATTCACAATTTTTAATGTCCCTAATGAGAGCTATTCCAATAATAATTATGTGCATGTATATTGCATACCACAGATATTATATTCCCTTTCAATGGGAATTGAAGAATAAGAATTAAGATGCTCATACCTCTCTCAATTAAAAGATGATTATTATACTTCCACAAGCATGAGCTGGCACGCTATTCTCAAAATTCCATTATGTGTATGGGCAATTGTTTACTACGAAATCATGAAAGAACCATAAACCATATATCCAAAAGATTAAAAAAGAACAACAAAATGCTGTCACTTGATCACGTCTGCACAAGGTCTATCAAGGCCAATCGATTGACTGTGAGACTGACCTTGTCAATAAGCCCCATGGTGAGGGCCTCCTTGGCCCTGACATGCCTCCCGGTGGTGATGATGTCAATGGCCTTCTCCAGCCCAACCAGGTGTAGTAGTCTCTGTGTCGAACCCTGCGCTGGTATGACCCCTATAAGCACCTCTGGCAGGCCTAGTCTATAACATGGAATGCTTTTATTAAAACCTTATGTTATGATGAATGAACCTGGCAGACCTGGTCTGAAACACAGGGTGTTTTTATTAACACCTTATGTTATGATCAACACCTCTAGCAGGTCCAGACTGAAACGAGGGGAGGCAAAATCACGGTTGTTAACAGTCTAATCACATCCTTAATGTTATATCCAGCCACCACAACCCTAGTCCCAGAAAAGGTATACATACAATTCAGGAAAATCATTAACAAATCTGGGATAGCGATGTCAACAGGATAGCATATCAAACTCTTTGTTCATCTATTGAAAATGGTGGTCTTAAGCTTCTGGATCTCACGTGCATGGTCAAAGCTGCTCACATCAAATGGGTCAAAAGACTGTGTTCATCAGACCAAGAAAGATCGACTATGTTTACCAGACTTGTATATAATGTAGATGCATCTTTGTACCATACATTCCTAGCAAAAGAAAAGAAGAGTATTAAAACTGTATCCTCGCTATTTTACCAAAATGTCCTTGAAAACTGGCTAGAAATTTATTATGCTGAACCAAAATCAGAAGAAGAGTTCCAAAATGAAAGTCTCTGGAAAAATGATTTTATAAAAATGGGAGATACTCAGTACGGGAGAAAATGGACGAAAGAAGGTATAGTGCACATCTAAGACGTTGTATCAAACAACACTATCATGTCAAATGACCAAATAGAGGAAGAGTATGGTATAAATTGCAATTTCTTGCAAATGTTGCAAGTAAGGAGTGCTATACCTTGGATAAAACATATGACATTCAGAAACATAGATATAAATCCAATGTCTCTATACATACGCAACATCAATGATGAACCAATCAACGTATTTCAAATGTCTAGCAAAATGATCTATAATGTCACTAGAAAAAAATATCTTAAAACTCCTACAGCACAACTGTCCTGGAAGAAGATATACCCAAAACTGGCACCAGACTCTGAACTGTGGAACAGACTATATATATGTAGCTGCCTTTGCATGTACTAGAGAAAGAAAACTCCAATCTCTACAAAACAAAATCCTCCACAGAATTGTACCTTGCAACAAATACCTTTTTAAAAGGAAAGGCATAGATACACCTGAATGTAACTTCTGTGGACACGAAGATGATATACTGCACTTCTTCTTGTACTGTCCGAATGTAGCTTTCTTTTCGAAAACTGTTAAGAAGTGGTTAAAAATGTTCTTGCCGTATCTATTGATAGTGAAATAGAAGAGGGTCTCTTGCTAAATAATCCAGAGAAAACTATTGAAGCAAAAATGGAAAACTTTATTGTATTAAATGTAAAATTCTATATTTACAGACAATGACTGTTCCATAAAAATCATCTAGATGTATTGGAATGGGCTTTAGAATTTAAAGAGAAATTACAGGTAGAAAAGCAGATCTGTATACAAGAGGGAAAATCAAGGAAGTTCAAAATGTGGGAAAATATTCTTGAGAAATTATCATAAAACCACAGAGGTTATGCTAAAGCAGCAAAAGGGAGTTTTTCTGGAGAGTTAACTGCAAGTATTGTTTTGTCCTGTCTTGTCTTGTTTTTGCATCAGTGTCCGTCTCTGTTTTGTCTTTATATTCTTATATACCAAAAATGATGATTTTAGTAGATTAGAGATGAACATTGTCAACGACAAATGCCCAAAAAATAGCAGAAGAAATTATCACATGTATGTCCTCACATTTTGAAATAAAGTGGGCTCTGCTCTTTATAAAAAAAAAACAGTTATGGGAAAGCGAACCTAAAATTTGTAATAACGTATTGCTTTTACCCCTTCAGATTAATCTATCATATAACTTGATCGTTATACTTATGAGGTAGTACACAACTGTTTAATTTCCTATCCCTTCTATCTGCTCTTCTGCTAAATATATATTTCTATTTTTCTTATTTTTCTTATTGACAATGGCAAACCAATGGTAAAACTGATGGCCATACTGTAGTTAGAACTATTGGCTAGTTCCATCCCCCTATCCTGTAGTTAGAAGTAGGGGCAATGCCCCACTGTCTTTCCTCACGCTTGACAGCAACCTCATAGGGAGTATAGCCCATTTCAACCATTACCTTGCTGATATGACAGCCACCCTGTAGTGAGAAGCAAGTGCTGGTTCCAACCAACCCACCCCTCCCATCTCATTCCTTACCTTGCTGATTTGACAGCCACCCTATAGTGACAACTGAGTGCTAGTGCCATCCCGAGACCTATAACTGTGCCTTGGATAGCGACCATCACAGGTTTAAGGGAATCCTCTACCACAATGTCCATCGTTCTTCAAAGCCAGTAATCCCTGGTTTAAGATACAGAAAAATAAAGCATAAAATAAATATTTTACTGGCTTGAAAACAAGAAGTCAAGCATTGAGCTATGTAATAAAGGATAAATTTAAATAGCGCAAATCAGTGCAAGATACTTGTTTTACATTAAAAAAAATCCAAAATTTCGTCAAAGAAAGGGGGGGGGGCCCCTCTAAATCCGTCCCTGTCATACGAAACCTGGAGTTCAAGGTCTGGCTATGTTTTCACAAGTATTATTCCTGAGCGCGCATTCTTCCCAATTCATGGACTTTTTGTGGAGTTAATACCAGGACAGATAAAAAGAAATGCACTTTTCTTAGAGTCCTTACTTAGTATCCGAGCCTTTGGGGCCTAGTCTCGTGCATTCATTGACCTCTGTGACTGGGCACCTGGACTAAGACACCTCTAAGTACGGTTCTGGTCAAAGGTGAACACTAACACAGCTGTTAAAAGGAACTACAAATTATATCTACTTACAAAGATATCGACATCACATTATTATATTTTCTTTGGTTATCAGTGCACTCATGTGAGGATAATAGATTTATTGCATTAACATATCTACATGTCACTTCAATCTGTTTAATATGTTCACTGTTGGTTGTACAGACCATTATCATCTGGAAGATTTTTGTCTAATAAAAGAAAAAAAAGAAAAAGATTAAAAATTATGTTGGGCAGGCGTTTGATGAAGCAATATCTAGGTTGTTTGTCTCCAAACTTGCCCGAAACCAAATAAATCTCTAACTATTCAATTTCTTTTCAACAGAACCACTCTCACAATGTCTGTGAGACCCAGGGGTATTACCCAAGAAAATGATGGGGTGAGGGACTTGGATTTTGAACCATGTGACAAGCAATACGCCCAGATGCCCTATGTGCACGGCGGTATTGAGCGTAAGCGAGACCATGCAGCAATATCACATGGAGGAGACCGGTCCCCATTACAAAACTGCCTGACTGTGGTAGTGGTGTGCCTGTCCATCATAGTGTTCCTTATGCCCTTTCTGGCCCTCAATAAACTGCAGCTGCCCAGCGAGAAGAAAGATGTTGCGTGGTGGAAAGGCGGTGTCATGTACCACATCTACATCCGATCGTTTTATGACTTCAATGGAGTTGGTGTTGGCGACCTCAAAGGTATTCTTTATTGTTGAATTCACATATTGAAAATTCTTCCTGTGTAATCTGAATTTCAGGTATTTACAATAGTAGACGCTAAAAGACAATTGAAAACAAAGATTAAAAGACGTATACTGGGTTCGCGCTTAGCCCCATATTAAAGCTGCCAATAATGGCAAATTTATGAGTATTTGGATTAGCCAAATGCCATATTAATTAGCCAGCATTTCCATGTCAGATAAACAAATTTTTTATTTCACCTGAATTTTGAGAGGGATTAACATCCAATTTGTGTAATTTCTGAGTACATTTTTACCAGAATTAGTCGCCAAAACATCCAATTTTGGATTCATTCTACCTTCGCCATCTGCAATTTGGCGAGTGGTTAGTGCGATCCCAGATATGGGATTCCAAGTGAAGTTTCCGGAGAACAATCAGAGAAAGCATCTTTTAATATGATTGATTTTCTAAGTAGATAATTTGCATATCTAAATTCTATTTATAGAAAGAGACAATACCCCTTTAAATTTAATCTTTTCATATATCCTCCCGTATGAAAGGCTTTAACTAATTGGCCCGAAACTTCTAATGTATATGTTAGATAAAGCCTACTCACTATCCAATTGTTTTATGGTATGTTGTTCATTCTCTACTCTTAAAGGTGAACAGACACGCAAATTTAAAGGTTCTTGATCAATTTTCTATATTCTAAAATAACTATAGACTTAACAAGAACAATTGTTTATGTTAAAATGAAGAAATAGATGAATTTCCTTTGGAAACCTCCAAAATCTGAGTAAAAACTGTCATAGCCACCATTACCCATGAACCCTAGTGGTGTGACGTCAGAGTATGGTTGGCTAAGCTATAGGTTGGGAACCTGCACTTCTCTCTTACTGTAAGTATTGTATGTGATAACTTTTTTTCCCTGTACAAAATATTCAACATAATACAAATGCAAAAGTTCATTTATATAACATAGGCCTAGTAGGTTAGAGTGACATTGCCAGTTTGAGGATACTGCTGGTTTTTACACACAGGGTTTTGCCTTAACAAAGTTAGTACTTGGTATTACGGTTAATACCATTCGGCTAGTGTGATTTGTGGGGAACTAGTCTGGTTGGCCAGGGAAAAACTTCAGATTTATACATTAAAATTCTTTTTTTTAATGGAAATATGGCACAGGCTAGTATACAGAGACAATTATTAACCAAACCATGGATAACGCTTTAATAATGGCCCAATATACTGCAAAGATGCCCACAAGTTGATGCATATATTAGTTTTGTCAGCTTTTCTGTGAAATTGATGCTTCTGCCACTGACTAAAAGGCACATTATTCCAACTCGCCATATTTCTTCTTGTTTTCTGACTTATGTCTCCTTGTATCATACAGTATTCATCAATTAAATAGTTATTGTTATTTCATGTAGTACATATTGAAAGAATTTATTTTTATGATGCCAGCTATTTTTCCTTCATTATTATACTTATCTGATACATAAAAAGAGCTCCAATGTGTGAAAACTGGAAACAGATGCCCAAAAATTGATTATTAACAAAGAAATATAATCTGATGTTGTCTTGACAGTACCATAAATTGATGACCTCAACTCTCTCTAGGATGGTGCACGATTTTCACTCTATTAAGTAGGTTATCATAGTGCACCTTTAAAATAAAATCTTTATTTAGGACACTGTTAACCTGTAACGAGCGCCCCTACTCTAACCAAACACTTCACTCCTCAGTCACCTATGCATACTCTGACGTCACACACCTGGTCAAGGTCCACTGGCTGTCTGAGGGGGCCAAAGATGTTAGAGGGGTTTCACGCTTGTCTAATACCTATCTGCAAAGTTGTATGTGTTGCTGCGGCCAAGAGCACTTTAGATATATGTTACAATATGCATTGACGACTCATTTTAAACGAAATGCGACATTTGACATTTTTCTTGTCTGTTCACCTTTAAGAGATTCCATTGAAGCCCTACATGCTATAAAGAAAAATAGTACCCATAACTATTTCTTTTCTGCCTAGGTGTCCAAGAAAAGCTGGGCTACCTTGCAGACTTGGGGATAAAAGCGGTGCAGCTGAGCCCGTTCTACAGCTCCCCGATGGTGGACTTGGGCTACGACGTGTTCAATCACACCGAGGTAGACCCCATCTTTGGAACGCTGAAGGACTTTGACGAACTGGTTGAGGATCTCCATGTTAGAGGTATAATCTGAATAAGTTTATAAAAAAAGGTTGCATATCCAGGAGTCAAAAGAAAGATCTTGTCACCTTAGCAGCTCATTATCCTTTGTCCAATACTAATAGTGTGAAAGCACTGATAAATAATGCATACAAAAGGGGGTAATCATATATGTGACCCGTTTAAGCGAATTGAGTCAGATGTCGCACCCAGTCAAATTCTAGTTAGCTATCAGAAAATGCAGCAGATTCTCTCGAGGTATAGCATGTCTAGATCCGATATCTAGGTACTGAGATAATTTCCAGCAAAAATAAAAAGAACCGCACCTATGTTTGTTTAAGAAACAGAGAAAATTTAGATTAAAGTTTTTCTAACCACCACTGCCGCTGTCCTCTGATAAAGCCCTAGCAATGTACACTTCTAATCTATCCTTGATCCTGAATCTTAACATAGTCATTCTACACTATTCTAGCCAACAAATACTAAGAATTCATGCGTTTAGAGACATAACTTTCATACATGCCGGGGCTTCAAAAAGAGACAAAAATCTGAGTCTGAAACACAAACTTAACCTAGAACGATAAGCATAAACGATCACCTCTCATCTTGGCTGCTTAAAAACAACTGTGTGATGACTCTGTGTACCCTGGGTTTCCATAAAGTGTCTATAGACGTTATGTGAAGGTTCATGGTTGTCTCGGGTCGTAAAATAGTGAATAGCCACCAAGGTAAAAGCATAAGAAGTCCTAACAACTTAAATAAGTTAACAATGTCAAAATGGATTCATCAAGTGGTCCTAGGCCTGAAACAACCACATTTGGCACATTTACTAGGATGACCCCTGCCTCTAGGTTGGGGTTGGGAGCCTTCCTCCCCTGACTCAGATGAAGAATTTGATTGTCTCTCCAGCTGTCTTAACAACTCCTCCTCCTCCTCTGATCCTGATGTGTGTCTGGGGTCTGTCCTCACCCTACTCCTCTGCCTCCGCCCCTGCCTCTGACCCTGCCCCTGCCGGGTCCATCCCCCTTGCCAGCCTCTGGATCTGATTTTGTGTCAGGTTCTGGCGAAAGGTATGTCAAAGGGGGCTGGGCCGGGTGCAGGTTCAGGTACAGAGGGCTTAGCGCACATGATGTCCTTTTGGTCATCAGTACAAAACTCCTGGATACCACTGTCTTATGGCAGGGAGGCAAGGGGATGGAGTTGGCTTATGGCCTTCCTGGGAGACAGCTCTGGGGGTGACTCTCAGCATCTTGAAGGTCTCAAGGGCAGAGTCGGCATACTGTCCGAGTATGACGTGGCCCTGGTTCTGGTCAGAGACAAGGGATGACACTTTTTAATGCCCTTCACTGTTTAATGAAAGGGGCCAAAAAAGATCCCTTCCCATCTTCCCATCTTCCACACCTTCCCATTCTCATATCCCACGAGTTGGGCAAGGTTCACACAGTCTTGGATACTCTTCAGCACAGTCTTCTCCATCTACGTGAGGCTTGATGAAACCTTTGTTTAAGCAAACCAAAGCACCAGTCTTGGGCAAACTTGGTGTGCCAAGTGATAAAAAAGTTTAGGGAAATGGTCTCCTATGAGTGAGTTAGTCTCGTTGTAGGAGTTGATGAAGTCAACCCACCTGATGTCCTCCAGCTGAAGGATCCTTATAATCACCTGGCACCCGCGAGCCTTCTTTTGCCTGGTCACCACCCCATTGGTCTTGTACCACTTTTTGACGGACGTCAGGTTGTTCTGGCTAATGCTGGAAAGGACTCAAGGTAAGAGTTACATTAGGACCATGTGGGAGACAAGTACAGGTAAGTTATGTAATATTATGATGGACGATTTGTACACGGAAGTGCCATGATCTGTTATGAATCCAGGGCTGCCAACCGTCCCAGATTTTCCGGGACAGTCTCGGATTTTAACCCCTGTCCTGAGCATCCCGGGAGGGGGCACAGATGTCCCAGAAATTTAGGATTTAAAAAATTGTATTTATGTATGAAATATGTTCATCAATTATACTGATAAAAGTCATGAAATGCGACCATTTCCTACAAAATTTTCAAAAATTTGTCAGTAGATATAGAGGCTAACATCGAATATAGAAAAATCTATGAATCTGGAATCCATGAGGTAGTGGCTTCGTTGGTGCTGCCTCTCCCCCTTTTCCTTAGGCCCCTTCTTGCAGGTAGACCGCATACTGCTATTATCTGTGCAGGTGCTGATGAACATGCCCTTCCGCCTAGAAAACACTTGTTTTCAAGAAGTGGTAAACAACCGCATGTC
Organism: Lepidonotus clava; assembly: GCA_936440205.1. NCBI lineage: Eukaryota > Metazoa > Annelida > Polychaeta > Phyllodocida > Polynoidae > Lepidonotus > Lepidonotus clava. Next base: position 46,049,335 of record OW387142.1, on the reverse strand, counting down.
AACCATTATAATGATTTTTGGAACTCACCTGAAGTTTTCACAGTCTTCCCATTCCGCCTGTAGCAGGTTGTCCGTGGAGTCAGGGATAACCAATGGCTCATCCTCTTCATCCTCCAGTTCCCCTAGATCCTCCTGAACATCTTCTCCCTCGGGGCCTCTTCTTTCTCCTCCTCCCCCTCAGTGCAGAGAAAGTACACATCCACAAAAGTCTGCCATTGCTGTGGCTCAGCTATACCACGTAAATTCACCCGATTGATCATATTCAGGGCTTCTGCGACAGCCTCCTCGTGATCCATGTCCTTCCAGAAGGTGTTGGGAGGTAATCAAAATCCAGCATTGATCGAGGGTTAAAGAATGTAAAATTGTCAGAGAAGTGATGTGGCTCGTCCATCCTGCTCTCCATGCATCCCTTTAAATTTCATCGACAACCGAAACCTGAAGGCACACAATTGCCCTCGGCCAATCAGTGTGCCACATTCCGCATACCTGACCTCTTTGACAACGATTGTTTATAGAAAGACACATTCTGATTGGTCCAATGACATGGGGATTCAAAATCTTAGGCTGTGATTGGCCAGTTAAGTTCGTGCCCTTTCAACAGGTACCCAGAACCTAAGGCTTGGGGGGGATATCAACTGACATGTGAGCTGTGGGGGAAAATGACATGAGGTGATGGTCTTTTGTACCAGATCACTGAGGCATTGTGCACCTTCGGGGCTTAATTAAAAGGACTTAGAGAAGGCTTTGGGGGCTAAAAGAAATTTCGGAGAAGCTTCTGATATAGGAGATTTGAATAAAAGAAAAAAACCCATTTTCAATAAAAAATGTGAAATCCAACTTCAGTGGCCCATATCTCAGTTTCACTAGGTGCGACGTCCGACTCATTTCACTAAAATGGGTCACATATGTATTACAAATCAATGACTTACATTGTTTCTATTGACCGCTATGATTAATACTACAGTATTGTTAATATGAAATACAAGTGCCTTCGGCAAATTTGACAAAATCCAGTTGTAATAAATAGATATTGGCTCTTCCTTTCAAATCTGTTAACTATGATGACTACATTCAGATTCATTTATGAATTCTCTGATGAATCCATCCTCATGAGGATTACTAGTTCACAGACATGTATGTCTAGATAGCGGTAATTGGACAGACATATGTCTGCATGGTGGCTGCTGTACAGACATGATTTGCTGGTTCCTAGCAGTTTCTCTAATTCATTACACTGGTATGAAAATAGCTGCAGGGAAGTGGCATATCAGCCAATCAGAAGGCTAGTGCTGATGATGCTGCCACCTAGCTAGTTTAGATGGAGTAACATGGAGTGGAGTGCACCTGAGCCAATCAGATTGCTACATTCTATGGATGCCTAACATTTAGTGTAACACAGACCAACCTGCATATGTAATTGATGCTGACCTCTTAAAATTAAGCAAAAGGTTTCGACCTTTTTCTATCTGAATAAGAAATTATAAATCTAAACAAAAATTAGGGGAATTATAATCATGCACATTGTAGCAGACTATTTATTGACCCTTAAACATGTGCTTGTAGTGCATGGATGGCAGAGTCAGTTAGACCCATTCTGTTCAAGCTAGGCAATTTTGGTCAGTTTTTGGGAAAGTTGTGCACACAGCCCCTTCATACCAATATATGCTCCAGCAGTATTGCCCCGCCTAAACAAAAATTTGTTTACCCTTCAACATGTGCTTAACATTATGACTTGTCATTGCCTATCCAACACAGATATGAAGGTAATTATAGACTTCATCCCGAACCACACGGCTGACAAACACACATGGTTTAGGCAGAGTGCTCGCCGCGAGGGACCTTACACAGACTTCTACATTTGGAGTGATGGGAAGGTAGACAAGAACGGACAGCAGGTACCACCTAATAACTGGGTAGGTAAATCATAAAGGGATACACCTGTAGAAGAAGAAAAACACGGCACACCGATATTGTATTGCATGACCCCTATTTTAGAGTGCAGTCTTGAAAAGTGATCATTCTGATGAACATGCATGTTGTAATTTTAAAAAATCTTAGATTGATATATGTTTACTCTAAATAAATCTTAGACATTAACTGAATAAGTATGATTTAAGAGGTCACCCTCAGTGAATCCAAAATCTGAGGTAATCATTCATGAGAAGTAAATGGGGTGGATTATTATTTCAAACCTTCCTTGTTCCAAACAAGCATATAACCATAATACATGCCGCAGTTAAAGTCAGATGTCATACAGTATCTTTGATGCTGTTGACCTTGAAGACATTTCATGTTGAACTGTGAGGAAGGGTATATCAATTTATGTATAAAGCCCCATACCCACAAGGCGATTTTACCATCGCCGAGCGACTGGCGACTGGAAGAATTGGCAGTGAAATCGCCAGGCAACTGCAGATAGCCGGGCGATTTCCTATGGTATGGTGCATTTCCTATGGTATGTTGCATTTTCTGGGTGACTGGCGATGGACGACAGGATCGGTGCTAAAATTGGCGCTAAAATATCAAAAATGCTTGATATTACCATCGCCAGATGACGACGATTCTCCCAGTTGCCTGTTGCCCATCACCTCTAAAAATTGCTTAGTGGGTATGGCCCTTAAGAGTATGTTACGTTGTATGTATGGGTATGTTACTTTTTTCTAAGAGTGTGATATTTTATACTGCTGATCCGTTACAAATATAAAAGTGCGTATGTAAAAGTAGTATTAACAGTCATCTCATTGCAAAAGGCTGGTTGCAACTGTTAAACTCAAAGTTGGGGTATTTCACTGAAATGTCCTTTTGTACAAGACAATTTTTTACTTAACTATAATTTGCCTTCATGTTTACCCCCATAGCTGAGTTCATTCGGGGGCCCGGCGTGGACGTGGCATGAAGGCCGCCAACAGTTTTACTACCACCGGTACGCTGTGGAGATGCCGGACCTCAACTACCGCAACCCAAAAGTGATCGAGGCCATGCAGGTAATGTAATTCTACTAGATTATTGGGTGAAATGTCTATTTAATTCCAAAAGATTGACACAGGAAGCACATGTTTAGAAGTTCGAGTCAGACTGGTATATACCGAAAATCAGAAATCATGAAGTAAAACAGTTTGCCTGGGTAATACTCGGAGCGTTCCCACCACTTGGCATGGTGTTCATACAACGGGTAATAGTCCAGGAGCCAAATCCTGAAATCTGTCAAAATAAGGATTTACCCTCCATGGTGAGCCCCCTGGATTTTCTTGATTTTGTTCAACTTATAGCATCCTAGGGACCATGAATCAAGACTGTTCCGAAGAATTTAGGTATGCGAATACTGTGTAATTACGCGATTTGTGGTTAATTAGCAAAAATTGAAAAACGCGTTATTTCTTAATTTCTCAGGAACTATGTAAGATATGATAATATGTTATATGTCATCTGAAAGGTTAATTTTTTTCCTGATTTTTTGGTATATTGGTTGCTATTGTCATTAATCATGGCAATGAGTAATTAAAGAAAAACTGTTGTTTTAGTCAAAATCATTAGAACTTAAGGATCCAAGGTTAAACTTTGGAATTGATAAACCAAGTCCTAGAAATCATTTTTTGCTGATTGAATTCTAACCGACTACTGGTTCATTTTGTACTTATATTCTAAAACGAGAGATGATATCATGAAAACAACACAATATATCCTAAAGAGATGGGAAAAGGATAATCATTGTCTCCCTAAGCTGGTATTTCAGTGTAAACTAGCATTACTGTTATCCCCTATTTTTTATCTATGGTACATTGTATTTTTAAGAAGAATAAAGGAAAGAATAAATTGAAATTATAAGATCACAGGTAAGAAATACAAATGACAAGTAAAAGAGCGAGCTTGGGCACAATTTTTTTTTTTTTTTTAAACATCTTTATTATACTGAGCTTCAGTCAAACATGTACAGTCTGGTCTCCCCTTTCACTCAGTCACAGGTAGACAATGTGTGACAATAATTTGGGGTTTTACGGTGATTAATAAAAAAAGTATATTATCAAATCATAATGATGGTAATGTGATGGGATGGGATGTCAACATTGATGGTTATACTTCAACATAGCAGGTTCAATGTAATAACGTTACATATGATAGAGTTTAACTTTTAGTTATACGTAAGTATGAGCCCGTAGCAGCTCTTTAAGTTTACTAGGATTCTCTTCATTCTTAATATTACCTGGCAGCTGGTTCCACAACAGGCAACCTTGATACCAGGATGATTTGTAAACATTGTCCAGTTTCACAACGGGCAAGTCTATGTTTTTATGCATAGAATTTCTAGTGACCTGACTACTAGATTTTAATGGGAGGAAACCATTGCTCACATGTCTATGTATACAATTGAGTAACTGGAACTTCCGTCTTACAGAGATATATTGAGTATTAGATCTTACATGCAGTTCTTCTGTCCTTATGAGTATTGGTTTGTTTATGTTATAGCAACATCTCAGTGCATTATTTTGTACTATTTGGAGATCATTTTCTTCCTCGACAGTAATGTGGGTCATAAATAAGTTTCCATAATCCACCATGGGAAGAACCATTGTCTTACATATGTCTAAAGATGCTTTGACTGTTAAGTAAGGTCGGATCTTTCGTAGTAATAGCATTTTATAAGATGTGTTACTATAGGTTTTAGATATGTGTCTTTTAAATGAAAGGTTAGAATCAATGTTTACTCCCAGGTAATTATAGAACTCAACATACTGCAGTTCCAATTCATTCATTGTGATAACTTTCAAGTTACCGGAATTGCTGTAGCGATTGAAAAAGCATAATTTGGTTTTGTCATAATTAACAGTTAACTTGTTATGGCGGCACCATAAGTCAATATTTGTAATATCACATTGAAATTCGTCTAATAGAGTTAGGCGGCTTATCAAGCTTATTTCTTTATAAATAACAGCATCATCAGCATACAGTAAGATCTTACTGTTACTCACTACATGTACAATATCATTAATATATAAGATAAACAATAATGGCCCCAATATGGATCCTTGCGGAACTCCATAGTGGACAGGTGCTTTACTGGAACGCTTGTTACATATAAGGGTGGTTTGATAGCGATCTTTCAAGTAAGATCCAATTAAGTCTATGGCTTTGTTACCGATCGAGTATTTAACAAGTTTGTTTAATAAAATTGAGTGAGTAACTGTATCAAATGCTTTGCGCAGGTCTAGATACAGTGACATAGTATCACTGTTTCTATTTTTATTCCAGAAAAGTTGAGTGGTGTATGTGAATATAGTATCAGTGGTTGAATGACCTCTTCTAAAGCCATTTTGAAATTCAGTAAAAAAGTGATTATCTTCAAGAAAGGTTGACATTTGGGTATGTAAAAAGCGTTCAAGCAATTTACCCGGTAAGGGTAACAAGGCTATGGGGCGGAAATCTCCTGCCTCAGAGGGTTTCGATATTTTCAGTATTGGAACTATAGTAGCTATTTTCCATTTCTCTGGGAAAACACAGGTTGTAATACATAGGTTCAAGGTATACAGTAATTGTTCCTTTAGAGCCATGAAAGCAATCTTACACATCTTGGAGGATATCCCTGGTATTCCAGATGACTTGTATATTTTAATCTTCGCTATTTCCTTCACTAAATCAGTAAGGTTAATTTGTTGAAAAATCAAACATGCATTTACACCATTATTATCAAAAGCAAAGGCCTTCCGTTTATATTCATTCGACAATGGGGGCTGGGAAGCGTCTATTTCACTAGCCAACTTTGTGCCTATTGTGGCAAAAAATTGGTTTATATGATCTGCAATTTCATCTTCGGGTATATTACCATGAGATGAGTCACGAATAAGAATTTATTAAATATAATCGTCTTGCGATAGATATTAAGATAATATAAATTAGAGACATAAAATTTGTTAAGAAATAAGTGCACAATTGATTTGTAAAAGTAATAAATATATAAAATACAATGGTAAGTGGGTGGGTGGGTAAAAAGATGAACGTGTTGCCTGTGGAAAGGCATACACAAAGTGATTTTAAATAATGGCGCCAAGGCCTACAGGAAATGAGACACCACCTGGGTAAATAATATGAGTATACAATGAATATCTATAACACCAGGGGGCAGCAATGCAGTGCAATATCACAATAGCATCGACATTACTGTTATCCCCTATTTTTTATCTATGGTACATTGTATTTTTAAGAAGAATAAAGGAAAGAATAAATTGAAATTATAAGATCACAGGTAAGAAATACAAATGACAAGTAAAAGAGCGAGCTTGGGCACAATAAGAATTTATTAAATATAATTGCCTTGTGATAGATATTAAGATAATATAAATTAGAGACATAAAATTTGTTAAGAAATAAGTGCCAAGCCCAAAGTTTATGTGTGTATAAAAGAAATTGTCTATGTGTATGACAGAGACGCTGCGAGGATCTTGGAGACCTGTTTGTCTTGTCGGGAGTGGATATATGTCTTATATGCCTGAGAGGCCCAGCCTCCAAAGTGCTGGATCTGATTCTCCTGAACACCGGCTTGGAAGGCGGTAGTAGCCGCCGCTTTGCGGAGTGTGTGTAATGTGTATTGTTCAGGGCGTTGGCCGGTGGCAATGAGGGCCGCGCGCCACTGCGTCCTAATATATGTGACGGGAATCGGCCGCCCCGAGCCCATGAAGACGAACATCGGCTGGTGGGGGCTGCGGGTTGGAGTCTGCACCAGTACCTCTGACAACGTTCTTAAAAGGCACATTTCCGGATCGCCCGCCGGATACACGGTAACTGTGCGCCGTTGATCGAAACGCTGCTGGTTGTTTGCCGCCTTTACAGTTATCACCACTTGTTCGGCGTCCACTGCTATGTCCGCTCTCGTCAGGTTCCTGAGGGGGTCGAACGCATTCACTGACACCGGCACAACCTCCGATTGGCGGAGGGCCGCATAGTACATGATCATAATCGCCGCCTTCACCGAGGACAGGTCGGGTATTGCTGGGAGTGCTTTTATTGCCCTTGTAATCACGCTCCCGTCGGGTGGAGGGCGACACGCCGGGACAAAGTCCTTCCTTCTTAATGTGGCCTGGATGGCCCAGTCCACTCGATAATGGTCCGCGACGCCGGAGGGGCGCCGATCATCTTTAAGTGAAGGCGGATGTGTCCGATGTGGTTCCGTATGGTCGGAGGCGCCAGCCGTTGTGCGTTCAGATGTTCTACATACATGCAGAGCTGGTACGGCTGCAGCATGTACGGATTCTTGCGGTGCACATGACAGAACCGCAGAAACGCTGTCGCCGCTGACCTTCTGTTTGCCAGCGTCCCCGGTGCCCGGGCCTGCAACTGCCTCTTCTGTGCCGCCCCCGCGAGCCGCCTCAACCTCGGATCTGCGAAGCATAAGAGATGAAACCATATATAAGGGATGCAATGATGGTACCATCCAAGTCAGATGTCTGTCTCTCACCATCCGTTCCGCCTCGCGGGCGTAAAACGGGGAGGTGACCGCCCTGCTCAGCACATCTGCTAAGTCATTATCTTTCCCGGGGATATGGAAGTACCCGATCTCCACCTGGAAGAGGGCCTGAACCATCCAGGCTGCATGCGCAGCCTCCAAGATAACTGGGTTCTTCCCTCTTCCCGAGCGGAGTACCTGTACCGTGGGCATATTATCACAGTGTACGATGATCGTACTGCCCCTATCCGCCTCGGTTATAAACGTCTGTAACGCCACGGCGACGTTGACCGCCTCCAGCTCCGATATATTATGGACCGGGTCAGAGGGAGGGGCCACTCGCCAGGCGTAAGCGTGGGTGTCGGACGCCCCGCCAATGCCCGTGAGGCACGCGTCGACGACCATCTCTCGCACGGGAGTCCTTTTGACAAAGAGCGCCACTCCGTTCCATGAGTGTGCAAAGTCTCGGAACCATATCAAGTCGTTTCTCATGGAGGCGTTTATGTTGATATGGATTTTTACCGCACCCCTTAAGGCCTCGACAAGACGTGCCACGAAGAGGCGGGCCGGCCTCACGCATTTTGCAACGTGCAGTAGCTTTCCAAGTAACGACTGCAGCTGCTTTCGTGTTATGGAACGGCGGTCTAGGAAGCGGTCGACGACCTCCAGGATGTCCCTCATCTTATCGGTTGGGACGGCCAAGGTGCCGCTACGCGCATCGATGTCAATGCCCAACCATCGCAGTGCGCTCGCAGGGGGCTGGGCCTTGTCCTCCGCCTCGGGGAGGCCCAGCTCACGGAAGAGGGATCGCGCGATGCTGAACTGGACGCACGCAGTCTCATAGTCCTCCGCCACTACTATGAGGTCGTCGAGGTACATGTGTGCTATGACGCCTTTTTGAGCGAGGACCCGCACAATGGTATCGGCCACCCTCTGCATGTGGCCGCTGCTCGCCCTGGCGCCGAAAGGCATGGTGACATCCAAGTAGTAGGAGTCTGCCCATCTCAGGGCGAGCAGAGGCCAGTCCAGAGGGCAGCTCCTGAAGTTTTTATACGCTCTGGCAACATCGAGTGAGAACATAACGGCTCCGGGGCCAATGTCCTGAATACGGTCCACCACATTATCCACCGAAGGAAGGCAGTGAGAATGTGATAGGCCCATGACCATATTCTTCCTGATGTATGCGTTCACTGAGCGGTCTTCGGGGAAAGTTAAATCCGATATGATCCGGCGATCTGATGCAGTGGCCTTAGGCCTAGACATCAGGGGCGAGACGTGGCACCACTCCGCAAACGGGGGGGAAGCGAAGGGGCCAACGACCCCCCCCAACGCCATCTCCTTTCGCATGAATGCCTCCACCTGGAGGGGGAACTCACGGGCCGAGGGATGGTTTGTCACATCCACGGTGTCCGATATGGGCCCCACATAACCCATCGGGAAGCCAAACTTGATATACGCAAGGAGGGCATCATCAGTCCCCTCCAGATACTTTTCCCACGCAGGGATGTTGAGCTCAGTGGGTAGCGGCACTCTAGCGCCCACCGCGTTCGGGATTCCCGTACGCTTTACCGCATCATATATAAGAGAGAGGTTTCTATGAGAGTCTGCGAATGCGGGGGCTGGCCAATAGGTCCGGCGATGTAACTGAAATACCTCCGGGGCCAGGCTCACATCACACTGCAGTTTATCTCGTGTGCATAATTCTCGAATATGTGGGAAGTTAATTTCTGTATAAAAGTCACTTACAGCACGCTGCGTGTCCCTGGGGGCCAGACCGTCATCGACAGGGGTCTGGGGGCCTCTGCAGGCGTCCGTGTCCACCTCCGGTTTAGTACCGCGCGTCGCTCCAAGACGAGCCCCTCCATGGCGGGGGCCGACGGTATTACGGGGGACCGGTGGATCACCAACGTCCGAGGGCATCTCAACGGGCGTGCTGCTCACTGGTTTTTTGGGGCCGAATTGTTCTGCTGCATCTGAGGTTGGTGATGAGCAGGCGGCGGCTGGTGATATTGACGATACCTTGGAGGATTAACCATGTTAGGGTGTTGATACAGCTGTGGCATGTGCGACAACGAGCCCTGAGCTGCCGCTATAATGGCATTGTGCTTCTCCTTCCTCTTACACTGAGTTACGGGGTGATCGAAACCTCTGAGTGGAGGAGGCGAGGCAATAAATGCAGAAATGCATGAACTTAGCAGTGCCCGACGTATGATGTTTACCTCGCCCACCGTGGGCGCACGAATTTTGGTTGAAGTCCGGACAAATTACCTCCTTGACAGCGGGATCATCGTGATGCTCGGACGTGGGGGCATCGAGGGTCGCCGCCGACCGTCGGTGTGACACCCTGAATCTGTCATTTTGTATTTGTTGCGTGTCCGCCCAGGTATAGGTGCCCCTCTCTATGTTATCAAATACCATCTGTGACCACCGCCTGACTGACGGCCACGCACACGAGAGGACATCCTGCGTGACATCTCTAAGGTGAGCTAACTTAAGGTTTACAGACACTGGGTCGTATGCCCTTGGATCACACAGCATTTCGACAAACGCGTTAACGTATTCATATGCTGTAAGGGCCCCCCTACTATCCTGTTTCTTCCTAAGTGTCGAGCCAAGAAGTCTGTCAACGTACATATATGGCTTTGGTATCAACTGACGGGTGAAAATATCTCCTGCCAGACTCTTACCCTCATTCGCCGGTATGCTGAGGCGTTCACTGTCGAGGTGAGCTTGTGCGAAGACATCGGCACCACTGGAGTATGGGACGAGGGGAGGTCGCTGTACCGTATTGTTGTATAGCGGCGGCATTCCCGTCTGGTGAAGGTGTGTGTGGTAGGCGCCATGTTGCGCGGGAAGTGCTTCGTGTTGGTGGCGAGCCGGCTGGTCGCGGATTTGGAGGAGCTGATCCAACCTGCGAGAAATGGCCGACATGTCTCTTTCCAATACTTCCACCCTAGTTGGAGCCTCGATTCTATCGTCCGAGTAAGCCCTGGTCGATGAGAAGTCCAACGGTGCTCCGCGTATCGCGTCGGTAGACCCGACTTCGTCTAACACACGAAAACCGCCGGCCTCCATCTAGAAATCATTTTTTGCTGATTAAATTCTAACCAACTACTGGTTCATTTTGTACTTATATTCTAAAACGAGAGATGATATCATGAAAACAACACAATATATCCTAAAGAGATGGGAAAAGGATAATCATTGTCTCCCTAAGCTGGTATTTCAGTGTAAACTAGGATTGTCATTGATTTATTTACTCAAAAGGGTATGGATGGCTCCTTATATTGCCAAAGATTCACACATTGACATAACAATGTGCTGCAAACTTCTATTTACATACCCCTGTACCCACTCATTAAACCCTGTTCCTATAGGGAGATTGGGAGTTGTAGGCCATAATACTCTTTTAAACCCCCCCATTGCTGGCCCCGGTGTCCATTGTTTACCTCATACCTGGGAATAGATAAGGCCTGGAAAGACAGAGGATGATAAGGATGGCAGACTAGGGTTCTTATCTCCCTTTTGTGTGAGTTAACCCATTGATAAGACACTGTGTGCACAACCTAATAAAGAATCCCTTAGAGGGTGGGGCAAGCGTAAATGTTGGCTACTTAAAGGGTAAATCAAGATTTTCAGATTTGGCTCCCGGACTATAAGGTACCATCTGGAGTGTGGACATGCGTCTTCAGATCACCATCAGAATCGAAATTCTTTGTATCTGGCTACACTGCTTACATCCCCACAAAATATAATTTAGAATATACAAGTATACAGAATAACTCTTAGATAAAGCCTATGGCTTACATAAGGCTGACTCCTTTGCTATTGAAATGAATCTAGCAGGTTAATGTTATACAGAATTCCTACAGATCTGGAGAAAATGAAAATGGGATTGGAAGAGTCATGTCATTTGCAAATGTTGAAATTGATCAATTTGGGATATTTTTTCTGAAAAAATGATAAAGCATGCATCTGTCAAGAAATTTTTGCATTTTCTTATAAATCTGAAGAAATGCCGCTAACATAATTCCCATGGAACTAGTCATAGAGAAAATCATTTTAACACTATACAATTAAATAATTCACTTAATTTGACGTTATCAGGGTTTGTTTTTTGGCAGGGCGTGCTTGAGTTCTGGCTGCAGCGGGGCGTGGACGGGTTCCGGGTAAATGCCGTAGGGGTTTTGATGGAGAACAAAGACCAGAACCTGGATGAACCCAGGACCTTTAAGGATGGCTTCAAACCGGTAAGTAGGGCTCACACCACTGATCCCCATGATGATGGTAGAGGATCTGTTTGGTCGCTAACTAATACACTAGATTTAGCCTACAATATCGGGTGTCAAAAGACGAATCAGGTTGACCAGGGATCTATTATCATTTGCCATCAGCCCAAAAGTTTTATAGATATTCCACTTAAAGATTTAATTGTAAGAATTTTTCCTCGTTATTTTTTTCAGATTTCTTTTTCAAAATAGAAATTTTAGTCTAAGCAGTGTGAAAGAAGAAGAAAAGAAGAATATGCAGCTTATTGATTGATTATTCTCCAGGCTCGCTGTCACATAGATATATCAAAATATAATCAATCTATTGAATACTCACCCAGAGGTGTTAGGTCGGTATTTTAGGCTGATGTCTCGATTAAAACATATAGAAACATTTGGGAACAAGCGCTGGAATTTCAACCTGCTTCCGGTTGTAAGGCATATATATGGGGAAAGCTAGGTTGAAGAGTGACAAAGCAATAAATTATTTCAAAAATCGACTGTGCTTGGAGATTGAGGGAAGTCAACCTGTCTTACATCTACTCCTCAAACTAGATAAGCTATACATTCAGGCTGCAGTGCAATGTTGCATAGATAATGTTAGATATGGTGAAGACGGTGAGCATGGGGGTGCTGGTCATCACCCCGAAACTCGGCCAGGGATGCACCCCTATTTCAGCTACTTTCCACGTGTTTCACTCAATTTAAATCAGTATACAGGCTAATGTCCATATCTTGTTGATGATGCCAACCTATTTTATGAAGAAGGAATCGATATAAACCCAGAAAATCGCAATATTCATTGCACTATTTTTCATGTGCATTCCCTTCTGGGGCGGAGCGCATACTGCGCATTCAAACTATCAAACCTCAGCGCTTACATCAGATGCCAAAATGGCACAGTCCCGCCTAGTACACAGGTGGCCGTCATCCACGATTGAACACCTTGTATATCTTAAATCGGCATCGACACGCATTATGGAGTATATATTATGGATTAATAATGTTTGGAAGAGGTCTAGGTCAAGATAAAATGAATAATTATGTTGATATTCAATCGGTATCGAAAACAAGGTTAGTGTAATCCGCGTGTGGGGCAGGCAATAATAGAGGATGGTAGGGCCGTGGTGGGATCAGCATCACTTCATAAATTATCCTCCTTCTTGTTCACCTGATAATTCGTCTACATTTCCATATCTGACCAATCTATTTAGGATGGTAGGGCAATGGTGGGATTGGCATCACTTCATAAATCAATTTCTTTCTTGTTTGCCTGATAATTCATCTAGGTTTCCATATCTGACCAATCTTTTTACAATCATGTGTACAAAATAAAGACGAATAACCCTGAGTTTTTCAGTTTTCAAACCAACCCTTTATAATCTATAAGATACACCTGGGACCTTGTTGTTTGTGTACTTGCCAAACAGGTAACAGACTATATATATATTGTAGCAGGGGAGAACTGGGACATTTGTTAAATCTACCAGGTTATAATTTATACAAGCTTGAGCTTTTCAATGGTCATCTTGATATAGATTCATATTTTACAGTTATTTTTGTCTGTAACTTTCAGACAGACTTCCACTACCTGGACCACATTCACACTGCTGCCCAGAGTGAGTCGCTCTCAGTGCTCGCTGCCTTCCACAAGGTCGTCAACAAATACGCTCTGAAGAACAAAAAGGACATGTAAGTCCTTACGTTGATCTGCGACAGTGTAGATTTCATTAGTCACAAATTGTGAAGTTCACTCCTGATATCTACCGACATGTTAATAAGTGGTATGAGATTAAATCATGATCTTTGGCTTATTACATTTGGTATACCAAAACAATCATGAGTGGTTGGGACTCTCAAGATTAGGCATTGCTTCAGAAAATGAGGAATTAGTGCCAATGTATATCTAAAAAAAATATGAACATGAAGATTGCCACCTAAAACAAAATCTTGATCCAAACATCTCCTTGTGGACTTTTTCTTTTTTTAATTTCATTTTTTAAACTGGCATTATCGAAATTTGGTTTCCTTTAACATCAGGTAAGCTTACATCGAGATAACAATTTTTTGATATGGCAGGCATAAACAATTTGAACTCTTAAAACTGAAAATAATAGTATTAACAATTGAAATATCAGTTTGGATTATTTAAAAGATGTTATGAGATGTTAAAGAAAAGGAGAGTGAAAATTGTTGATATCGAGTCCTTCATATATTTTTTTTAATTAATCCATTTTTCAATTTAATTTGTTTTTTAGGAAATTTTTGGACCATAGTTTAAATGATTGGTAAATTTCTAATTTCTGAATCAAACCATTCCGACAGAATCATTGTGCCTGAGATCAACATACAGAAAAAGAACCCCAAGTTCTGGATGAAGTCCTACGAGAATGGAGGCAGTATGCCGACTAACAAGGCGCTCACATCAAGTGTAAAGGCGGGTTTTACTGGGCACAAGCTTCATCGCGCAGTCAACCATGTCATGAAACACGTACCCTTTGACAAGGGGAACCATTGGATCAACTGGTTTGTAAGTGAAGGGTTTCTTCTGGACTTCATCACGTTTGGGAACAAAATTTTGCAATTGAGAAAATATAATAATTATTTGGCTTATCTAAGACTGAATGAATTTCGAAAATATTCCTATAAGTACCATATCCATGACCATCTAATTGTTACAAAAAGGAATTAGACTTAAACGATTGTGAAGATTGGAATTGTTCAAGAGGTTATAAATGACCTAGTGCGAAAATAAAAAAGAAATGTTGTGTTCATTTTACTCGCCCTACCCTAAAGCAGGTGCCACCCACATAGACTATGTTAGTAGCAGGGCTTGACGCATAAAAAGAATTTTGGGCCCTACCCCAAATTTGTCTGGATGCAAACCTTTTTTGATAAATTTACAGGCGACTAAGTAGAATGATCAAGATGACAGGAAATGGCATGTGTTTGATCAGGGAACGAGGAATGCTAGAAACTGTTGCAGCGGGTGTTTGATGCAAGTTGCTGATATTCAAAAAATCCTGAATTTATGTGTGCAGGGTAAAATCAGATTTTTTATAAAAATGAAAGCAGCCATCTGACCATAATTGTTAAACAAACGTAGCCAGAACATGCCATTTTCTTATGTTCTAAGCCTTTCTCCTCGGTCAAAATACAATTTAAAAGAATAAATGCTCTCAGACTTTGTGACCTCTCTCTTTGTTTCTGCAGGCTGAGTCCCATGACCATGGCCGACTGCCCAGTCGTATTGGTGAGCGGTACACAGAGGCCGGGCTAGCACTCACCTTACTACTCCCTGGTACAGGCATTGTTTACTACGGCCAGGAGCTGGGACTTACTGACTTAAATCTGACATACGAACAGACCATCGACCCCAAGGGGCGCAATGCTGGGAAGGTATATCTAGGACCATTATAAACTTCGCCTGGAAAGGCTATTATAATGTTTTTATTGTTGTGTAAAGCTATAAGGAAAAGATAATTAAGGAATGAGGAATAAAACTGATACCTCTTCAACTTAATTTTTGTATCTTCTAGTGGTATGATTTTGAGTTTAGGGTAAACCATTAGAAGAATCTGTACATGTAAATCAATGTTAGACATCAAAAGGTTTATAGACTAATAACCTTTTTTACTCAGATTCTAAAAGACTAAAAACGTTAAGCCACGGAGATAATTAGAATTTTTATTAAAGGTTTTATTGCAATAGCCATCGGGGTTTCCCCTGGTTTTCAGATTATTAAATTTACAGAATTGTATATTGACATCATGCTTACTAGTATGGCCATCCAACTCTTATGTATCTTAAACAACACAAAATATTGCTGCTGTTACTGTAATCCCTTTATTGATAATAACAATTTTTTTGACAGGAGAATTACCAAGAGAAGTCTCGCGACCCTTCACGCGGCCCAATGCAGTGGTCGCATGAAAAGAATGCAGGGTTCTCCTCAGCCAAGCAGACCTGGTTACCGGTCAACTCAGACTACAAGCGCAAGAATGTACAGGTTGGTATTTGAAAATGTAACCACGTTTTGCTACTCTCACCAAAGTTCTTTCTATCTAAAAATAAGTAAAAGATATTTTCTCAATTCTATAGGACACTAGATAGAAAAAAAAGTTAGGTGATATAAATTCCGGTGATACAATAAATTATAATGCTTTTAATTATTTGACTGAGTGTTAATAATTTCCACTTACTAAAGGGAAATTGGTATAATGTTATTTGGACAAGTAGGTAAATTGACAAATTTTGTCTAAAACAGGAGAGAAAATGTATCCTTATTTTGGATTATACTGAATATGGCTTTTTCTCTCTGAAATAATTGCATAAAAATTAAAAATTACATTTTGGAGAATTTTATTGATAAAAAATGATTAAAACCTAGGTATTATCCGTCTGTTGCAAAGGTTAGGGGCCCCACCCCTAAGCCTAGCAATGTCTTTGTCAACTCTTAAAACTAAAACTAAAATTATTAACAATTGAAATATCTGTTTTGCAGAGTATTGTAGTTGAATTATCATATTTCAATTATTTAAAAGATGTTATTAGACTTTATATGAAGAACTGTGGGAATCAAGAGGTGGGCCGTGTGCAGAAGTCTCCCAAAAACTGACCAAAATTACCTAGCTTGAACAGATGCTTTTATTGGACCTTACTGACTCTCCCATCTGTGCACTACAAACACACGTTGAAGGGTCAATAAATAGTTCATTGCATCCTAATATGTAAATTGACAAATTTTGTCTAAAACAGGAGAGAAAATGGATCCTTATTTTGGTATATTAAACTGAACATTGTTATTTCTCTCTGAAATTGCATGAGAATTAGAAAAAAAATCATTTTTGAGAATTTTATGAGTAAAAAAAATCAAAACCAGGGTATTACCCATCTGTTGCAAAGGTTAGAGCCCCACCCCTAAGCCTAACAATGTCTTTGTTGGCAACGTGTTTAACGACGTTAGAACGGTCTTATTGGGCATATCACAAATTTAGCAACAAGGTACAGGAGACAAAACTTAGCAAATTACGCGTCTCATGGACGATACCCTTGCTTTAATTATGATACTCTGCATTGTCGACCGCCAGCCCTAGGCCAGGGTTAATCACATTGAAACAATGAATCCAATCAGGAAATTATCCACTAAGTTCCCAAAACAGAAGATTGGAATTTTTTTACTAATAAGAATAAACTAAATGAATGTTTTGGTGAAATAGCTCAGAATTAGTATTACTCACTGGAATTCTTTTACAAATAAGAAATGCACAGAATTAAGCTCAGAATTAGTATTGCTCATCTAGATTTCCTATGTTATCATTACAGAAGCAGCTAGCCGACCCCGAGTCAGTCATAAACTCTTTCAAGCGCATGATGGCGCTTCGAAAAGAACCTGCTTTCCTACTTGGTCAACATAACCCAATGATCGTCACTGGTGAGATCTACTCCTTCGCTCGGATCAGCTGTGGCTGTTCCTTCCCACACTTCATTGTTGCTATGAACATTGGCTCCAAGCCAAGTATCAACAACTATCAAAACACCAAAGTGAGCTTAAAAATTCCAGAAGATTTCATTGAGGCACCCGTGAAAATACCTCCAACGGGAACAGTTGTATATCAGTCTAGTAATTTTGAGACTAGAGAACTTGTAGGGCAATCGATTGCCATTGATAGGTTAGAGTTATTTCCTGGAGAGGTTATTGTGGTCAGGATTTAAAGTATGGCATAATTACTCTAGGAATTTTACAGGAAATATAAATTTCTTGAACCTCTGGAATTTATCAATTTAAAAATGCTGTTCTAAAGAGTGTCTATTAGCGAACTTTAGTGAGAAACTCATTCAGTTGGCTGTTTTAGTTTTGCTGGCAGATATTTGGGTCATTCTCTGGAATATTCCTCAATCATAAGGTAAAGATAGCTCAAAAATTGAACTTTTCAAAATAAAGTTCTTTGGTCATAATATTAAATGCATATACGTATATAATCATTATCCAAAAGGGGGCAACTTTATAATCATTATTCTTTCTAATAACGAAGTTTGAAAATAATGCCTTGTATTCTCTATGTAACGTACAGAACCAAGCTTTTTACATGCAGAATCAAGCTTTTTTTACTTAAATAAGGTTATAAAAACAAATATTTTTCAATCTGGTGGTCAGCGACATTGTAATATAGATTCTGATATCAGGAAAGCATTCCTAAGTACGTACGTATTGCAACTAATGCAGTAAAATGCCAAAACCTTGGTTCTGTACGTTACAAACCTTGTAACATACATAACCAAGCTATTTCTGCTATAAGTACAGCTTAATTCTTACACTGATTAGCCAAAATGTTCATGATATGGAGTAACTATGTCCACTTGATCTAAGCTAGTACAAAAACAACAAATATGAAAGATATCAGTCTGAAAAAACAATCAATATATTGAAAGCTTGGTTCTGTATGTTACAGAGCTTGGTTCTGTACGTTACACAACTATTTCAATATTTGCAGCTCTTTTGTACATAGCAGCCACACTAATGGGGATCTTAAAACAATTTTTTTACCAGATGTACCCATTACTTGGAGCTTTCCTTGTACTATATTTTCATAGTGAAATTGCACATTTTGATTAAATAGGGGTTGATTTGAGTTTGGTTCTGTACATTACATATTTGCTTAGAATACGATTTAGAATTGCTGTAATTTTTTCTTCAAGATAGGAAATGAAATTTCTTATGTATCAAAATGATTTAATATATGTTGGTGTTAGAAAAGAAACAGTTGGAGAATGCTGCAACTATATTTAAATTATCAGAATTGCATCTTTGTGAAAAATAAGTAAAATAACAAGATAATTTACCATGGCGTTTTCTGTTAATTTTCTAAATTTCTAATATTTTTCCCAACTGAAAATAGGTAAAACCATACATTTTATGAATTGCCAATGTCTATACGATGTACAGGTAATGTATAGAGTGAACATATGTGAAAATTGTGTCATACAGAGAGATCTTACTTTGATTCATACTGTTTTTATCAATTGAGGAGATTTCCGGAGAATGGCCCATTTGTACTTCTTTGTACATTGTAACATTCTACTGCAGAGCAAAATCTTGACTATATATCTATCATGATATAAGGTGAACAAAGGCAAATTTAATTTCAATTGTCATTATTCTGGTTTCAGAATTCTCCCAACCAAGGATAGCAAATTTCTTGAGAAGTACCTGCAGGTTAGCCTAGATCAGGTTACATTCTGGGTAATATGTCGATATTGCCTGTTTTATTAGATAAAACCATTTTTTAATATGTATGTTTTTTTAAAGGTTTTCATTAGTAATAATCTTCAAGGTTTACCTTGGTTTTCAAGGTTATTTTATGCAAGTTAAATTTCATAGAGAAAGTGTAGTACCAACATATTTGTATCGATCAATGGGCATGTGTCCAGTGAAAACTGGTGGTATAGTCGCTGACTGGTTTACAGTTAAGTTGTCCATCTCAAAAGATAGCTGTAATGAAGGATAACACCGGCATTACTACTAAACGTGTAGGTAAAGCGTGGTTTACAGCTTATAGCCTCAGTCTGGAAAGAACCCACAAGGTTTGGCCAGACATAAAAATACCCCAACCAACAAAACCTTATAGCCTATTCGTCTATGACAAAAACCATTCTAGAATCACAGCCAAATTGAACAGAAAACCTCAGGAACCAAATACAAATGTTAAAAAAGGAACTGAATATTAAACATGGCCCACCTTTGTTCTGTCATTGATGAGTGTTAATTATATGTGGCTCACCTTGCGGTATACATTTTCGACAAAATGTTTGTAGCAAAGTCATGGATAAGTTCCCAGGGGGACAATATTAGGAATTCGTAGAAACCTTATTTTTGTTGCGTTACAAGTTATCTTCTAATAGTATTGTGGTCATAAATCATCAATCCTCCGATAAATCAGAGTAATCATTCATTGAAAAAGGCTGATAACTTTCCCTATACCTACCATTGCTGGAGCCTGAGATTGCAGGACCCAGCAAAGGCATTTTTTTCAATTGTTGGTTACTACCGTCGATCTCTTTGGAAAGTGTGAGTTTTAATTTAGGATTTCAATGGGGGGAAACTTTTTGTGAAAAAAGCTCAACTGCGGTGAAGAGTGGACGCATGATGCTATTATTAAATCTTCCTTATATGGAAGTGGGAATTCCCATATGTTTTTGTCGTTAATTAAAGAGTGAAGTGTATGGGGATAAGGGGTTGAAGTGGGTGAAGGGGCAAAATTAGAGCCAAGTTAGGGTAAATGGTTGAAGAGGGTGAAGGGGCAAAGCTAGGGCAAAGCTTGAGCAAAGCTAGATCAAAAATAGGGCAAAGCTAGGGCAAAGCTAGGGCAGAGGGGTGAAGAGGGCAAAGGAGCATAGCTAGGGAAAAGCTAGGGTAAGAGGGTGAAGAGGGCAAAGCAGCAAGGCTAGGGCAAAAGGGTGTATAGCGCAAAGGAGCAAAGCTAGGGCTATGAAACTAGGGCTGTTGTATGGGGATTAGGGGATGAAGAGGGTAAAGGGGTGAATTCGAAGGGATGTCATGGGTAAAGGGGTGAAGGGATGTCATGGAGATAGGGGTGAAGGGATGTCATGGGCATGTCTTAGTAAAACCTAAGGGTGTATCTAAAATTGAGTTCTTTCAATAAAATCAAATAACCAGATCTCTTTGGTTTCTCAAACCAATTGTCAATGCTAGCCATCGATCACCTCGATCTACTTTTGTTACTGAGAATATTCAGTCAGGGCATGATCCTTGTCAAGTATCTGTCTTGAGGACAGTGGTTACAAATATGCAAACTCATTGCCTTAAGATATACTGTGTCTGCCAGAAATTACTATTGTGAGCTTTTTGCTGGTAGCATACATGTGAAATAAAAACAACTGCTGACCTTCCTGTATAGTGCTTGAACTAATTCAAAAATTACAAAAACAGTCATTGATCAGGAATATAGAATTTAATATTTGTTCTGATTATAGATTTTTTTTATGTCAATGCCTCTTATCATAACTTTCAGAAATTATTGTTTTATAAATTTTTAGAATTATTTTTATGAATTAATGCTTTATAATTAACCCTGAATTACATCTCTGATTTATATAATGCTTAACATAGATGTCTTCTTATTAACCAGATCTGATAACGTTAGATCACATGAAAAAAAAACACGTACAAATTGAACTAAAACAGGGACCTGGCAACGGTAGCTTTATTTTACTAAGATGATGGCATGTTCCTTGTAGTGCCAACCATTTCTTACAATCTTTACGCACATGCATTTATTTCGTGTCCCCGTAATGTAAGATATCAAGTCTATCAAGATATAAGCAATGATGGCCACTAGATATATTTTAACAAAGGAAGTTATAAGGTGTGTTCTCTGAGCAGTTTCCCGCTTTAACCCTTCTATTAAAATTTCTAAACAAACTATATTTTCATCAAATATGGAATTGTAGTTTGAAGTGTATTAGATAGTTGGTTCCAACTAATTTCTATTTAGTTTAAGTTTTCATGGGTTTTGAGTGCTCCCTGTTTCTGGATGTATTTTTGTATTATATATATAATAATATTAATCTGCTATACAATCCACACTTTATCCATTGGTTTGTCTTGAAATTACTTAGGACTAAACCAAATATTGTCTAAGCACTGCTGCTATGGCCCTAAGACTAAGAGGGAAATATTGGAAAAGTGTAGATCATGAGTACCTCAACAAGTACTGATTGAACTAGGTCTATATGAGAATTTACAGGTCACACGTAAATACCAAGGAATATTCAAACCTCATCTGTGTCTTGTTAATGTAGTTTTACAATTATGTATTTTTTCTTCATCTTCTTATCACCTGAAACACTTGAATGTAACAATGTGAATCTTCCACTACACACATTAGATGTGTTTGGTCAGATATGCAACCCTTTCACACAGCCTTTCAGTTGAAAAATTCAGGTACATTTTAAAATGTATATCTGACATATTCTTTTATGTGGTTAGGGAGGAGTCACTGAATCTGTTTAACCTGTGCATTCTCCTAAGTATTATACCAGCAAAATCTTTGATATAATGAAAAGGCTGCATCTTTGGGGAGTTTTCATGAGCCTTTTTTAATAAATATGCCTTTGCATGCCTAAAATAACATTTTGATAATTTTCCATGAGAACAAAAATATTATAGCTACACAAAGATGGTCAAGTCTGACCGTCCCCTAAGGATGAAGTTTTCAATAGTGGCTTCGTCTATGAATGTCTGTGCAACCAGATATGACGCGGTGTCTATTTTTGTCATTTTTGTGATGTCACCACCCTTTGTTTATGGATGACGTTACAAAAATTGCAAAAATAGATCTTGTTTCGTACCTGATTGCACAGAGTCTCGTATCATTATGTTTACATCTATATACTATTTCTTTTCATAAGCAAATGCATCTTACTGATTTTCTAAGGGAGTTTATTGTTACAGAGTTGCACTGGTTAGAGTCTCCAAGTATTCTCTACTACAAGTGTAGTAATGCAAAGTTTTGATTTTAGATTCACTTTTCCAAACTGTTTGACTTTTCTACTGCTCATTGTACAGGTTTCAAATAAATACTGCCAAAATTATGGATTCTTTGTCTTTTCTAATACATTACAGGGCTAATAAAAGGTGGATATTCTGAGGTTAAATTAGGATGTATCCCCTGTGATAGTTTTACATCCATGCCCACCACCTCCAAGAAACTACAGCAGAGTACTCATCATAAGTTATTTTAAATTACAACAGCAAATAGCTTAACATTAAGAACTAAATTTCATTCATGAGAATCTTGACTATTCTAATGATATTATGAGATTATTTGCTAACCCATTTCAAAGCAATAATTGTCAGTGACTTCCCTTCTTTCTTACTTCAAGAAGAGTGGAATTTTTCAGCGATAAGGGAGGAAATTTTGACATCCACAGTATTCACCATACATGTGCTTTTTCGCTGTATGATTACTAGAATATACATACATCAAGGGGACCTCTTTGCCTTGTCATTATGGTCTACAGAACAGAAGTAAGAATGGGGTAAAATTCATACAAAAATATATTTGTATATTTCCATAATGATTAACCCAGTTTTGATTAAAATGCATAAGAAATTGAAGGAAGTACAAATCTTTTGAGTCAATTTCAGTTGTTCTGCTACACATCTAAGAGCACTAATAATAGATTTACAGAAAGGAAAATAGATATCTATGGTAACAATGACACTTGAGTAGTGTCGAGTATAATTGCATAAGTGATACCATTGGGCATTCTCACAATTGTAACATGATATGTATAATATACAATACATTGTATACATGTCACATGTGTGCACATTGTGCTACATCCCAGATTCATTAGAAAATAGATTCTGTCAAAAAGAACCAGAAAATGACCAGAACAAATTTGTGAGACCACTATCAAAACTCTTCTCTGTTTTTTTAGATAAATCATAGAGAAGAGTAAGTTTGGAATGTTGAAATTAATGCTTTTAGGCACTCGTGATAAGTTTGAGTTGAAAAAAAAACACCTTTCCTTGTCCATAAACTTTGGAATGAAAGGGTATGATAAACACTATGGTGGAACCTGCAGGATTGGTATAGTATCAGCTCTACCCCATCCTAAGCAGTGCCCAGAACCCCTCTCAGAGCCTGCTGGTCTGCCGCCTCCAGGCTGACATGGGGGCTTCTGGGGAGGTGGTGGCCAGGTGCTGGAGCAGGCTGCTTGGCCTCCAGTGCATGGAGTTAGCTGCAGGAAAACAACAAATACTAATCAAAGACAGGTTTACGATATGGGTATAATTTAATGAGATGGTATGACTCAAGCACACATACAATACAAAGCAATGGTGTAAAAGATTGTTAGGTGGTGCCCCCACAATAGCTGATGAGTTTGAGCTTTTGTAGGGTTTCATCTATTGCAACCTTTAACAGTCTATGTTCATATTAAAATACTATGATTCTCCATGGTTTGTCTTCGTTCTTCTGTTTATATCTATGATGTGATGTTTTACTATAAAGGGAGTAAAACTATCCTACCATCATCGTTACCATTCTGTTAATGTGTTAAATTGCAGTCTGTTGGATAATATGAATATGCAAGTTTATGTAGGGTGATTACTCTTAGTAATAGAGACTCTTTATATGGGGGCTCATTTCCACACAAAGAACATTCCCTTTACAAGACGCAAAGTTTATTACATCCACTGAAAGATACATATAAATAGTTTCATCAACCTCCACACATGATGTACCTTCGATCTTCTTTACCTATACAACTTCAGTTACAATTCAACCAGTTAAAGTTCCCAATGAGCTTCCCCTTTCGAGGACCATAATACCACTCTATGCTTCAATGGGATCAAGGTTCTCCTTGCTCCACCTAGCTCCATGAGGTATCACCTACCTCCCGGGGCCTATCCTAAGTGCTATCCGTCCAAAAGGTTCAGTCTAATTCTGGCCTTAGCTCTCAATAGTCCACCTATCTAAGCCTACCCGTGATGTTCCACCTTGCATCTATATGTATGTATAGTTAACTGTTGCTCCCACCTGTACTTCCCAAAGGTTGATGTTGTCTACTCACCCGATACTAGGGTTCTTCCCTTATATAGCGTCAGCCGCTAGCTGGCGCTTTACCCATTCCTTAATGCTACATTATTAGTTCTTCATGTTGTAGAGCTACTCTATTACTTCATAATTCAAGTTAAAGACATATGAGGTTGATTGATTGTCTAAGCTATTCTTAATAGAGAAGGCTTTGGTCTCCATAATTTCCTCTTACATTTTGAAATGGAAGGGCTCTTCATAACGTTCCCAGACAGTCCTTATTGGCTGGGTATTGCACAACATCCCCTAGATGTCTGCGTTTATCCGCCTCACCTGTCTCTTACCTTTATGACATTGTTAAACTCAGTTATCATGACTTCTGGCACCCCATACACCTACCTTCTGCTTATTTAAGAGGAAGAGGAAGATATAGCCTCTTCCTCTTTAAGAGCAAAGATTCTCCCGGCTATATCTCATATGAGGCTTATAAGGTGAGGTTTTCTTCTTGAGACATAGAGGTTTAGTATTGATGTAAACCACCAGGGGGTGCATGTATGTCCTCTTTTTCTTGAAGCGAAATCCCTCACCAAATGAGCCAAACATAAGTATAATAGGGAGTGAAAGGTGTGCTTCAAGAGGATGAGGGGAAACCTTTCTCCTCTTCTTAAAGAGAAAGAGTCTAGGTGTATGGGGTGCTTCTGCTCTAGGGTGCCAACATCTAAATGCTTTACGATATCTTCTATGGGACACGGATGCCATCTGGCGTTTTACGACAATACCTGCTTCACCAATTCACAACATCCTCTTGTTCAAGTTGAGAGTTTTACAATACCTAAGTATAGATAAAAGAATATAAATTGCACTTTGACTTCAGTGCAAGTTGATCATAAATCTTTTGAATTATATGTGAACCCCCCCCCCCCCCCCACCCCCACAAAGTCAGGCAAAAGTTGCAGATATGAAAATTTGCATTGTGATGGATTGTAAGAGCTGAAGAACTGATCTTTTAACATGGTGCAAAAATCATTATTCTATTGTCATCAGAATGGAGGTTATGAATGTTTGAAATCTCAACCCTCGAAAAATGACTTTAAAGATACTATCATTTTTCATGATAGTGCAATAGACTCTATCAATAGCCACCAGGACAAACTATTAATAACACATATTAAAACCAATATTTCATTAAATGTGTGACTAAAATATTATATTAAGGTGTTTCCCAGGTCATTTTTGTAGAAAACTCAATTTTAATTTTTTGACTCATTTACTTTGTTTTTCCATTTAATCAGAGTTGATCTGACCGACTTATGCCTCATTTTGTGGTGGGAGGTCACATATATGATTTAACATGGTTTGGGCAAAATGTGTTACATATTATTCTATAAATAACTATGTCAACAGGACAAGGATTTCTATTTGAGCAGAAACAGCTTGGTATCTAAATTCTTTTCAAATATACATTTAAAACAAATTGTCTAATTTTGTGTGATGATATCAAACTTCTTATAATATATCAGTAAGCATACATATCAAAACTGCAATTATCCAATCAAATTTTAGATCAAACTGCAATGAATCATTATAAGGGCATTATGTAGCACAACAGGTGTACTGTTTTAGTTTTCAACCCTGAAAGAAGACTCAACCTTCTTTGAGGAATATATACATATATATTCATCTCCAAAATTAGTTCAACAACTATAATTATTGTCTTCCAAGCATGCCACAAAAAAAATAAATGGTTTGAACAAAAATCAAGTTACTGAATGTTTGTATGTTTTTTGTGTTTGTTTTTTTTTGGGGGGTGGGGGGGATGGATATTGAATTTTCATCACCTGTGATCTGTTTTTTGGACTGAGGGTTGCCACGTCTTTGAAAGCATATACTTACGGAACAGTTTATAGTATTTGTTGACTTTGCCATAGACTTCCCTCAGCCCAACCTTGCTGGCGTAGAACATGGGACCTCCTGTTTGACGGGGCCAGCCATAACCCAGTAAGCTGAAACGGTACAGGGTAGGAGAAACTAGATGATGCTTGCAATTGGCAAACAAACCTCAAGGAAGAATAGCTTTTTCAGTCAATAGATGTTTCTTATTGATTAATATAATATCAATCACTAAAAAAAACCTCTATTGACAGAAAAAGATTTATTCGTACTATGAAGTACCATTATCTTTATCTTTATATACATGTACTTATGCACAATAGACGTTTTTAGTGATTAATATAAAAACTCCTATCTGTATATCTGAGAAAAATAACTGATTTATTATGCATTAAACCATTTACTTAGCATATACTTGATATGCGGAGATACTCTTAACTGTAGGTACTTAATTAGAATCCTATAATTCATAGGAATATCAGTATACAATTTAAATTTATAAAGTTATAAACTTGTGAAACAGTATAAACTTGTGAAAAACTTTTATAGGGTCACAATACCATAAAGAAAGACTATGTTTTACTGACATGATGGTGTCGATGTCCTCAGGCTTGGAGGCCTTTCCTTCTTCCAGCACCTTGAAGCCCTCGTTAATCAGGGCATACTTGCAACGCTCCAGCACCTCCTGAGGGGAAAACAGTAAGCATCGTTCAGGGTATGTTCTCATTCAGGACCACACCACTGGTGGAAAAAAAGTTTTCAAACCTTGCCCATGGACATGCAGACTAGCTAGATATATTATGTTTATAATCTTACATAGTTTGACTATAAATTGAAGGAATGCATCCAATTTATTAGATGTTCTTTAGCCATGGATACACCTCCAAATCTTGCCTTTTCAATGCTTTGTTGATATCATTGGTGTTAGGGGTGTTTCGTACTGGTTTTTGAATAATTAGAACATATGATTTAATTGCCCCACCTGTCAACCCCTAGAGTGAGACTAAATACAAAAGTTCTGAATCATCATTATTGTTAACATCTGACCTGTTTGGGTATCTGTCGGCGGTGGATACCCTTCTCCTCACAGAAGGCAGTTATGATGTCAGTCACTTCTGGGTCCACCTTGGCATCCTTAGCCCCTGGCTGTGAGTACTTGTACCACCCCTTTCCTGCATTAGCATATGAATAAGTTTGTCGTAAGGGCTGAATTATGTCATAGAAATTTTACCAGGGCCCATAAGTTCTCAACCAGCAGTACTTGTACCATCCCTTTCCAGCAGTAGCACTTGTAAGTCAGCATTAAGGACTTATATCTACATACTCAGAATAACCTTGTTTATATATTGGGCCTGCATAAAAAATCATATGCAATTTCAAGGTTTCAATTATTGCACTGACATCAAGGTTTCAATTATTGCACTGACGTCAAACAACAGGTGTGCAAAGAATGATATGAGTGAAAAACTAAAATACTTAACATCAAAGGAAATGTAATAACAAATATAGGAAATCATTATGGAGTGAAATCACTCCTTACTGCGTGGAAACTTCATGAACATTTGTACATAGGCCCCATCCCTTCCCTGTTAGATGTCCATTACACATTAGGTTCACAGATATGTTTTGATAATGCATTATATCGCACAATCCTGTGTCCACAGCTTTAGTCATAGGAGTAGGTGAGAGATATTCCTTGACTTGCAATGGGTTATTTTTTTAAAGGAGAATGAGACCGACAACCACGCTAGCAACACAAAGCCCATATCAGTACTGTTTTAGGTTGATTTAACACCCTTTAAACATGCAGCCTAAATTATATTCATTTTCCTATAATGTGGCACCATCCTAGCATATTAGGCTGAATCAACTGGTTGGAAAATAGATTCCTATGGGCCAAGATTGAAACTGTTGGGACCAATGTATGTATGGGTTGGTATGCTGTGGAATCTCAAGAAATTGGTGTATCAATTGTATCACTAGTCATTACTTACCAGTCTTCCTGCCTAGACGGCCATGCTCAGAGAGTATGTCAGTGATAGGACTGTTCCGTTTACCACCCAGGGTTAGGGCCCTTGGGTCATAACGAATACCTCTAGCCTTACACAACTCCTTCTTGACATTCACTCCTATGTCTAAACCTGAATACATGGGCAGAAAATAGGCCTTAATGCAATTGTTTTTGTTATTTGATAATTTTAAAAATAAAGGTTTCTGGAGACAAAATATGTAATTTTTTTGTAAGCTATAGTTTGGATAGTGATATTAAAGTGTTATTGATATAGGGCATTTCTAAGTTAAGCTCAAAGAAGACCACAGGGTCAAGGTTATCACACAGTGATAACCAAAAGTTCACATGATTGTCTATATACAAGATCTATACCAATCAACCAAAATTAATGCTGAACACTGTACAAAAAGATATTTGATAAAATGTTTGTTCATAAAATGAAAGCAAAAATATACCTTGAACTTTGTAAACAGTAAACAATAAGGCTGCGCATTGTTTTTAAGATCTATTGTAGGAAAATGTCACGGTCCAATCAAATTTGTTTTTATTACTGCTTATCTTACTTTGTTTAAGTCTAGTGGTATACAAAGAAAGATTAAGGCTGACTTGACTCACCAGAGAGGTCACCAACTTTGAGAGGTCCCATGGGGAAGCCGAAGTCCTCCATTATAGCATCCACCTCATTGGGCAGCAAGCCCTCCTCCACTATGAACTGAGCCTGGGAACATGGGAACAGTGGTTGTTGATACATGTATAAGTGGATTCATAGAGCTGGGGACATGAGAACAGGGTTCAATGATACATACGTACAACAATAAGCCCATCCCAGTATACATGAATATCAAATTTTACCATGAAATTACAAAGCAATTTCTTTCCGATTTAATCCCCAAAGATAGAAGTGTAAAGCAAAATGAACCAAGGTGGTTTGGTTGACAAATTGCTCCTGAAATTTGTTAAATACAGCTTTATATATTGGTCTTTTTCCCATAGGAACCAATGTTAAAGGCTGTCAGTCCAACCTATAATGTCCAACCCTATTTTCCCTAAAATGATGCATTTTGATTGGCTGGCAAACCTGCAAATCTGTCAACTGGTAAAATTTAAGAAATCATAATGTTTTATCAGTAATGGGGATATAGAGTAACATAATACTTAGTTATTCCAGTAATCCCAACTCTAGGAGACAAGGATGGCTTATACAGTAATTTTGTCCGACCCTTGTCCAACCCTGGGATATACCATATGTGGGATGGGCTTATTGACAGCTCTATTTGTGCCCAGTGAATCAAGGGTCTTTGATCTATATCTTAGGGAGTTTACCATTGTTTTCCTGCCTGCAGATGTTGAGACAAAGATCATTGATCTTAGGGGTAAGATATTGAGAGGTCTTATACCTGTTTTCATCCCAGGGGCAAGGGAGCCACTCACAACATGGTAACAGGTTCTATTGATATGATGTATAGCCAGTGGCTAAGGGCATATGAAACTAAACGTCTAACTGTCTCATTGTCAGAATCGCATAGTGGAATACAAACTTCATATGCCTACCTTACCATTTGTATGGTTTCTGTTATGACAATGATGCTAATATTTTTGTTGCCTCAACTTTAGTTTGAGGCTAACAAAAACTGGAAATGGCCATAGTGAACTATGAGGTTTTACATTATGTTATTTGTAAGGACTACTAATTAAGTCTTATTCGCTCAATTCATTATTCAGTCAGTTTACCTAGTCAAAGTTGCATTTATCTGCTGGAGCATGAATCAGCCCTGGATGCAGTCCAATCATCAAATGTTGACAAGAACACTTACATGAAAGGATGTTTCTTTATTAATGTCCATCACATGTATTATATGTCGCTGACTTCCCATTAGCATTTAACCAGTCCTTAGGCAAGTACACTCAGCTCACACAACCAAACACTCCTTGGCAAAGCCCAGCCTATCTGCGAAGTTTACTCTAATGCCCAGCCTCCCAGCCTGCTATGAGGTCTTTAACTGATGGTTTGAACAGCTCTAAGCTCTGGATACCCAAGTCCTGCCTCATCACTACCTATGCTCTAGCAACAGCTTTTCTGTATGTGTAATCTTAAACTTGGACTGATGTCACATCAGTACGGTAGTCATTGAGAAAACTGGATAAGACATTAGAATATGATATGTGACCCCACACCACTAAATGAGGCATAAGTCACTGTGCAATGTTCTGAGATAATTGCACAATAAGAGAAAAATGTGAAAAAGCTAAAAAATAAGTTTTCTGCAGAAATCACATGAAAAACATCCCAACAATATAGTTTACCAAAAAATTTATAGGAATAATCGACTTTCAAGAATATTACACAGGGTTTCCAGACTGTCATAGATTTGGTCTATGAGATTTGCATTGACACACAAATAAGTCCAATCTTTAAGGTCATTTTTCTCTAATTAGCCTTGTTTGATGTCCGACACTTCAGACAATCATAACTCAAGTTCTATAAATGATAGAAACATAATTCTTTTACCATTGTAAAGGTTATGTCACCTTCTACAAGAACCTACCAAAAGGTCAAAACCTCATGTCTGCGACTTATGCCTCATTATGTGGTGGGGGGTCACATATGATAAATGTGTTTCTTACCTTGTGATCCCAAGGGCAAAAGAGTCAAAATTGTCAGAACAATACTCTTATCACATACTGTTTTTCAAATTTCATAAACATTATCAATGAGTTTATTTCAAACATTGTAACTTTGTATGGAAAAAAACAACTACGTTATATTACAGATGTGTTCCCAGTTGATAGATACTCACTTCTATTTTGAAAGGTCCAAACATTCTGTTGCCAACAAATCCATGGCAGTTCCCAACCAATACAGGCACCTAGATATTATGAAAGTGGTATCAACTGATTATTTCTTTCTATATGAATACATGTTCCTGCAGAAGTCTTTGTTTCTAGGAGACGGGCCTGAAACTATAAACAGTTATACCCAATTCAATCTTTAGTTCAGGTTAAATAGATTACTGATATTCTTAAATCTAGAGACTATAAACCCCTTTGATAAGCACTCAATGCATTGCAGCATTTTAAAAAAAACATGTTTCTATAAGTATATGATATGAATTCATTGAAAACAGAGGCCACACTTGAACCTACATCTGATCTTGCTTGCGCAACTGACAAAAATAATAATCAGACCCACGATGGTCCATTCTTCATGATTGTAATGAATTGCCCATTCATCTTTTGAGGTATGAACTATTGGCCTAGAAATCAGGTATAATGAATTTGAATTGTGAAATAATCGAATAATAATAACAGATGTCGGCTAATCGTGAAATGTGTAAGGGAACGAAAACGGGTATGAAATGGACCAAAACTTGTCATCGGGTACGAGAGACCGAAAAACTGTGGTAACCGGATATGACGTCGGAATGGTGACGTGGTCGCGATTGACCAATCAGAATCGAATTGTAGCCTATATAAGGGGGCATTATGGCCTGAAATAAACAGTTCCTCATTGGTACTCACTGTGTTCACACATCTCTTCTTTTAGATGCCCAGTCTCCTAGCTGGCCCAAACTTAAGATATAATAGTAGCAGCAAAACGATTGAGTAGAACTTATCTAAAGAACCTGATTAGAGATAAATTGGACAGTAACTTGAAAGGTCCGAAGATGGTACGACGGCCTGAAACAGCCCGAGAAGACCAGCCTAGTATGAAAGCCCAAAATAGTAAGCAGTTGGCTCAACACTACATGAATGAAGGTGCAACCCGCTCGGCCACATGCTACCAACCTCTAACCTTGAGTGAAGACCTGACTACCTAGGCGGGCACCGACCTTCACAACGCTTCAACACCTGAAACAAGCCCTACCGCAAAACCCCTTCTGGCTCGTCCATTGAGAGCTCCACCCCAACTGTCCCATTCGTTCACCCTCGTGCAAGGGGCCTAACTCTTGATCTTGCAAATCGGTCTCCTGCTCGGACTCTTCATTCAGCTCGAGACCGAGGCAACCCGAAAGTCTCTTCGTCGTAGAGTTTGGAAACCCCAACTCACCGAAGAACGTCACAATGATCATGTTATTTGTTTTGGGGACTTCCATTAACATTTAATGTGCATGCTCATTTTCAGAATAATCAATTCTCCACCCGTAACCCACTGGCTTAAGTACGCATTTGATTTGCACATGAATATACACAAATTTCCAGAACCCACCCAACAATGATGCATATACTTATAGTGGGGTCTGTTAACAACATTTTCGTTACGCGGCGGATAAAAGCACCAAATTTTGCATGAGGCACCTCTGAGGCATAACTATTGAATCTAGAAGGGGAGCCATCTTGAAATACCAAAATGAAATTTTGACAAATTTTGTATGTTTTTAGCATTTGAAATTTAAAGTATTTAACCAAAGCTTTTGGCTTGCTTCGATTAGACCTATTGTATAGATTCGAAAGGTAAATAATTGAATTCCATGTCCTATAATCTACTAATTTGGACAATAGCAATATGTTTCTAGGTATTTCAGAAGCTGAGATATAAGATTATTTCAATAAAAGTCGGCCATATTGGAATTTTGGCCCCCGTCTGGGTTATATTGATATTTCAAGATGGCTCCCCTTTTAAATTCAATGAAGGGGTCCCAGGGGATCATCATACCAAATGAAGTCAAGAAATCTTGTGGCAAAAGAGTAAAGTCTATATCCTTTCTTTTGAATTATTTTGAAATCCAGTGGCCATTATCAAGGGTATCATGCTAATGAATTCAGCCATTTTGAAATTTATGGTATTGTATTGGATGACTATCATATTTATTGAGCCCTCTAGGCTATTAACAACTGATATTGGAACCATTTCCCCTGGCCTTATTCCGTAGTAGCTAAAAATCATAATATTTCTCAAAATTGGTCAGCCATCTTGGATTTTGGATTTCCGCATTGACTTGAAACATAAATAATCGAATTCCCTGACCCATAATCTCTCAATTTTGACATCCAAACATGGCTCTTTAGTCTTTTTAGAAGCTGAGATATAAGAATTTTTATAGTAAAAGTCGGCCATATTGGTTTTTGGGCCCCCACATCCATCCTATTGATATTTCAACGTGGCTCCACTTCCAGATTTGATAGTTATGCCTCGGAGGTGCCTCATACCAAATTTGGTGCTTTTATCCGCCGCGTAACGATTTATCAAAAAAATGACCTTAACAGACCCCACTATTAATGGAAGGCCCATTTTCGTGATTACATTGTAGTCTTATAATTTTATTGCATCAGGTAGATACAACTTGCATAACCGTCGTAAAGGTTATATTATGTAGCATTGATTTCAATATTTTGCTTCTATTAAATAATGCCTTGTAGTATCTGTCATTATTTTTTTATTAGTAATTGACTATCCTAATGATTATATTAGTAGCCTGAATCCATCTTTTGTTTTGGCCTTATCATTTAAATTGATACAAAAGAATGTATAGAACATCTTGTTATCTTTAAACTGTAATCTGTTTGAAATGCTTGTAATACGATCTATCAAAATGCTTATAAAATGTTCCACCCCATTAGAGTTTATCTTTGTATAAAATTCCTATTCTTTTAAACTTTAATACCTTGTGTATCAATACTGAAAACCATGAATTATATCTTTAAAAACATTTTGTTTTACCTTTCCTATTTTGGTGGCAAAGGCGAAGCAAGTGGCAATTGTCTGTGGGGAGGTGTGGTCTCCCCTGACCACCTCCAGCACCTTCATGTGGTAAGCGGGGACAAAGAAGTGGGCTCCAATCACCCGGTCAGGCCGGGAGGTGGTGCTGGCAATCTGGGCAATAATACATACATGTTAGGGAGTTTCAGGCACTCCAAGGTGTGACACATATGACCATTTAATTACACAAATTTTAGCTCCTTTAGCATTCAATGTGATTGGGCACCAAAGATGTGTTGAACTATCAAGATCTGTCATGGTTTCTGAAACTCCTTCTAGGAATGATTGACAGGGGCCTTTGTCATAACACCTGTGATTTATACAGAAATTTACGGCTTCCCTTAATGGAAACGTAGTAGGTTCTACAAAGCTGTTCCATGAAGAACATACCATTTAAGGCCACATAACTTCTGTTAGGGCCACAAAACATCTATTATGATCACTTAAAAGATCTGTTAGGGAAGCAAACTCCTGTACCTTATGAAATGCAATCTCTCTATCCACACCTGATTAAATAATCATTCATGCTGGTATTATTGTAGGCCATAACAATCACTTCTAGTCAGCTATCAGTTATATATAATCTAGATAGTTTTATCAAATCAAACAAATATAACTCATAAGGCAATTACAATACTGAATTGTTGCTTTACTGACCTCATCAATGCTGAGGGAGGAGGTGTTGGAGCACAGCAGGGCATCCGGCTTACACACATGGTCCAGCTCTGAGAAAATCTTCTTCTTCAACCCCATATTCTCATAGACAGCTTCTATTACCTTAAACATTAAGATGTTAGAATATTTAATGCTTGGATTTTTCTTAGGACAGGTAATATAGTTAATATAAGGCAAATTGTTGTCTTGACCAGGGAAATTAGCCACATCAACCCATATATCTGTTATCACAGAGTGAATCAATACTGGTGCATTAAAAACACCAGAGGTGATCATCAGATAACCTTTAATATTGTAGTTCTATTGCTTGATTACCTTTCGTCTATAACTATGTTAACTTTGTATGTATTAATAAAATTGGTGTAATTAGATTCACTATCATGATTTACCAGTAATGATTAATTGGTAACAAAACACAACTAGAACAAAAACTAGTATCACTAATTATATAAGTCCCTGTGCATTGTTGGTCAAACTAATTTGTCAAAATATTAATCATGATGCACTTTCATCTAGACTAAAATAGTCATGTAAAACGAAACGGTAATCTGCATTCAGGAGATTTCACACCAATTCCTAGTCAGAGCTGTATTGCCCCAGAGGGTAATAATGCCTGTCTGTGCATTCTTAAGCCAATTTTTGTCTGTGCATACTTAAGCCAATTTTTAACATTCAGTGATATAAAATACATAAAGTACAGACAAATCAGCCCCAGACAAATCTTGTGCTAACCAGGACATTAACACTTGCTTCATATCCCCTTTGTCTGTACCATATACATCTATTGACCCTTACATCCTCACCAGGTCAACATGTCCTAGGTCACCATAGTTAGTGGTAGGGATGAGCAGGGACAGAAGGTAGTCAGCCTGCTGTAACGTCACCAGCCCCAGCTTCACACTGCCTGCATACAGCTTTTTGATGTTCTCTACACCTGCATCCAGGGACTGGGTCAAGGTCAATAAAATAGTTACAATCAGGCCTGACCCTATGAAGATTGACTTTAATATTAATGAGCCAATAACTTTTATATTATTTTGTTATTAATTGTTAAATTATAATGATCTTTTCTAATGGTACAGTGGGTGAATCCTTGTACCTGCCATACTCATCTGCCTATGCTCATTAACTTTTATAACATTATCTGTATTGATATATATGAACTGAATGAAGATGTTGATTAAATCATCTAGAACAAAGTTTAATCCCATTGATACTGGTGATGTTTTGTGAAACTACCATATTCTGATGTCATATTAGATATTTACCTGGATTGTCTTCTTTCAATTTTTAGTGATGATTTATGGGGAAGGTATCTCATTGTTTCTAAGTTTTCCTCTGAAATGTGGATAGTCTCAATAGTTTCTTTTTGCCTCATTCTTTTGGCTTTACAATAGGAACAAATGTTGCAGAATAAAGAGATTCTTACCTTTGGGTTTTGTTCAACCAGAGTGACAGGGATCATGGCATTCAGCATTGCCATAGCAATACCTGTCCCCATCGTGCCTCCACCAATCACAGCCCCTGTCTTAACCGGCTTTGGTTTGACCATCTTGAAGCTAGCACTACTGGGAATCTCCCACTATTAAGACAATGACATATTTCAATTATAAAATGTGATACAATCTTTCATTTAATAATTATGTTCTTTAACCTTTGTTAACTTGTATTTTATGATTAGATATTTCCCCAGCTGTGATCACTGATTCTTTCTCCCAATCTTGGAGCATAGATTGATAAGTGTCTTCCGTCAACCAATCAAAAGGAATGAACATATGTTGTTTTGAGCAGAAACAGATGGGAACTCAGTGTTTATATACAGACCTTATACATAAAGATCATGTATTCAATAACAATTACATCACTTGAACATGACACAAAATAGATAGAAAAAAATTATCCAATCTCTTTCCAAAATGTAATTAAGAAATTTTAATAAATTGCATCACTGGTAGGACCTGTTTGTACTTTATAGTCTCACCTTGGAGGCAGCTCTCTGGGCAAAGAAGGCATACTGCAGTGCAAGGGCCTGTTCAGAAAAGAAAAGGTCAGCGAACAGCTGGTGTTCCCATCTGATGCCCTCCTCAAATGTAGAGCAAGTGACACTGCCTGCCACTGCCTGGATTGCACTCTGAGGAAGGCATGAATAAAAGTAATGTAGCATTTTGTGTGCTTAAAGTGTCGCCTACGTATCAGGGTTTGGAGAAAATTCCAACTATTTGCTATAGAAGCCATTGGTGTACTAACAATGACACAATAAAGGCAAGCATTTACTCTAAATTCTCAAACAGTTGTACAATTCTATTCTAAACATGGCAAGATTTATAAGTGCACACACTCAGTTATATGATAGAATACAAAATAATGTCCCACATCATACTAGTGAGTATATTCACTTTTAGGGCTAGCTTCACCCCTGGAAATACTTTAATTGGGTCATATCCAGGCAGTTAGTATTTTGTAAACAAGATCAGAATAGACTCATTTAAAACCACATAATTTGTTTTTGGATACCAAATAACCTATTTGTTAATATGATTTTTTATTTATTTTTTCTAATGCTGTTTGGATACTTCAAATAATGCTTTTGTATAACTCATAGTGATCAAATATTGGTCATTCATAAATGTGTGTGAAATTAGGTCATGATAGATAATAAGGCGGGTACTACCCCACCATGCCCCCATCCACATCCAATTGTCTCCAATTGACCTAGGAAAATAAAGAGTGGAGGTGCATGACATGCATGCTGTCATTTCATTTGACTACTGCCAATGTCCTTCATAAACTGCTTATGTTTTTTTCTACCCTTGAGATCTCGAATTATTCTGGCTTTTGTAAACTCTTTATGACCCTCAACCCATTTACTTGCATATAGGGAGACATGTGCTTATGAAAAAACATCGATAAACATGAGCAGAGTTGTAATTCATCATGATAAGAAAATTAATTGTATACTTATCGCTAATTGCAGAACATCCAAATTGCGAAAGACTTTATCAGTAATGAATATGCCAAGTTACTATATTTTCGGACTCAAGGTTCAGGTTGATGACTGATGTAATGGTAAGGTATACCAAGTTTAATATTGATTATTATATAGTAATTGTTAGGGACGCTAAAAGATGCATCCATGTATTGTTGCAAACTCTTACGACTACAAACTAGACTTACCATGGGTGCCTGTTGTCCTGGATATTTTCTTTTAGCTTTCTCAAGGGCCTCTTAAATTGAACAAAATGATAAAATGATAACTATGATGTTTAAGAGAGTGAATTCATAGTACATCTTCTAAAAGTAGATGATTTTGTAACATATTAATTATGAATATAACTGAGAATAAACACAAGATTTAGAACTAATGTTTGAAATCACTGACTTGTTAATTCATTGTATGCCATTTAAAATGCCACAAAGTCTTTATGCTCAAAATCTCAAAACGTGTATGCTGGATCATAAGCAAAATGCTGTAACCTAACAGTTATATTATAATGATACTAGACAATTGACAAAAGGTCAACGTACCACTGATGATGGATTCATAGTTGGTGGTATCAGGGATGTGCCGCTGACTGGTGACCCGGCTGCTGAAGGGAGCCCCAATCACAGACCTGGCCAGCTTAATGCCCTCCACCTTAGCATCCTTCCCCTCCACCAGCTGTGAAAATGCACATAAATACATCCAATGGAAAGGTGTCCATTTGACAAAGGCACAGATCCAGGTGAGCATCCTCAAGCTGTCCCCAATTAAAGCCGGTCCAACGTATACATGTATAGACGTTGTGTCACTGACGTCATAACTGCCCATTATGGGCTGGCCGCAAAGTTGGTGGTCAGTTTATATTGGTATCATTTACAATTGTGAAGCATATCAAATACAGTTTCATGTTACAAATACTAGAATTAATCTCCTGTAACGACACCATCAATCAGAATTCATAAATTTTCATCTTTCATCCAAAGCCATGTTCCTGATCACCACATGGTGATTGCCAAAAACTGATCATGTGACCACATCTGCACAAGGTCTATATTGCATACCATAAGGAAAAAATATTACATTCGCTTTCAAATGGTAAGTGAAAAATAAATTTTAAGACGCTCAGATCATTCTCAATTAAAAGATGATTAATATACTTCCACAACCATAAGCTGCCATGTTATCATCAAAACCCTATGGTCTTTGTGGGCAATTGCTTACCAAGAAATCCTGAATAGATGGAAAACCATTTACCATATATCCAAAGGATTAGAAACACATAATATTCCCCATGCTTTAGTATAAAACAGATCCAGATTTACCAAATTGCCATGTGCAGATGACAAATACCTCTGAAAATGGACTGGATACCACATTGGTGATCAATTTAATATCAACACTTTCTTTTAAAAAAATCAATGAAATCTATCAATTATATTCATGATTGATTCAGCTAGAACATATTGATGAAATAACACTTTACAATTAAAAAATTATGCAGAAATAATACGTTCTAGATCTATTTAATTTCCACGTGGTTGTGAGTGGAACATGGTGACCATCAAAATGCTGTCACATGATCTTGCTGCACAAGGTCTATAAAAGGAATGTCTGTGAGACTGACCTTGTCAATAAGCCCCATGCTAAGGGCCTCCTTGGCATTGACATATCTTCCAGTGGTAATGATGTCAATGGCTTTCTCTAGTCCAACCAGGCGTGGCAGTCTCTGTGTCCCACCCTCCCCTGGTATGGTCCCTATCAGCACCTCCGGCAGGCCCAATCTAGAATATAGGATGCTTATTTTATGATGAACATATCTGGCAAACCTAGCTTAAACACAGGGCACTTTTATTATCACTTTATGTTATGATCAACAACTCTAACAGGTCCAGTCTGAAACCGGGGGTGCTTTTCTTTAATACCATACATTTTGTTATGATCAGTATCTCAGGCAGACCTGGATTTAAACACAGAGTGCTCTTTATAACACCCCACACTTGTTCCATTAAAACTCTTTGTTTACACTTTTAATCAAGATTTATGGATTAACAGAAATCTGATGTTTTTTCTCACTTCTTACTTACAAACCCTTAGAGTTCAATAATAAATATTAAAAAGAAATCTTGATGGCACATTGAAAGCTGTTTTTCCAACCCATTGAGAGGATACTTCTGATCTGCATATAATAATGCCTACCCCATAGTATATTTTTATGGTAAATGCATATATTGTCAGGGATTTCAGAGAATCTGAGGTGGTTAGCATTGGCTCAAAATTAAGGATTCAAATAAGGTGCTAGATATGTAGGGCAAACCTTTTTATACAGCAATTCTCTTCATTGACTTTTAAAAATTCGTAATTGTTCTGAGAGTCAAAAGTTATTTGGATGTTATTTCAAGATGTATGTTTAGTTGAGTAAAACGTTCCAAAGGTCCTTTCGAAAAAAGTTTATTAACACAAAATTGATGTATTTACTATTTGCATGGACCTGGTGTGCCACCATCATTCACACCTCAGAACGAGGCGAAGTTCTCTTGTTTACATCAGAGCATAGAACTTTACGCAACAGTGGTGTGAATGCCAAACTAAACATAGATGTGTTAACATGAGAACCTCCACGAATCGATATGGTCCTGAGGGGGTGTATGGCCTAAATAAGCCACAGGTGCAATCACTAGGTAAAATAATTGTAATTGTAGTGAATAACTAGCAAAGAATAGATTATCATAATCTTATACTTTATCAAACATCACACATTTTATTGTTTTGAATTAAATTGTCACATAATTCATAAACATCTAGATTTCATAGGCACAATGTAGTATGAAATCATTAGAAATTCAGCCTAAAAGTTGCCAGCAAAGAGTTTCCCTTCTACTTTGATGGAGAGATCACACTCTTGTTGGTGTTAAACTGCAACAAAAAGAAGTTAACACTTTTTGTCATGGTAGTGGGGTCTGTTAAGGTCATTTTTTGAGAAATCGTTACGCGGCGGATAAAAGCACCAAATTTGGTATGAGGCACCTCTGAGGCATAACTATCAAATCTGGAAAGGGAGCGATGTTGAAATATCAATAGGACAGATGTGGGGGCCCAAAAACCAATATGGCTGACTTTTACTATTAAAATTCATATATCTCAACTTCTAAAAAGAATAAAGAGACATGGTTAGTGTCAAAATTGAGGAATTATGGGTCGGGGAGTTCATTTATTTAGGTTTCAAGTCAATGCGGAAATCCTAAATCCAAGATGGCTGACCAATTTTGAGAAATATGATGTTTTTTAGCTACTAAGGCATAAGGCCAGGGGAAATGGTTCCAATATCAGTTGTTAATAGCCTAGAGGGCTCAACAAATATGATATTCATCCAATACAATACTATAAATTTCAAAATGGCTGAATTCATTAGCATGATACCTTTGATAATGACTGCTGGATTCCAAAATTTTCGAAAGAAAGGATATAGACTTCTCTTTTGTCACAAGATTTCTTGATTTCATTTGGTATGATGATCCCCTGGGACCTCTTCATTGAATTTAAAAGGGGAGCCACCTTGAAATATCAATATAATCCGGACAGGGGCCAAAAATCCAATATGGCCTACTTTTATTGAAATAATCTTATATCTCAGCTTCTGGAATGCCTAGAAACACATTGCTATTGTCCAAATTGGTAGATCATAGGACAGGGAATTCAATTATTTACCTTTCGAATCTATAAAATAGGTCTAATCTAAGCTAGCCAAAAGTTTTGGTTAAATACCTAAAATTGCAAAAGCTAAAAACATACAAAATTTGACAAAATTTCATTTTGGTATTTCAAGATGGCTCCCCTTCTAGATTCAATAGTTATGCCTCAGAGGTGCCTCATGTAAAATTTGGTAATTTTATCCGCCATGTAACGAAAATGTTAACAGACCCCACTATGGTTGTCCCCCTAATATTGTACCTTTGAATTCAATCTGCATTACTCTAGACGTATATTGGAAGAAATATTGATTTAAATCAACAAATATCTATCAGTTGTTCAAGGCCAATCACCAACAGTCCAAGAAGGCACATTATTTATTTTTGAATCTCATCACAATTTTGTTTCTTAGAACCAATGTCATTTTGAAAACATTTGACGGATGTAGCAGACTACTTTTATTGATAGACAATTGATGCCAAGACACTATCTGACCTACTTGAGTATTCAGTTCTACCCTTGCACAAGGTCCAAGTATCGTTAAAGTAGATTAGATTTGGAGATAGGAATATAACCTTAGTTGTGTGACCCTTTTATCACTAATGTGAGGACGCAGATGATTTTGAACCTCTATTTCAAGGTCCCCTGTTCCTACTTATAGATGTATGAGAGGCTACTCATTACTTAATGCTACTGGTCATATCCAACTTAACTGAGGCTTATTACACTAGCCCCCTTAATTAGTCTTAATTTACTAATAATTCTGTTGCAGATGTTACATTGATGAATAATATTTTAAATACATGTATGAATGACAATTGATTCTAACCTTTCTTAACTTGTAATGATCTTTAATTTGCAAATACCTCACATTGTCCAAAACCCTATTGTCATTACCCCTCACTCACTATAGGCCATACTAGATCTTACCAGAGGTCTGTTTCACTATAATCACTGTGGCATCTCCAATACACCAAGCCCCCTTACATACCTTTACTCCTCATGAATCATGCACCAATTCTGTATCAAAATATGCCTAAATATGTATAATGGAAAATAGCCCCATTGCCAATGGCATGGGTCCCCCTACCTACCTCCCTTATCAGAAAGCCTAGTGAAAGCCTTGCAGTAATGACCAACCAACCAATTCTGATCCTATAGCCTGGAGACACTGATCTTGCCCCTACTCACTGCCTGCCCAGAGCACCTCCAGTTACTTGCCCTGCCTTCACTGCTTGGTATCATAATTCAAGCTCCAGCAGCCAGCATCAGCTTCTACACCCAGCCCATTATCCCTACTAGTCAGTCATCAAGGCCACATCCACCAGCCACACTTGGCCTGTTTTTAGCTGCCTCACTGTGGCAATGATGGTTATATCACCTGCCCAGGTGTGCCTACTCCACCTTTCCATGTATCCAGTCAGGCCAAACCATTGAATTATTGGTGCATGTAAGTAGACCTGATGCACAAGCATCTCCCAATGACATTGCTCCCTTCTCAAAATTTGTAACAATGGATTACTTTAAACCCTTTATCAAGTTAATTTATAGTAAAACCTTATCGTTTTCTTTTGAGGTAGTATACTACTTTCTAATTTCCTATCCCTGAGGTGAGGGCTACTTCCAGCACCCCTCCTGTCTCATCTTTTACCTTGCTGATTTGACGGCCACCCTGTAATGAGAACTGAGTGCTAGTTGCACCCTGCTACCCAGAGCTGTGCCATGGATGGCAGCAATCACAGGTTTATGGGAACCCTCTACCACAATGTCCATTCGTTTTTCGTAGCCAGTCACCCCTGGTCAAAGATATAGAAAAGTA
Source organism: Lepidonotus clava (assembly GCA_936440205.1). Classification (NCBI taxonomy): domain Eukaryota; kingdom Metazoa; phylum Annelida; class Polychaeta; order Phyllodocida; family Polynoidae; genus Lepidonotus; species Lepidonotus clava. The sequence goes on along the minus strand of OW387142.1, from coordinate 46,006,306 downwards.
GAGCAAGTTCTAAGTGTTTTAGTAGCTTGAAAACAATAAGTTAAGTATATTTTGATTAAACTATACATAGATGGACATACTGAGTCATGCACCAGTTGTAGTTGAGCAATGTGGTAAAGAACAAATTAAAAAAAGTCCACCATGATGTTTAGTTAAAGGGAAACTCCAGTTATAAACTACAACAAAAATATAAATAGATCTTGCCATTCTGATGTCATCAGTCAAAACAGCATTAAAATCAGATAATTTACTTTTGATTATCATACAATAAAAACAACCTTAAGACCATCTACCGAAGTTGGGTTTGATACAGTTTATTTCCATTTTTAAAATCAGATAAGCAATTCAAAAGTTATTAAGGAAATAAGATTGCGTTAAGCCCCCACTGGGGGTGGCCATTTTGAATTGATTATCCCAGAATGCATCTCACCATTTAACTAAATTGTGGTTCCTGTTTAGATTTCTTTAGGTTTTACTATAGGATTCCACTTATGTTTGGAATGTTATTATGAAAATGCTATTTGAAGAAATGTCACGAAACTTTATATCCTTATTGATAGTATGTTGAGGCACATTATGCTATAAAGATTTTAGGTGTAATATAATCGTCCATAATTATCATATTAATATATATTTTTGGGAACATGTACGAATCGTATCAGAGGCAATCTAATTAATTTTCATGAGTATCATTTAAGTCACATGTCACATTTGGCAGCAATCATAGTCATTAGAGCCACCATCATCCTCACATGTTCCCAGTGATTTGAGAATAATGTGGCCACATTAGATTATATGGCAACACCGCAATGATTGAATGATTGGTTAGTATGGAAATGCTAAATTATATAAGTGATTGCTATGGAATACAACACCATCGTTACAGTTTCTCTGTAACATAAAAAACATGGCCATAATCATTTCATCACTTCATTATTGCAGAAATTGGAAAATTGAAGTTTATCACACTCAATATGGCACAACACAGTAATGAATGATACTTAAATATCAGATACCCAAACAGGAACCATAAGTTAATAAGATGGTGTAATGCAGCCTGGGTAATATAAACAAAATGGCTGCAACCATTGGAGAGCTGGGTAGATCCTTATATTTGATCCATTACTTTTGACTGTTGCTCCAATTTTCAATCTGTTTTCACCATTATTCTTGAAATTTTATCATTTCTGTGTGCAAAACATCTGGTTTTTAGCTGGAGTTTCCCTTTAAATATTAGTTATTTTATCTTGATTTTTGGACTCTGAATCAGAAATATCAAACAATTGGGTATGAAGTTAAAATATCAGTTTCCTATCAGCTATTGATAAGGCATTCTCCTTTGAAAACTCCTCACTTTTTACATAGTATGGGCACGCACGCACGCACGCACGCACGCACGCACGCACGCACGCACGCACGCACGCACGCACGCACGCACGCACGCACGCACGCACGCACGCACGCACGCACGCACGCACGCACGCACGCACGCACGCACGCACGCACGCACGCACGCACGCACGCACGCACGCACGCACGCACGCACGCACGCACGCACGCACGCACGCACGCACGCACGCACGCACGCACGCACGCACGCACGCACGCACGCACGCACGCACGCACGCACGCACGCACGCACGCACGCACGCACGCACGCACGCACGCACGCAAACCTATATTAGGGACAGGTTTAGGGGGGCACATCGGGCATGCTGTTTTATTGGTTTAATATTTACTTTTTTATGTAAAACTGGTGCTCCCAACAGTGCCGCCTGGACTTTTTGATATAGGTGCCCCCCCTTCTAAGCTTCCTGCATCAACCCAATATACAATGCAACAAGACTAAAAAGTAGACTATGATTCTTTTTCTCTGGTGAAAAATAAACATTTTGTTTGGTAAATATACATTTTACATTTCATTACATTTACATTTCTTCATTAATTTCAAAAACATGATATCTTTCAAATATGTTCAACAAAAGATGTTGCTGTGGGAGTAATTGATGCTAAAGGTTTGTAGGGGGGATTGTAACTTGTCATCACAATGCACCCTGATTGAGTCAGCAGCCACTGAAAGTACAATAAAAAGTAGAGAATACCATCATTGAAATTTAGCACAAATTAATGTTCAAACCTTGTTTCCTGTTGGAGGAGAACTCCTTGATGTCGCCCCCTGCAGTGAACTGCTTTCCCTTACCACACAGCACGATGGCCTTGATAGCGGGACAGGCGTTGGCTTCCTGGATCCCCTTCATGATCTGTGAGCGCACCAGTGCACTGAAAGGATATGTATGTACGTCATTATCAAATTGAATAGATCAAATTAATGAGCATGATGGAGAATTTAGTTGGAATTGCAGAGATGCTTTCAGTTCAGGAATAAAAGCCTTTGAAGTAGCTCAAAATAACAAAACCATTTTAAAGGTTTTAAGAAAAATTCTGAAAAAAGGTATATTCAATGAAAACCATATGCCATTGAGGAGATTGTCTCATTTTACCACAGTAATCCTATTGATGAGTTACAAATGTATTGGAACCACATAATACCATGATGAAAATTGATATCCAAGAAAATTTGACGGAACTGTGTTTATTTACTTACCTCAGGATGTTGATGGGAGGGTTATTGATTTCAATAATGGCTATGTCTCCAAGCTCAATATAGTCCACCATGGCTGTCATATCTGAGGACATGTAAATTTGAATATAATTATTAGAAGTAGTGTGTATGTACATAATGTACCAATCAGTTCTTGTCACTTGGTTCCGGTGGAAAACTATTAGAAGTGGTCAAAAACAACCACAACTGGTGTTTCCATTGAGTGATTAGACCACTTCTGGTAGTTTTTGACCAGAATCGAGTGACCAGAACTGGTAAAGATGACCAGAATTTAGTACCCCCTTTAGTGAAAACAGCATATACCTGAGAGTTACAACAAAGATTCTAGAATAAATTTCGAAAGTCTGCATTAAAATGACCTCTCATTGACAAACACCCTTATAATTATAATAACATGGTCACTTTCAAAAGATTCACCATCTGCTGAAAGTACCCGGATAGGGCACACCAATAATTCTCCCTACCACAGATAGCTGAGTATTCCTTCAGATTAATTTGGACTATTTTATCGACAAAATCACAGGGAAATCTATAGAAAATACAGCAATATTTGTTCTACATCCATATGTAATAAATGAATTTTCAAACCGACTTCTAAAATGATAGACGTAATTATATGGATAAAAAATCAAAAGATAGTTGATATTGATCTCCGTCATATTTAACCTAAAATAATGCCATGTTTTTCCACATACTACCTGTGATGCACCTTGGTCTAGGCTAGCCTGCAGGTAAACCCCAAGAAATATGCAATCCTTAGTAGGGAGAATTGAAGTATAACAGTTGCTGTATGTACATTCTGTGTATACTACAGGTCAGGAACCCAATATCTGTAATAAGTTGTTGACCTGCCAATACCTGAGAATAAAGTTGAACTTTATCTGTTGGTATCTAGGTCAAGGCATCCTTGGACAATGGATTCAGACCAATGATGAACTCTGTTAGTGTTTGTCCTGAAGAACCCCAAACCTATTTTAGTACCAAACCTATATATTGATATTTTGCTTCAATGGATTATTTCAAAATAGTTCCTTTTAACAAACTATGAAGAGGAAATTAACATACCAGTTTCATGATTGCGTCATATATCCTGCTATCAAATTATCTATTTATAAATTAAAGTTTTTAAGGAACTAACACATTTCTCTCCTGAAACTAGCCTGATCTTTGTCCAGGTGTAGCCTCATTAAATCAACATTTTTGAGATACATGTTAAAAAAATAATTAAATTACTTAAGGAATCCCTATTGTGATGAATTGTCCATTCATCTATTTTTAGGTATTAACTATAATGAATTATGTGAAATGATAAAATAATGGTATGACAAATGTCCACCAATAATAAAAATGTAAGGTACGAAACGAGTACGAAGTAGACCGAATCTTGTACTTGGGTACGAAAGTACAAAAGCATGTAGTAACTGGCTGTGACATCAGAATGGTCACATGGTTGAGATTGACCAATCAGAATCAAGTTGTAGACTATAAAAAGAGGCTTGAAGGCCCGAAATAAACAGTCCCTCCTCGGTACTTATTGTGTTCACACGTCTCTTCTTTAAGATGTCCAGCCCCTAGCTAAAAGATATAAGTTATTGGTAAATCAGGCAGTGGCCCGAGAAGCCTGAAGATGGTACAGAAGCCCAACATAGCAGGAATGAAGGTGTGACCTGCTCGGCCACACGCTTCCAATCTCTAGGCGAGCAACGACCTGATCCCCTGGATGGGCTGGCCGAACCATATATATACCGCCTTAATGCCCGAGACACACTGTACCCCAATATTCCTCCTGTTTCAACCCTTGAGAACTCCATCCAATCTGTCCTGCTCTTGCACCCTCAAGAGCGAGGCACGACTCTTACTCTTACACCTCGGTCTCCTATTCAAACTCGTTGTTCGACTCTGGACCGAAACAACCCAAATATCTCTTCATTGTAGAGTTCGGAAACCCAGACTCACCAAAGAATGTCACTCTTTGATCGTCCGATTCTGTCTTCATAAAGAAATCATGCGAATCCCTGTCATGAAAAAGGGAAGTAGAATGTTTTAAGTTTTGTGATAACTAAATGTCTTAAAAATGTCTTGTCTTAAAAATGTCTTGTTCAGTACACATAGATAATATATAATAAACATCACTCATAATCATCATCATCATAACAGGGTGTCATTGAAATGAAAAAACATCCCCAGCCAAGGATTTGACGTACTTATAATATTGCAGCAATGCCCTGGTTGGTTCTGTATTAGTTTTTTGGTACATTCTTTTGATGACTCCCAATTATGTCTCTGCTACATACTGTCATGACGTTGTACTATGATTGTATTACACTGTTCTGGTTATGTTCTTCCAAACAGATTAATGTTCCAATGATGTTCTGTTTTGGTTTCAACCTAAACTCACCAAAAAATAATGTAATAATAACATTCTGATTTGGTGAGATTTCAAATTCACCATCAATTACATAATTGTTATGTGCCATCTTAGTAAGTTTGATGTTTGCGGGAGGATGCGTGTGGTTCCTGACGGAGATATGACGATTCCGTATGGTCTGGGTCCAAATCGTGCTAGGGCGACCGATGCACGAGTTGGATAGGGTTTTCGCATCGTCCGAACCCGTAGTTGGGTGATCTGGGGACAGGTGGTCGAGGGTGTCTCTGGAAACGTGCCCCTCTCGCGGGGGTCTGTGGTGGATACGGTGTGATCAACAAGGGGGGGCTTCTGGCTTCTGGAAAGGGCGGCTAACGGGACTCCGGGGTGGGGTCAGGGGGTATCTCGGACAATAGCTCTAGCGTCGGCAACATGGACCGTGCCCAAAGAATTAAAAAGGTGGTAGCCTGTAGGCCGAGGTCCCGCCATCTGATTGCGTACCAGTTCATTTCCTGACTTTGTACGTTGTACGAAGTCATTCCCATTCTCATATGGACGAGTTCGTTCGTGCATCCCTTTTGCCCTAATTTCTTCTAAGTCCCAACTCCCTGATTTGACTTAGGTCTAATTTTTGCTCTCTAGCTGCTTTTCTTGTCTATGAGGCTCTTCTAGGCTGTCTCATGCCCATTCCCTGGAAGTAGAGAGAAGTGAACACAGTGGGTTCCAAAGCGGGACTGTTTATTCTCGTGCAATCACTTGTATTTATAGCCATAACCTGGCTCCTGATTGGTTACATAACATCACATGGTCACTTAAATTTGACCCTTACTCAGGTCACTTCCGGTCAAGAATGCATGATACATCACGACTTCGTGTTAACTGACAGTTTCATGTAACTTGTACCACACGAGTTCGTACCACACAATCTCGTGTACTTCGCGAACGTGTCCCAAAACATAGCTTTACTTGTAACTCTAACAATGACACTATTCGACTTTTAACCTTTATAATTACTACACGAACTCGTGTCATGCCATTGAATTGATTAGTATAATTCATCACATAAGTCACAGAGTAACAAAAAGTGTGGTTGCAGAACATTTCTGTTATGTTATGTTATGGCTGGGTCTTGTAGGTTGTATATAACTATTTTGTTGGAATACGATTTTGGTGGAGATGCCTTGAGGCATCTGATGTGTTTTGCTGGTGATGCCTCAAAGCATCTGGCATGTGGAAAGGGTTAATAACACCTGTTTACAATTCAACTGTAGGGATTTATTCCACATCTTTTACCAATTATTATGACCAACTTACAGGCATTTAATATTTATGCCTACAATTTCCAATTCATTTTGTAATAAAATAGTAACTTATGGCTCTTACAAAAATGTTTGTTTTTTACTTTCCTTTTTTCATGAGCCTCAACTTACATCCCTGATTATATTTTTCATTATATTTTGTTTATTATGAGTAAATATTGGCTGATGCTGCTTCTAACATTGTACAACCAGAGCGTGATATGGATAAAAACTCTAAATCCATAGAACATGACAAATTTTAAAACATGTAGATCTAGCATACCGTGTAATACACAAGACTGTGTCATACTTGAAAAATATAGGAACATGTTTGACAGTCATCATGCACTAACTAATTGGTAGTAACGGGGCTTGACAAATCGGGTGCCCCGACACCTGGGACAACCAGAAAACAGGTCAGGGCAACCAGACTCTGAGGTCTGGTTGCCCAATGGGCAACCACTGTAGTTTGTAGAGGATCAATTCAAAGTGTCCATTATATCTGAACACTGTCCTGACTTTTGGTTGTTAAAAAAGACTTATTTTTTATCGTTAACGTCCAACCCTTGGTATAAAAGGGAGTTATCTTGCAAGATTTCCAAAAGAAACATTCGGACAAGCAAGTTTAATGCCTGGGCAACCAAATGAAGGCTGATGGTTGCCCATCGGTCAACCAAGTTTGAAAACAATGTGTCAATCCCTGTCTAAGTAGTAAATATAGGTGTGCAGGTCACCTATGAATACCAAGAGATAATCTACCATTTTGAATCACCTGTCCCTTTTTAATGTACATTTATCATTCTGTATTTTTCTTCATTTTTTTATTTTATCACCTGAATCACTTGAATCTCAATATGCGAAACTTAAAAAACAAGAATCAGATGTGTTAGGCAAGATATGTAAGTTCCAACCAACCTTTTTCCTTAATTAGGTACATTTTCATATTCTTTTCTGCTTTTCTCGTTAATTCTGGGGGTAGTTATTGAACAGGTTTAATCCCCATCTTCTCCCAAGTGTAAATATAGCATGGACTTCTGGTAGGTGTAAATATACCTGTTTGGCTGTAGCAGACAGGGTGCATCTCTTAGCGAGTACCAATGCTCGGGATAAAAGGGGAGAACACTATTAGATACCGTTTGGACAATACGAGTCTTGAGGATTCAGGGGGTTTGAATAGCCATACGTATAAGGACATGTGGTGACTAGTAAGAGAACTACATTGTTGCATTAACACGCGAGGCCAGGCGGACTCTAAGGAGGAAACTTGTCCTCAAGCAATAGGATTGTGAACCTAGGATTTTATAGGCTACAACTACACTGGCAATTGTATGCAATTGAGATATCCACCAATAAACCTGACTTTCAGCCAAGCATTGTTCGCATCATGGATATGAACACCCATCTCGTGAAACAGTCTACTACTTGACTAGCAATCATTAAGGAAGTTAACTAAGACGATTCGACTAAATAGAATAAGAACATTTCTCAATTATTAAGTAATACCATAACAACTACTAGTGTACAATTTGACTGTTAGATATCAAATGTACGTAGATTTTCAAGAGAATAAGTTTATATCTAATTCTTCATGTTTGATTCCATGATTCACTTCCTTTTCCTAAGAAAATACATTTTACTTGTTTACAAAAGACGTTTATTGTAACAGGCTTGCACTGCTTACAATCTATCAAGTTTTTGTGATACTTTAGGTGTAGTAATGCAAGTGTTTTGTTTTTAAATTCTATTTTCCAAACTGCTTGACTTTTCTTCTGCTCACTGTACTGCTTTAAAATAAATACTGAAAGAAATAATGTATTCTTTGTCCTTTCTGACATTCTACAGAAGCGTGATATTACGATGTGTAAATTTATATGCATCTCAAAGCATTTATAGCAAAACCTAAGACTCACAATAGTAATTGATTTGTTTTTGAGAGAATCCAATTTTTTAGTACAATTCTACAATTGATAGCAACCTGCTACTTTGAAATTATTACAAAGAAAAAGAAACATCTTGAGCTTTATTTGGTATCATTCAGTCTTTATTCATGTATTGTTATTTATACAAATACTGATTTTAAAGTCAATTCGCTCCGAGTGACAGGGCTTACTATTTTCATGATAATGGTAACAGACCTAATATATCAATCTTCATTTTAATACTGTTTTTATACTAATCTTAGCACCATATTGGTATAATGTATTAATACACTGATACATTTAAAACTGAATTTCACATGGAAGAATTCATACTCTTTTATGAGTTTCTGTTACTTATCCCTTTCAAAGCAATTATTTTCATAAAAAGTTGTAGATGTCAAAGTATACCAGTCTGTGATTTAGGTCCAAGGCACTAGTGAAAGCTACTATGAGGAGTCTCGAAACACATTAACACATATATTATTCGATGAATTGCAAATAATTATATGCAAAACTTTCTGTCTCAATTGCTTTAGAAGACTAGAATTCTTGACACAGAGTAACAATGCTGTAAAACCGATCCCAAAATACCCCTATTTTTTTAATTATCACAGTTTCACTTTCTTGTTGGGCCATTTCAATTCTTCTGCTCCTTGTCTCAGAATACTTACTCTTTCCAAAGAAAATGAACAAGCACAGTTAGAATGACACTGGGACAAAGTAATCCATAATAACATGAGTGATAATATTGGACATTCTCATAATCATGACATATTGTAGACATGTCACATGTATACATGTATATTGTAACAAAATGCCGGACTCATGAGAAAACAGAAACTGTCAAAATGAACCATGATAACCCTGGGGGTGTTGTCAAAAAAGAAGATTGCTCTTGCAATTCTTGCTAACAACCACTTCCACTACTGTAACCATAGTTGTCATTCTATACATATCATGTCAGGCCCGTTTTATCCCAGTGCAAAATTTGTCATCCATAATAACAGCATAGGCATTCTGACTATACTGGTCATGAAAGTCCCTATTCAGTAACAAACACTAGAACCACTTTTTTTATAACCTGAAGTAGTTTGTTAAACCACTCTAGAAACTTTTAATCTTTTAAACAAATCAAACAAAAAAAGTTTGGAATGTTGAAAGTAATGCTTTTAGGCACTAGTGATACACCTTACCCTATCCATAAACATTGTAACAGAAAGGTATGATAAACAATATTTTTATAGTAGCATGATTGGTATAGTATCAGTTCTATCCCCTCATCAGTGCCCAGCACTCCTCTCAGAGCCTGCTGGTCTGTCGCCTCCAGGCTGACATAGGGGCATCAGGGGAGGTGGTGGCCAGGTGCTGTAGCAGGCTGCTTGGCCTCCAGTGCATGGAGTTAGCTGCATGAAAACAACAAAATTTATACAAGTTAAAAGACAGGTTTAGGATGAGAGCATAATCTATTGAGACAGTAGCACATGGACAAATACAGCGCAATGGTATAAAAGATTGTTAGACAGCATCCCCACAATAGTTGAAGAGTTGATCATAAACCTTTTGGATGATTTAACAATTATGCCCAATGATATTCAAATGGTTTAGGCAAAATATGATATACATTATTTTCAACTAACTATGGAAACAAGAGAGGGCTCTCTGTTTGAGAATAAACAGTTCACTGCTTATATTCTATTGAAATATACATTTAAAAAATCATCTAAATCTTTTTGATTATTTCAAACTACCTCTACTACATCAGTAAGTCTACTTATGAAAACTGCATTCATCCCATTGAATATTAAATCAAATTGCAATAAATCATTTTAAGGGAACTGCATGTACCACAACAGGTGAATTGTATTAGTATTCAGCCCTGACATAAATTCAACCTTCATTTTTCTTATATATAGGCATGAACTATAGAGAGTTAATTATCCGTTTATGTTAGGTGTACTTAATTCGTTGTATTTATTTATGGATAATAGCTAGCTCCTATCGCAGTCTCCGCCTCGTTCGACTGCTGTCGTCCAATACATAATCATAGTTCCACATCATGTAAGACGTAACACTCGCGTGAAAGGATGTTCTTTATTTATTTATCTCCTGTGTATAGTCGTTCCATGACAAGATCTCAATGACAATGAACAGTTCCAAGGATGGAATCCACTCAAACACACTCAGTCAACGCTCCCGCCTTTCTATACAGTCTTTCTGCTTCTATTCCAAATCCAGGACTCAGCTTCTAAGACTCAACCTTTCCAGGATGGTTACTTACAACAACATTCAGCTAAACTCTGACTGAGTTTGAGCGCGCAGCGCTCCTTTAGTATGATACGTCACACATAGACTCCTCCTCCAAACCCCTCACATTGACAGAGAGTTACTGCTAAAGCATGCGCTGTTCTAAACACCACGCTGCAAAGCCTAAAGAGCATGGACTGGCCACCCGCGTCAGTACAGGCAAGTATATTTCATTTCCAAAAATCATTTAATAGAAATTAACATGTCATAAAAAACTAAATGGTTTGACAAAACTCCAGTTACAGAATACTTTTTGGGGGGAAATATTAAATTTTCATTGTCTTTGCTTTTGTTTTCACCACTGAAGGTTGCCACGTCTTTGGAAGCATATACTTACGGAACAGTTTGTAGTATTTGGTGACTTTGTCATAGACCTCCCTCAGCCCAACCTGGTTGGCGTAGAACATGGGACCTCCTGTTTGACGGGGCCATCCATAACCCAGTAAGCTGAAACAGGACAGAGTGGGAGACACTAGATGATGCTTGGCAAACAAACCTTATGGAAGAATAGCTTCTTGTGTCAATTGAGGTTTTCAGCAATAAATTTATGAATTCTTATCATCTTTATCTTTATATTATTGATCTACACCATGCATAAAACCATTTGCTTAGTATGTACTTTATGATATGTGAAGAAACCTTAAACTTCAGCCATTTAGAATGCTAAATTCATAGGAACGGCAGTATGCAATTTAATTTTATAAACTTTTGAACTAGTGAAACATTAATGGCACTTTAATAGGGTCACAAGACCATAGAAGAAAGACTATGTTCTACAGACATGATGGTGTCGATGTCCTCAGGCTTGGAGGCCTTCCCCTCCTCCAGCACCTTGAAACCCTCGTTAATCAGAGCATACATGCAACGCTCAAAGACCTCCTATGGGGAGACACAATTGCACATCATTCAGGGTATGTCCTACTTCAAGATCACACCAATGATTAAAAAACATGTTCAAACCATGCGTATGGACGTACAGACTAGCTAGAGATAAAATCTCTATAATCTTACATAGTTAGATTGACTATAAATTGAAGGAATGCATCCAATTTACTAGATATTTTTTAGCCATAGATACACCTCAAAATATTGCCTTTTCAATGTTGCCTGGTTGATAATATTGGTGTTAAGGGTGTTTTGGACTGGTTTTTGAATAATTGGAATACATTATTTTCTTGCCCTGCCTTTCAACCCCTGGGACTAATACAAAAGTTTTAATTCATTAATATTTTTAACATCTGACCTGTTTGGGTATCTGTCGGCGATGGATACCCTTCTCCTTACAGAAGGCAGTTATGATATCAGTCACTTCTGGGTCCACAATGGCATCCTTAGCCCCTGGCCTTGAGTACTTGTACCACCCCTTTCCTTCAATAGCATTTAAACAAGTCAGTGTTGAGCACTAAAATATGTCACAGATTCCTTTACCAGGACCCCTTGGTTCTCAACCAGGAGTACTTGTACCATCCCTTTCAGCAATAGCATTTGTAAGTCAGCATCAAAGACTTAACTACATGCATGGAATGACCTTCTTTATATATTCGGCCGGCATAGATATTCATAAAATAAATATACAGTGTATTCAATTATTGACATCAAACAATAGGTGTGCAAAGAATGATATGCGTGAGAACTATAATGCAGAACATCAAAGAGATTATACCAACAACTGTAGGAAATGTAGTTCATAGACCCCAGCCCTTCCCTGTTATAAGTCCGTCACACGTCAACTCAAAGTTGAGTTTTGACAGTACATTATATAACACAATCCTGCATCCACAGATTTAGTCATAAGAATAGGTGAAATTAAGATGCTACTTGACTTTTGTTGGGTTCATTTCCCAAGGAGAATTACATCAACACAAGTAGTGACCTACTAGCTAGTGTAATAGGCAAAATCAATTGGTTTGAAAAAGTTCCTACTGGTCAAGTTTAAGAATGTTCGAATCAATGCATCTATGGGATGGTTCACTGAGCATCTCAAGAGAATAGTATGTAAATTGTATCCCTAGTCACTACTTACCAGTCTTCCTGCCCAGACGGCCATGCTCGTAGAGTAAGTCAGTGATGGGACTGTTCCGTTTACCACCCAGGGTTAGGGCCCTTGGGTCATAGGGAATGCCTCTAGCCTTACACAACTCCTTCTTGATGTTCACTCCTATGTCTATACCTGAATACATAGGCAGAAAATGTGCCTGAATGCAATTTTTGATGATTATCTGGTGATTTAAAAAATAATAGTTTCTGGAGACAAATGTCAAAGTTCTAGTTTAGACATTAATAGCAAATTGTTCTCTATATAGGGCATTTCTTAGTTTAGCTCAAAGAAGACCATGGGGTCATGGTCATCAAAGAGTGATAACCACAAATTCACCTGACTGTGTGTGTACAAGATCTATACCAATCAATTAAGTGCTGAACACTGTACAATATAAAGGTATTTGATAACAACGAATAATGAATATATTCTTAATTTTGTAGAATAGTAACACTGCAAATCACCCTCAGATTAAAAAAGTAATAGGCTGCGCATTCTTTAAGTTGTCTTTTTTACTCAGTCAGTCAGATTTGACTGATATCCTCTGACTTCCTCTACAAGGGTACATGTACAAGATAAATTGGTTATACAGTAAAATCCCAGGCAAGCACATGACGTCATTATAACGTTGCAGCAACGTTCTGTTTGGTACTGTTTTAGTTCTTGTTACGTGATTTTGATGGCTCCCAATAACGTTGCTGTAACCTCCCATTGTGACGTCGCACTGTGACGTTATAGAACGTTCTGGTTACGTTCTTCAGTTATGGTAAATTTTATTGTGTTTTTTCTAGCAATATAAGTGATATTTTTTATTCATTGGGCTTGATTCATGAACTATACATAGCATTTCATTCTATCTTCTATTTCTAAATAACTGATAAATTAGAGATAAAAAAGGTAACCCTTTGTTGTATTCAATTTGGAATGTGGTTAATAGATAAAAAACATTTAGAAAAGTAAGGCCTGGCTCCTGTGGGGATAGAACCTGTAACACAGTGTGTCATTTTTACTATGAGTATGTAATTAATGAGAGCTATGCCACTGTTTGTACCACTGACCGGAAACTGGCTGAACACATGATCCCTAGTAGAAGGGGTGGTGTGATCGTCGGCAACCCTGGGGATGGCGTGAGGTTTGGTCTCCTGACGTCAAGTTCTAAGAAACTATGGTCCGATCCCAGTCTTTGACGTCAGCAGACAAACAATAGCGTAACAAAACCATTGACACGTCTCCCCAGTGGCAGAACGGGCCGGGGTAGTCAGCGAGATAGAGAGACGGCAGAGAGAGACGGCAGACCAACTTGTTTCCGGGCAGTGGATTACGGTGGCTAGGCTCTGTACCCCTGTTTACAGACCTAGCTTGATTGGAATAAACCTACAACTGTGAACTATCAGTGTTGTGTGCTACTTTGTAACAGAGTAGCACACAGATCGTGGAGCCGTGACCAGGAAGGTGACAGATTTCACCATCAAATCTGTGAACTTTATCCAACAATCCCCTTTGCTCGGAGCAACGTTACCGGCCAACCCTGCAGACCGAGCGGGCCCTCCCTCAACGGCCCCTCTGCTGTCAACGACAACCCGGGCTGACAATCGTGTGACCGTCGACATCCAGGCGTCAGGCCTGTGACCAGCCGATGATGCTGCGATACATTATGTGAGTAGGGCTTTTGAGCATATGAGCACGAAAAAGACTATTTTGGGACCATTCATAAATCTCATATTTTAATCTGAGCACTGGTAGCACTTTTTAATAACTATTGAAGCAACCCCCATCATATATGGATCCTGTGAACTGATTACAAAGATACTTTATTCCACTTTAAACAGCAACAACCCCCGGTACTATTTGAGAAGGCTGTATTGGTCTTGCAACCATGCATGAAATATATAAACTGTGAAAAAAAAGTGTTATTGTGAAATAACAATGGTGATTAGGAACTTGCTATACACATATTACAGACATTGTAGTACAATGGTCAGTTCACTCTGTTAAGATTTACCTCATGAAAATTGTTATTAGAAGTGCATGAAACTAAAAGTTGTTGGGGAAACAAATACAAAAATAGGCAAAAATTTGAGTGTAGTACCAAGTTTAACTGGTGAAATCTGATTGCTATTGTTTCATGGAACCAACCGTCTGTGTGTTTGTATGTTGGGCCCCTTTAATACTGGGCCTTCCCCTCCAACGGTAACGCTGTCTGTGCACTGATAGGGAGAGCCAGATAAAGGGCAGTGGGCCGATGTGAACCTGAGTCAGGGTGCCTATCTGGGTGCCTATCTGGGTGCTGACAAAACAAATGACCTTTAATGTAAAAAAAGTCAGGAGCGGTTTCTCTATAGAATCGGTATACACACAATAGAAAGAGCTTTAAGTCTAGGAAAGTAAAGGCTTAAGGAGACTGAAAAGACTGTTCTGGGGATTAAATAAAATGAAAGAAGAGAGTTAGATACATAAGAAAAGTAAATGTTTCTCAAGTATATGTTGTGAGTAGGTAAACTGTGAGGTAGTGAGTGAATAAGAAACAATAGGATATAGAGTCAAAAGGTAAGGAGTTATAGATTGAGTTAGAGGAAATAGAAAGTTGAATAGTGTGAAGATATCTTACATAACAAAATGGAAGATTTACTTGCACAATTAGGTCAGTTCCAAGAACAATTGTTGGCTGCACAACAACGCATTGTGCAATTAGAAGCAGCACACAATGCTGCTGCTGCTGCCCAACCTGCTCAAGATGGGCAGGTTGTTGAAGAGTTGCGTCGCCTGGTGGGCAATATGGTTAATACACAGGTGTTGACCACGATCGAACGTTTCAATGGCGAGACAAAGAAATATAAGGTTTGGATCAAAGATGTCGAGAGACACATACAGGCGGTGGGAGGTGACGATGCCTCAAAATTAAATATTGCGGCAAGGTCTGCCACAGGAGTGGTAGCGGACTTCATTTTCCGCTACCGAACCGACCACCCAAACGCTACGTGGCAAGACCTAAAAGCCGAACTTACTGAGCGTTTCAGCGACCATATTGATGCGAGTCATGCGATGAGACAACTGCGTCGTGCGAAACAAGGGGCACACGAAAGTGTTACCGGGTACGCTGAACGCATTTTGGACGTCGCGACTGACGCATTTCCAGGTAACGATCTTGAACAACCCCTCATTGCGCAACAACTTATTGATATCTATGTCGACGGGCTGCGCGAAACTTATGTCGCCAGAAAAATTATGCGGACGGGGCCTCCTACTTTTACTGCAGCAGTAGCTCTTGCAGTGCAGGAGACAAGACTCACACGCAAATTTGACCTACGCAATCGTGGATACGATAACACGCAGCCCCGCTCCCGTCAAGAAGAGCCTATGGAGATAGCCGAAATCTCTACCCCGGGAGAGACAGCGCATGTACCCCAGCCCTCGGGGCAAGGTAAGTTCCAAGGGACATGTTACCAGTGTGGCAGCGTAGGCCACAAAGCGATGCAATGCCGAAAAAGACCCAACCGGGTCGCGACAATGAGAGGGGCCTGCTATAACTGTGGCAGAACCGGACATTACAGGAGGGACTGCTGGATCCGAAAACCTTCAAGCCCAAATCAGGGAAATGGGCCACAGGGTCCGCCCCAATCCGGCTGGTAGAGGGACGGGCCCATCTTCAAAATCCACCCACAAACAAATGTCCGAGGGAAAAGATATCCAATAACACGCAATTAGGCAAAGAACAGAGACAAGATCTTTTCGACCCACAAAAACTTTCTATTAAGGCCGTAGCAACCGTAAGTTATTTTGATGTCAGTAAACCATCAATACAAATTAAGATCGGAAACACTCGAGCACGGGCCCTCATGGATACAGGTGCAGAAGTATCTGTCATTTCTTTAGCACTGTATCATAAGATCAAAAGGATGGATCAGGTAGGTACCATCAGAGAGAGCCAGATTCAACTCGTGACAGCTGACCAAACGCCCCTCGAACAGGTAGGTGAGGTAGATCTTACTTTAAACATCGGGACTTACGTGTTATCTAGAACTTTCCAAGTTTCCCCCGACATTGGTCACTCTTTGATCATTGGATGGGACACCATCAAAGAAGAAGGATTTATAATAAATGGTGAACAATCAACCGTACAGGTAGGTGAATGTTTAATACCGCTACAAAATGACGAGGAAATGGCCTCTCTGGTCAGGCTTGTGGAGGATGTGTGTATTGCCCCACAGAGTGCAGCTTTTATAAAGGCAAGGAGAGCACGATATACACACCACCAGAACGGAAATTATGTATGCATGCCTGCCGAGTCAGGAATCCTAAAGGATGAGCCCGGACTGATGCTCGCAAATTCCCTAAACTACATAGAAAAAGGAAGAAATTTTGGCATAGCCTTAGTGAACAGCACAGGCCGTACTTATTCATTCAAGAAAGGAAATGTAATAGGTAAGTTAGAACGGGTGGACGACGAAGCCAAACTTCACGTAACTGAAGCAGACCAGAAGAAACAGGTAAGTCATATAAGTAATATTGATGTCACAGATGGACAAAGGACACCAGGGACCTTGGATGAATTGTTGGACCAGAACAAAGACTTATTTGCCGAAAATGACCTTGAGTTAGGCCGTACGCACCTGACAGAAATGACCATAGATGTTGGGGATCACCCACCTATTTCATTAAAAGCCTATCGTGCTCCGTTAAACCGTAAAGCGTTTATAGAAGACAAAGTGCAGGAAATGTTGGAAGCTGGTGTTATTCAACAAAGCCGAAGCCCCTGGACTGCCCCTGTTGTGGTAGTAGGAAAAAAAGATGGCACTCAGCGCCTTTGCGTAGACTATCGGCAGTTAAATGCACACACAGCCCAATATAACTATCCCCTCCCACACATAGATGACATACTGGCACTTCTTGGGGGATCTAAGGGTCATTCTCCGGAAATCTCCTCAATTGTACCATGAACATGGCTTAAAAATAAAACTTAATAAAAATAATTTTTGGGGTCAAAATATCTAAGACATAAACGTAAGTAATTAATATCCAAAAGGGGGCAACTTTATGATCATTATTCTTTTTGATATTTTGATTTGAAAATAATGCCTTGTATTCCCTATGTAACGTACATAACCAAGCTTAAACATACAGAACCAAGCTTTTTTCGATAACTAATGTTAGAAGAATAATTTTGCTAACAGAAAAATTTCAAAATAGTTGTTCCTGTCTGGAAAAAATGTAAATCATATTTCTGACAAGTGTGTACTGCAAAATATGCATCAAAATTCCTAAAACCTTGGTCCTGTACGTTACAAGCCTTGTAATCTACATAACCAAGCTTTTTCTGGTATAAATGTGGCTATATTCTTGCACTATTTAATTTAAATATCTATATTGTGGAGCGGCAATATTCCCTTGATCTAAGGGAATACAAAACAATAAGTATCAAGATTATTCTTCCTACAAAAACAACTGATTTAGTAAAAGCTTGGTTCTGTATGTTACTAAGCTTGGTTCTGTACGTTACACAATGATTTTAATATTTGTAATACTCTTGTTTATAGAAAGCACGTTTAATCGAATATTGAAACGATTTTTTCCCTATATGTACCACACATTTAAAGCTTTTCTTGTGATATATTTCCATTATGAAATTACATGTTTTGATTAAAGGAGAGGGATGCAAAGCTTGGTTCTGTACGTTACATAATTGGTTTAATTAATTTTTCAAATAATTCTCAATTTTTGTCTAGATGTAAAGAAGGACTAACTCTGTATTCAAATGATTACATATATGCTGGGGTTATAAAAGACACAGTTAGAGTAGGCTGGATTTACATCAAAGTTATCAGAATGACATTTGTATGCAAAATAAGTAAAATTTAAAAATATTTTACCATGGGATTTTTTGGTCGATTTCCACATTTTTTGTATATTTCTAACATTTTTCCTGAATATATAATGGCAAAACCATACATTTTCTGAATTGCCAATGCCTATACTCTATGTAGCTTATATATAGACTGAAGAAATATAAAAAAGTATGTCCTACAGTGAGCTCTAACTTTATTATATGCCTTTTTGATCAATTGAGGAGATTTCCGGAGAATGGCCCCTAAGTGTTTCAGTACCCTGGATCTTCGGAGTGGCTATAACCAGGTCCCGGTAGCCCCTGAAGACAGACCAAAGACAGCATTTGTATGCCACAAGGGTGTTTTTGAGTATAACGTAATGCCTTTTGGCTTGGTAAATGCACCTGCCATATTTAGTGAATTAATGTCTAAAGTATTGGAGGGACTACCTTTTGCTACTGCCTATTTGGATGACATAATCATTTGGTCTAAAACTCCAGAAGAACACCTGGTTCACCTGCAAGCGGTGTTCAACAGACTACGGTGGGCTAACTTGAAATTGAAAAGGAAAAAGTGTGGCTTTTTTAGAGATGAGATTGAATATCTGGGTCATGTAGTGACACCAAATGGAATCACTCCATGCAATGACAAAATCTCAGTAATACAAAAGATGTCACCACCTACTTCTGTCAAGGAAGTGAGGTCGTATATTGGGATGACATCGTTTTACAGAAGGTATATTCCAGGGTTTTCTGCCATTGCTAGACCTCTGAGCCGGTTGACAAAGAAAAATGTTGAATTCCATTGGAATTCTGATTGTCAAAAGGCCTTTGAAACCCTGAAAGAGGCATTGACTGTACGCCCTGTCCTTGGATTTCCAGATATGACAAAACCTTTTGTAGTTTATACTGATGCTTCAGAAATTGCCCTTGGAGCTGTCTTGCTCCAAGAGGACGAAGATGGTCCACACGCAATTCATTACGTGTCGCATGCCCTCAATTCAACTCAAAGCCGGTGGCCAATCATTGAACGTGAGGCCTACGCGATGATCTTTGCCATCAGGAAGTTCCAGCCATATTTATATGGAACGAAATTCATTGTCCGAACTGATCATAAGCCACTTGAGTTTTTATTCCGGTCAGAGATTAAAAATGTGAAAGTACAGAAGTGGGCTATGGAATTGTCTGAGTACAATTGCACAATTGAGTATATCACTGGCCCTAAAAATGTACAAGCCGATTTTCTGAGCCGGATGCCGGGACAAAAGGGTAAACAAATGAACGTCATCAATACTGACAGGGTGCCTGTTAGGAAACTCCCGGTCGAAACTGGTGTTGATGGTGACGAAGAAACAGACGACAACAGTCTACCTGTATTGTCTGCTGATCATGAACCCCTAGACATGGTGGTTGAACAAAGAAAAGATCGCACCCTAAAAAAATTGACTGGGGATATTCGTTACACGCTCATAAACAATGTACTGTACTACATCGCTGAAGAACCCATAGCCGGGTTGAAGCTAGTTGTTCCACGACACCTAAAGAGTATAGTTTTGAAAGCCTGTCATGACGAGATGGGACATATGGGTGTCGATAAGACCTACGATCGGGTCCGTCACCAGTATCACTGGAAGGGGATATACCGTGACGTGGTACACCATGTAAGTAACTGTGTTCAATGCAACACCCGAAACCTCAAACAACAAACAGCCCCATTACAACATATGGATGAGGTCAATGTTCCTCTCCAAAAGTGGGCTATAGATACTTGTGGTCCTTATCCTGTGTCCCATCAAGGTAACCGCTATCTGATTACCTTCGTCGATATGTACTCAGGTTGGCCCGAGTTCTATCAAGTGCCAGACAAATCAGCACAAACAGTTGCCCGAGTGCTGTTGGAAGAAATAATACCTCGACATGGGTGTCCACAAATCTTGCTGTCTGACAACGGGACTGAATTCATAAATGAGGTTGTTACCAAGATATGTGAGGTCATGAAGATATATAGAATTAGAACTAGCCCATACCACCCCCAATCAAACGGGAAGCTAGAAAGACTACATCGAGTCTGGGGAGACATTGTTTCAAAACAATTGAGTGACCCACGAGCCTGGGACCTTATGGTTCCCTCAGCCCTCATGGCACTCAGAACCTGTGAACATGAGACCACCAAACACTCCCCATTCTATCTCATGACAGGACGTGATCCTCTTCTACCCTTGGATACCCTCTTAAGACCCCGGAGACGTTATTTGGGTGAAGAGAATCACGAGAACATACTACAGAGACACCACCAGGCTATGATAGCAGTGCATCATCATCACCAGAAAGCGAGAAGACGGATGGAGAGAAACCATAACAGAAAGGCTAAGGATGCTGACCTAAAGGTAGGTGACCCTGTATACCTTTTTAACCATAAAAGAACTAGCAAACTAGATCCACGTTGGCAGCCCTATTACAGGGTTGTTGAAAAGCTATCACCAGTTAATTTCCTGGTGAAAAATGTTGTTACCGGTACGCAAAGAAAAGTGCACGTAGTCCACTTGAGAAAAGCGAATTTGGAGTGGGAGATCCCTGCTCCCCCCGATGGCGAACGCCCACCGCGCCAGGCGCAACTTGCAGCGCCGTTGCCAAATGCTAGTAGTGCAGCCACTATGTTATCTTCAGATGAGTCTTTTGACACAGAAGACAATCTTCCTCTCGCTAGAGTACAGGAACGTCTGAGGGCTAACACTGCACCTCCTGCTGAACCAATAGAACTCGAAGTAGTTTCAGGTGAAGTAGGGCCTACCATAGAATTAGGGCTAGGTATTCCTGAGACACAACATCAGGTAGAGCAACCTCAAAATAGAGCAGAAAACATAGAAATGGAAAGTACAGACTCAGAGTCTGAGTTGTCAACCGGCCTTACCTTAAATAAAAGAGACCGGGCCAGTGATAGCTCAACCGAGACATCTGCAGCAAAAAGAACTAGAATATATAATCTTAGTAACAAGAAAGTAAGTAAACCAGAGTCAAACAGAAAAACATCAGGGAAATTAGACGCCAATGGCATATTATCAAAAGTAGAGGGATCACAGGGAGGTGATGGGCAAGGTAAAGTTAAAGAACTACTTAATCTTTTGGCATCCATGTTATAGGGAAGAGAAGAGTCAAAATTTGTCTCTTTTAATTTTTAGGTGTCTGGCACTTTTTGCTGCCGCCGCGAGATCCCAGACTCCTACCGAGGGCATCGAGCACGTGTTCTTCCAGTCCAAAAATGAAATTTACATGACCAGATCGCGCTGGTTAGTGGGTCTGGTCATCGACTTCAAGCTCTATGACAGTTATGTTGAATATACAGGAAAAATAATTGCAGAAGCCAGGAATGTCAGTCAAGAAGCAGAAACCTATTTCTTTCGGTTACATAGCGACCCCTTATTCAGATCACAAGTTTTTCAAGCCTCTAAGGTCTCCTTAAGTTCACAAGAAGCCACAAAGATTCGTCACTATGACAACATAATGAGAAGCCAATCACGGGAACTAGAAGCTCTGTCTGAGATGCATGCTAAAAATTTGATTGACTTTAGGGAACTAAAACAAGTTGGACACAGTGAACTAGAAGATTCAAGAAGGGAAAATAGACAAAATATTAGACCTAAAAGATTTTTAAGTTTGGCCGCAGGAATTTTTAGTGGTATGGCATATTTTGAAACCCAAAAATTAAAGGGTGAGGTTAACCAGTTAAGAGAAAATCAACAAGTAATAAGGCACGTTCTGAAAGAAAGTCTGTCTCTCATTAATGTTACTCGAATGGAGGTGAGTGAGAATCGTCATACCATAAATAGGATAATTGATGATATGGGTAAAATGGTGCGCACGTGGAGCAAAAGCTTTACTGCTCTTGCAAATCGTGTGGAACCACTTCAAAGATTTGTCATATCCCATGCCCAAAACCAAGCCAATCTAAACTCAGTAAGAGATCTTGTTACTGCTGAAACCGCTCTAATTGCTGACCTCCATTCGAAGCTATCTAAGCTATCCTCACAGAAATTGTCACCCAATCTACTACCGGCCCCTGAACTTGTAAAGATATTAAAATCTATTGAGGTTGAAATACCAAATCGTTTAATGTTACCTCGTGATCCGAGGGAAAAACCATGGTACTTTTATACAATCTTGCAAACAGACACACTGGCCCTAGAAGATCAACTAGTTATTACTCTAGAAATACCCCTCCTTGATGTAGCTCGCAAATTTAAAATTAAAGAGGCTATTAGTCTACCAGTGCCTTATGGAAAGTCCGATGTCACTGCCGAATATGAGTTAGAGTTTAAAAATTTCGCTATTAGTACAGACGGTCGAGAATATATCATATTAACTCTGGATGATCAAATTAACTGTGGCAGAACAGGTATCAATTTTTGCGCTATGTCATCTGCCGTATACGAGACCAACCGCCATCAGTATTGTACTTTGTCCTTGTATCAGCGAGATTTAAGAAAAATTAAAGATATGTGCAAGGTTCGTGTTACAAACAAGTTAAAACTGCCTCTCGCAAAATACATATCAGAAGGCCAGTGGTTAGTTGCTACCAATCAAAACTTTTATCTCAGAAAGCTTTGTGTAAAAACAGAAGTTGAAGAACATATTGTAGTTTCCCCTCCCTTTCAAGTGATAACTCTGGAATCTGGATGCCGTGCTCTTGCTGACAAACTGGAGCTACCAATATATTTTGAAGGGAAATCGGAATACAAGGTGGTACGTGAAACCCGCATTACCACGCCAATCTTACGAAATTTAACAGCTCTCCCTATTTGGCAACCCATTCAGAAATACAATTTAGATCTTGAAATTGACTTGAAAAAGTTACCCCCCATGGAACCAAAACCAATAGAAGATTTAATTGACATGTTGGAAGCTACAAAGAACAGTGGAAGTTATCACATTCCAGATTCCAAATTACCATATTTCATAATTGCTGGTATTGTACTGATAGTGATTGTGATATTAATAGTATTATGTGTGAAAAGAAATGCCGTGATCCATGCTCTAGTGAAGCGGGTGATTAGTGCTCTTGGTGTTAGTGGTAGATCGTCTACACCCTCCGCTGACCCTCCATCAACATCCTCAATGAACAAAGTCTCAAATAAAACTGTGCGCAGACAACAGGATCAACAAGGAAGTCGCCCGAACTCTATTTTGACCCAAAGCAGTGACTCTGACCCTGAAAACATTGTTGCTGAAAACTCTCCCCCTAGTGCTCAGACTAATAAAACCAGTGCTCAGAAACTCCTAGGTGCTCATGCTCTTGAACTCAAAGCCCCTGCTCCATTGTCAAGTGGTATATGTGTGGAGTTATCAACTGCTAATGCTCCAATCTTTAAGCTTGGGGCTAGCGATAGCCGACCTCCAGCTCGACCAAAATCTCGGCCTAAGACTACACTGCGACTATCTCGGAGAGATAAGTAGTCTTAGGTAGTACTCGAAGAATGTACTACATACAGCGATGTGACTTAAACAAGAACTGGCCAGTTCGATGTGAAATTTCAGTGACAATGGAGATCACCGTGAAGACGAGTGATGTTATAGTGAAAATGAGTGACATAGACTTATTGTTTTATGGATAATGATTTGTTGTTGCAGGTATCATTACAGAATACTTTGCTGGCCACCATAGGATGGCTCTACAGAGAAAGAGGGAAATGCTCTCTGGAAAGACATTATTTTGGATCCAACTATATAATCATATATATATCTACCTTTCCATGTGCATGCTAGTCTTAATGAACATATTCCTCCATATACTCTACATTTGCTACTCTATCATTTGTGTGTTTTGTGTTTAGCATGCCCATATAAGTAAACTTGATTTATTTGTAGGCCTAAAGTGCCTTTAGGTCATTGGGAGCCTAGTCAATGAATAAGATGAATATCTAACAATTGATTGAACTTTATGTACGTGTATTTTGACTGTTTTGCATGATGATTACTCATGATATTGATGGTTTTTAAGAACCAGATACTTACTTTCGGAGACAACGTTTATGTACTACCCTGTATGGTTATACCTTATATACGCAATTCATCTAATGCATGATTTTGTCTTTAATGGATGATAGACAAAATCTTGTTGGGGGGTGGCACTGTAACACAGTGTGTCATTTTTACTATGAGTATGTAATTAATGAGAGCTATGCCACTGTTTGTACCACTGACCGGAAACTGGCTGAACACATGATCCCTAGTAGAAGGGGTGGTGTGATCGTCGGCAACCCTGGGGATGGCGTGAGGTTTGGTCTCCTGACGTCAAGTTCTAAGAAACTATGGTCCGATCCCAGTCTTTGACGTCAGCAGACAAACAATAGCGTAACAAAACCATTGACACGTCTCCCCAGTGGCAGAACGGGCCGGGGTAGTCAGCGAGATAGAGAGACGGCAGAGAGAGACGGCAGACCAACTTGTTTCCGGGCAGTGGATTACGGTGGCTAGGCTCTGTACCCCTGTTTACAGACCTAGCTTGATTGGAATAAACCTACAACTGTGAACTATCAGTGTTGTGTGCTACTTTGTAACAAACCCTGGACCTCTCACACACAAAGCAGGGAACTTACCACTGAGCTACTGAGGATTGTGCTAGTTCTTAGGGTCAAGCCATTGCATTTATGCTAGTACTACTACTATATTACTACAATAACTACTGTTAGTCCATGTCATACATATAGAGTTATATCTAGACATTATAGTATGTATAACTATGTATGTATACATACATACATACATACATACATACATATATACATACACAGTTATGCATAATATACATGTCTAGATATGTCTGACATGGACTAATAGTAGTAATTGTAGGACGGTGTATGTATGTATATATGTATGTATGTATGTATACATACATAGCTATGCATGGTTTATATGTCTAGATATAACTATATATATATATATGCAGGCAAGGACTAATAGTAGTAATTGTAGTAATAGTAGTAGTACTAGCATAAATGCAATGACTTTACCCTAACAACTAGCACAATCCTCAGTAGCTCTGTGGTAAGTTCCCTGCTTTGTGTGTGAGAGGTTCAGGGTTCTATCCCCACAGGAGTCAGACCTTACTTTTCTAAATGTTTCTTATTTATTGACCACATTCCAAATTGAATACAACGAAGAGTTACCTATTTTATCTCTATGTTATCATAGACCATTCAGTTATTTTAGGAAAAGAAAATACAATGGAACCCTAGGTATAGTTCATAAATCAAGTCCAATGAACTATAAATATCACTCATATTGCTAGAAAAAACACAAAAACAGTTAACTGAAGATCTCCTATAAATATATAATTATATACATACATGTATATATATAGGAGACCTTAACCTCACCAAATCATTATGTTACAGTGACATTCTGTTTCAGTAAATCAGCACACAAATAAATTGCTTCAATTACAGATCTATAGTGCTAACTTGACAATCATCTTACATTATGGTCATAGGTCTCATCCATTATTATAATGTTCTGATTTGGTTAGGTTGAGACCTCACCAGAGCAGAACGTTATTATAACATTCTGAATAGGTAAGGTTGAGACCTTACCCGAACAGAACGTTATTATAACATTCTGATTTGGTTAGGTTGAGACCTCACCAATAAATAACGTAACTGCTACATGCCATTTTAGTAAGTAGTAGACTGACCAAAATAGTACGGTCGCAGAACGGTTCTGTTACGTCGCAACTTAGCTGGGATGTATCTAAAATATGGTTACATAGTGAAATCTAACAAGAGGCTACAATGAATATGTCAATAGATTTTAAAATGAAGGTCGGTTTCTCTTATGGTTCTGAAGGAAAACATCCTAGTCCAATAGGATATTTTCCACTTACCCTTATCAGGCCAAGATCTCTGTAATGGGTTGGAACTAACACTGTGACACCCTTACTACCCATACCCAGCATAGGTACTTTGAATTTCACATAATTTACTACATCATAGCACTGACCTTCTAGTACCCATATCTTTTATTTGCTTTTAAGATAACTGGAAATTTAAAGCCTACACCTACAATAAACTGAAGGCATGTGTACCTGCTCATTTAGGGTGTCTCAGTGATTGTTTACCGTAACCATGTTGATCGCGCCTGATATTGACAACTGTTAAATATGCTATTAGATGTATTTTCATTACTGCTTATCTTATTTTTTCTAAACAAGGCTAATAGTATAAAAAAAGAAGGATAATATTGACTCACCAGAGAGGTCACCAACTTTGAGAGGTCCCATAGGGAAGCCGAAGTCCTCCATTGTAGCATCCACCTCATGGGGCAGCAGGCCCTCCTCCACCATGAACCGAGCCTGGGAACAGGGATTGTTGATACACATATATATAAGAGGATTCACAGGCCTGGGAATGTGAAAACAGGGCTCTTTGATACATATGTACAACAATTAACAGCTGCTTTTGTGCCAAGGTACATTGGAACAAGGGTCATTGATCTATATCTTATGGGATTTACCATTGTTTTAGTGTTTAGGGATATGATCTTTGAGGTAAGATATTGATATTTTCATCACTTGGGTAGAGGGGGCCTCTTAGGATATGGGAAAAGTTATAATTGATGCATATCTTTGGGGATTTACAATTGTATTAATGCCCATCAGGGGATTTACAGCTGTGTTATTGGTCAATGGCTAGATACATATTAAACTAGACATAATATAAGAAGAAGACACAAAGGAGGTCTCTACTTCTTGAAGGAGCCTTATTTCTTACCCCAAACTAACATGAGGCTCAAATGCTGAGACCTGCTTCTTCAAAGAGAGATGTGTCAACTGGTCTCATACAATGAAGAAACAGGTATTGAGCCTCAGTATTGAGGCTCATGTTAGGTTGGAGTAAGAAATTAGACTCCTTCAAGGAGAAGAGACCTCCTTTGTCTCTTCTTATAGAAGCAGAGTGTAGCTGTATAGGGCGTCCCAGTTGATTATACTCACTTCAATATTAAAAGGTCCAAACATTCTGTTGCCAACAAATCCATGGCAATTCCCAACCAATGCGGGCACCTAGATATTAAAAGTATGATAAACGTTATATCAACTGATTATCTCTATAAACACATGTTCCTGCAGAAGTTGTTATCATATTATTTGACACCTTTGTTCCCAGGAGAGATGCCTTAAAATATCAACAGTTATGCTCAATTCAATCTTTTGTTCAGGTTAGATGATAAATCTAGAGACTATGAACCCCTAAGCACTCAATACATTGCAGCATTTCAACATTAACCATGTTTCTTTAAGTATATAATATGAGTTCATTGAAAAAAGAGGCCTTATTGTCAACCCACACTTGATCTTGCTTGCACCAAGATAGTGCGACTGACAATGATAATAATCAGACCCATGATGGTCCATTCTTTATGGTTATTTGTTTTACCTTTATATAATCCATTTATATAATAAATGTGTGTATACACACATTTTCAGAATTATCTGTCCTCCACCCCTAGCCCGCATGAACTATAGTAAAGGTTATATTGTGTTGCATTCACTATTTTGCTCCAATAAAGTAATGCCTTGTATCATCTGTCATTCATTTTTTATTGGTTATTGACTATGCTAATGATCATATAAGTAGCCTGAATCTATCAACTGTTTTGACCTTTATCATTTGAAGTGGTACAAAGATATGTATATAACTCCTTGTTATCTTGAAAGAGTAATTCATTTGAAATACTTGTAATACACTCTTTCAAATGCTTATAAAATGTTCAGCCCCATTTGAGTTTATCTTTGTATAAAATTCCTATTCTTTTAACCTTTGATATCTTGTGTAATAATACTGAAAACCATGAATAATATCTTTAAATACATCTTGTTTTACCTTTCCTATTTTGTTGGCGAAGGCAAAGCAGGTGGCAATTGTCTGTGGGGAGGTGTGGTCACTCCTGACCACCTCCAGCACCTTCATGTAGTAAGCTGGGACAAAGAAGTGGGCCCCAATCACCCGGTCAGGCCGGGAGGTGGCACTGGCAATCTGGGCAATAATACATACATATTAGGGAGTTTCAGGTACTCCAAGGTGTGACACATATGACCATTTGATTATACTTACAAATTTTAGCTCTTTTAGTATTCAATGTGATTGGCCAGATCAAAGAAAGTGGTTTATGAGCTTCCTTCTAAGTATGATTAACAGGGGCCTTTGTCATAACAACTGACTTATACAGAGATTTAAGGCTTCCCTTAATGGAAACATATTGGAGGTTTGAAAAAGGTGTTCCGTGAAGAAAATGCCCATTAGGAGCCCCAAAACATCTGTTATGATAACCTAAAAGATCTGTTAGGGAATTAAACTACTGTACCTTATGAAATCTACTCTCCCTATTTACTCCTGATTAAACAATCATTTATGCTGGTATTTATTGTAGGCAATGACACTCAGTTCTATTCAGCTATCAGTTACATCTAATCTGGATAGTTTTATAAAATAGCATAAATATAATGCGGCAGTTATGATACAGAATTGTTGCTTTCCTGACCTCATCAATGCTGAGGGAGGAGGTGTTGGAGCACAGTAGGGCATCCGGCTTACACACACGGTCTAGCTCTGCAAAGATCTTCTTCTTCAATGCCATGTTCTCAAAGACAGCTTCTATTACCTAAAGCATGAAGATGTTGAAATATATAATGGTTGGATTTTTCTTGAGACAGTTGATATAGTTTATGTAAGGTAAATTGTTGTCTTGACCAAAGAAACTAATCAAATCAACTGATATCTTTTATCATGGAGTGAATCAATACTGGTTGCATTGAAAACATCAGATGTGATCATCACCTACCTTTTGATATTGAAGTTCTACTGCTTTATTACATTCTGTATAACAATGATTACTTTGCATTTATTAATGTAATTGGTCTCAAGAGACACTATTTCATGTATATGATTTACCAGAAGTGATCTGTTAGTAACAAAACAAGGCTAGAATCACCAACTACATAAAAAACTAGTATCACCAACTATGTAAGGTGCTATACATTGTGGGTAAAACTGATTTGTCAAAATATTGACCATGATGCACTTTCATGTGAACTGAAACAGTCATGTAAAATGAAATAGTAATCTACATTCAGGAGATTTTACACCAATTCCTAATTAGAGCTGTATTGCCCTGGAGGGTGATAATGCCTTTCTGTGTATGCTTATGTCAAATGTTGTGTTATCTCTAAAATATATTAACATTCTCAGCGTAATTGATTAAGTACAAACTACAGGTGCCAATCAGCCCCAGTTTGCACACACCTATGTCTTGGGCTAATGCCCTCAACAGTTTGTGCAAACCAGGACAATGATACCTGCTTCATACCCCCTTGGTCTGTATTATTTACATGTATTGACCCTCACATCCTCACCAGGTCAACATGTCCTAGGTCACCATAGTGAGTGGTAGGGGTGAGCAGGGACAGGAGGTAGTCAGCCTGCTGTGACGTTACAAGCCCCAGCCTCACACTGCCAGCGTACAGCTTCTTGATGTTCTCCACACCAGCATCAAGGAACTGAGTCAAGGTCAATAAAATAAGTACTGTCAGGTCTGACCCTAAGAAGATTGGCTTTAATGATGTTACTGAACCAATATTACTGTTATATTATTTTTTTATTAATTGTTAAGATGATTATATATTATATATTATAATTATCCTTTATGGTATGATATAGTGTGTGAATACCTGTAACTCCCATACTCATCTACCATTGCTCATCAACCTTCATAACATTATCTGTATATATATATATATATATATATATATATGATATACATGAACTGGAGGAAGATGTTAATAAAGTCATCTAAACCAAATGATACTGGTGATGTTTTGTGAATGCCATATTCTGATGTCAAGTTAAATATTTATCTGGATAGTCTTGATGTATGGGAGAAAGGTATATTATTGTTACTTAGTTTCCCCTGAATTAAGAATGGTCTCAATAGATTCATTTTGCCTTATTTATTTGGCTTTACAGTAGGAGAGAACCTAAGAAGTGTTTCAGAATAAATAGATTCATATATTCCTCAGTGACATATAGGCCATACTATTCAATATTGCTTTGAGTGATATGTTATTGATACATATCAGTATCTGTGATGACAGCACCTGTTGTGGCTGCTAGAAGTCTGCATGTTCTTACCTTTTGGTTCTGCTCAACAAGAGTGACAGGGATCATGGCATTCAGCATTGCCATAGCAATACCTGACCCCATCGTGCCTCCACCAATCACAGCCCCTGTCTTGAATGGCTTCGGCTTAACTGTCTTGAAGCTGGCACCACCAGGGATCTCCCACTATTTGGACAAGGACTTAGTCAATTGTAAAATGTGATACAATCCTTCATGTACTATAACCCTTTGTTGCACTATACTTTAAGATTAGACATTTCTCAGGCTGCACTCCTTTATTCTCCCAATCTTGGAATATAGATGGATAACTATGTTCATTGAGCTAATCAGAAGGACTGGAAAGAGATGGAACCCAATATTCTATACAGGCCTAACATACAAGGAACATCTATTGCATAACATTAAAATGTCTGAAACATAACACTCAATGATTAAATATGTAATCTGTTCTCTTTAAAAATGTAATTAAGAAACATTAATACATTTTATTGCTGGTTTAGTCTGCTTGTGCTTTATAGTCTCACCTTGGGAGCAGCTCTCTGGGCAAAGAAGGCATACTCCAATGCACGGGCCTGATCGGACAAAAAGAGGTCATCAAACAGCTCTTGTTCCTTCTTGATGCCCGCTATGAAAGTGGGGCAGGTGACACTGCCTGCAGCTGCTTGGATTGCACTCTGAGAAAGGCATAAATATTTAAATCAATGCAGCATCTAAATGTACCAGGGTTTAGAGGAAATTACAACCATTTCCTATAATATTAATGGTCATAAGCCTAGCTACAATGACATAAAAATCTAAGTGCTTACACTCAATTGTACAATTATTTTTTCAAAGATAAGGAAATCTGTAGTGAGTACACTCACTTTTGGGGATAGCTACACCCATGGAAGTAAGTCAATTGTAAATTGACAAGAATGCACTCATAGAATTTCTCATCACTTTCAACTTTTTTGGAAACCAAATAACTCTTAGTTAATATCATTGTTATTTGTGTTTTCCAAACATAGTAATTTATTAATCCAAAATGTATTTTGATTTTGGTTTCTTTATGGTTATAAAAGAATTTGTAATTCATAAATCCATGTTTGGGCCAAAGCATACCAAGGGTAAAAACTGCTGACATGAAAAGAAATTTAAAAAAATGAAAATTGGGTTTATTTATGCTGCAAAACCCTTCATATAATATCATTATTGTTCCGGATCCCAGAAAATAAGTATGGCTGTGGTAAACTGTTCATGTCCCCTTTAAATGTTTACTTGCAGGTTGGGAGACATATATATGTTCATTGAAAAATACATTGTAACTCTCAACCCCAACTGAAGGAAATACTAACTGCAAACAACTTATCAGATAAAATAAACAAAGTAACTGTATTTGTGGACTCAAGCTTTAGATTTCATGAAATTTTGGTGAGGTAGAGCTAGTTTGTTACCCTGTAATAATTATAAATATCAATAGATGAACTTCTGTGAGCATTCTTATAATTATGTTTGCAAACAGTAAGAGTTTGATTGAATTGATTAAAAAGGTTAGACTTACCAGGGGTGCCTGAAGTCCTTTATATTTCCTTTTAGCCTTCTTTAGGGCCTCTTGAAATGAATGAAAGCATTCAATTAATAGGGCAATTTTTGATGACAGAGTTCCTTTTATATTGTTTAAAGCAACCTAAAACCAATATATCCTCTTAGTGTGATAAAATATGGCAAGTTCCATTAACTGTTGAAATACATTGTAGGGGTATAGTTGAAGCCTTTGGAAAAGTATAAAGTGTGAAATCGCACTCAAACTTCATTAAAGCAGCTAGCTAATATTATTGTCTTCCTTCTATTATTGTGGGTCCACACAACTTCTCAGTTGTTTACAACAAAAAGTGATGACATCACTATGATAGGATTTCCCCCAACCAACCACTTTAACCCAGTTCACCCTATACACACTTTGTATTTATTTCAAACAGGGTTCTCTTCCAACTTTTCCAGTAGATTGATACCATAGGATTACTAATTAGTCTACATTACTAATAAGGTTGTGGAAGAAATTTCTCTAATAAGGTATGTTATTAGAATGAGATGCATCTCTAATATGCCAACAGTATGAGTGTAGCCATAGTTCAGACTCCACCACTGAAATGTACATGACACTGTGGTTAGCCATGTATATTCACTTGACCCAGCTCCGGCTCAGTGAACATAGCAATTAAGTCAGGACTAGTCCATTGATGGCAGGGGAGTACTCATGAATCAATGTACTTGAATGGAACCTCCTTCTTTAGTAATGTATCATTAAAATGCTTTATTCACTTTAATAGATTATTTCTGGAATATGCTGTATTTGTGGGATGGAAAAGGTCTTCTAATCTATAGAAGTTATGTAAACCATATTTACAAAAAGCAATCCACTACCCCCTTAGACTCTTAAAATGAGTATCTTCTGCAAGTACTTTGTCCATGACATCATCATTTCTTGGGTATAATTTGGTCACATGGGGTATTTCTCAGAAGTATTTTAGTAAATGAGCAAAGCAAAACAAATTCAAAACTTTGAAAGCATATTCTCCATCACAATGTGTTTTATGACACATGAATGAATATGGAGGGTACTTTAGAATCACCAAGGAGTGTGTTAGAAATGTTTGTAAACGCATTTCCATGAATTTGTAACAATTTATGTACTTGGATTGGTTTTGGGTTGCTTTAAAACAGGCAATGTTTTTAACCTTACAATAGTGAATGTTACCAAGGATATACAAAAGATCAAGCTTTAGAAAATCCATTCAATTTAAGGTAAAACTAATTTATTTATCTTACTTTATAATCTGTAGACTATGCACTTTCAAATTACACAAGATCTCTACACTGCAAATCAGATCTAGTAAGGTTCATTCTGTATTGTAACTACTACATTGTAAACTGAGAAATCCTTGACACAATATTTAATCTCCATGAAAATGATTAATCATAGTCCATAAAGCACATACTGCCAATGATGGATTCATAGTTGGCAGCATCAGGGACAGATCGTTGACTGGTGACCCGGCCACTGAGAGGGCTCTCAATAACAGATCGGGCCATCTTTATGCCCTCCACCTTTGCGTCATTACCCTCCACCAACTGGGAAAACACACATTGATTAAATAAAAACACAACTGAAAAAGATGCAGATCCAGGTAAGCATCTTTCTGAGGACAAAATAATGCTGGCAGTTGATTAGAGGCCATAACTCTCAATATTGATTTGTGATTTTGCCAATTCAAAGCTAGTCCAATATTGACCATATGTTGCATACCATTAGAAGTGATATCAAATGCCCTTTTAAATCACATGTTTGGTGTGTATCAATAAAAGCTGGCATCAGGGCCAATGACCATTCATGTGTGATTCTATGCTTAACTTTGATTATCGATATCCTTCTTAATCAAAAGATAAGGAATGTTCTGTCACAAGTGTAAGATTGAGTTATATTCTCAAAATCCCATGGTCTTCACAGTGAGACCCTGTTTAATGAATTTTTGATCAAGGAAAAATGAATAAAAGGCGGAAAATTGTGTGATATTAATAAGCAATATTATCCTACAAGGGTACCAACTGCAGGGAATTGTGCCTATGAGACTGACCTTGTCAATAAGCCCAATGCTGAATGCCTCCTTGGCACTGACATATCTTCCACTGGTAATGATGTCAATGGCCTTCTCTAGCCCCACCAGGCGAGGCAGTCTCTGTGTCCCACCCTGCCCTGGTAAGATCCCTAACAGCACCTCCGGCAGGCCCAATCTAGAATATTGGATGCTTATGTTATGATGAACACATCTGGTAGGCCTAGGCTGAACGTACACAGGGTGCTTTCATTAGCACCTTATGTTATGATCAACACCTCTAGCAGGTCCAGTCTAAAACAACGGATGTTTTTTTCAACACCATTTGTTATGATCAGTACCTCAGACAGGCCCAGTTTGAAACACAGGGTGCTTTTTATAACACCCCACATTGGTTCTGAAAAATTTCTTTGTTTACAGATTTAACACAGTTTTATGGATTAACAGAGGTTTTATTTCACTTCTTGCTTACAGCTAACTGTTACTCAACAGCTTACTTACAGCACATTTGAAGTTATGTTTCAAGGCTATTGCAAGGATACATCTGATATAGATGTGGTGGGTAGCATTGGTTCATAATTAAGGGTCGAAACAAGTGCTAGATATGTAGGGTAACCTTTTTACACAGCAATTCTCTTTATTGACTTTTACAAATTATTAATTAGTCTGAGAGTCAAAGGTTATTTGGATGTTATTTCAAGATGTATATTTTGTATCAGTAGTAACTACGTTGATCCTTTGTATATTTAGACTTCGTTATTTTGTTGATTTTGTTAATTTACTTGTGTTGTGTATTATGTTTAGATTGGGTAAAGGGCTTCACATTTCTCACCTCAATTTGCAAAGCATCAACAATAAAATAGATTTAATAAGAATCCAAATCGCACCTATAAATTTTGATGTATTCACCTTTAGTGAATCTTGGCTTCATACAGGTATCCCTGATCATATGGTCGACATTCCAAATTATAATATAATTAGACATGATAGACAATTTTGTAATGCTAATACAAATGGTACTAAGAGAGGTGGTGGCGTTGGCATGTATATAAGGGAAGGTATCTCTTATTCTACTGATTCTTGGGCTGATTTGAATCTCAGTGAGGCAAACATAGAATGCTTATGGGTCAAAATATGTATGCCTCACTCGAAAAATGTTACTATCTGCTCTGTATACAGACCCCCATCTGGTGATGTTGGAAAGTTTCTGGACTTATTGTTAGAAAGGGTGAATACTGTAACTGAAACAACTGATCATGATCTTTTCATATTGGGTGATTTTAATATAGACTATAATGATAAAATCCATGCTAACAGGAAACTGCTACATACGTTTGAACTGATGTCTAATATGAAACAATTAATTTCAAAAAACACTAGGCTTAATAGATGTATCGATCTGATCTATTCTAATTCTCATGATGTGCATATAGCTGATGTACTCGAGGTTAATATCAGTGATCATGATATGATCTATGCTACTCGGAAGAAAAATAAAATTAATACCAAAACAGTAAATTTTATGGGAAGATCATATAGGAATTATAATAAGGAGTTGTTTCAACAGCAGATTCAAGATCACCCATGGGATGATTATTGGCAAATCTCTAGCCCAGATGAATGTTGGCAAACCATCCACACAACTATTCTTAAATATATTGATCCAATGTGCCCTCTGAAAAGTAGGAAGGTCAAAGAAAAATCCGAGTCATGGGTTACAAATGAAATATTAGAGTTGATTTATGATAAAAATGAGGCCTGGAGGATTGCTAAAGCATCTGGTGATCTTGATGATAAAAAAAGAGCTAGACAACTACGCAACCATACCCTCAATACTATCAGACGGATTAAACGAAATTATATCCAGGAGGAGGTTGTAAGAGATGCTAACTCAACAAAGAAGTTCTGGGAAAAAATAAGTCGGATAATACCAGGCTCGGAAGGCCCAAAAATTATTAGATTAATTAACCAGGACAATGGGGAGGATATTGCTAGTCAAGACACTGCTGAATTTATCAATGATTATTTTGTTAATATTGGGCCAAACTTATCAGCAGAAATTGATGGAGCAATAGATGTAAATAGATACCATACAGCTTTGATGACTGAAATGAACCCTATTGTGGTAAATGAACAGGATGTTCTGAAAACCGTTGTTGATATTGATATATATAAGTCATGTGCAATTCCTGGTCTATCTTCTAGGATCCTAAAGGATGCCTTCTTGATGATTATTCCGCAATTAACCCATATGTTTAATTGTTCATTTACCGAATGTATCTTTCCCAATGACTGGAAAATGGCCCTTATTGTTCCTTTACAGAAAAATGGTGATAAATCAGATGTCAATAATTTGAGGCCAGTCTCCCTTTTACCATTACCTGGTAAATTGGCCGAGCGCCTAGCACATAATCAAATTAGTGAGTACTTGGAAACTAATAATCTGTTAAGTGAGAACCAAGGGGGCTTCCGCAAGAACAATTCTACTATTAACACAGTGGCACAGTTTACGGATGATATAGCTCTTGGCTTGAACAACAATATGTACACTGTGGCTGCCTTTATAGACCTACGCAAGGCCTTCGATACTGTCAACCACTCAGTATTAATTAACAAATTATATAACTTTGGCTTACATAATAACACCATAACCTGGCTATCAAATTACCTTTCTTTTAGAAAACAAGCGACTATGGCCAATGGTTTTACCTCCCAGTACTTAAATGTGACTTGCGGTGTCCCCCAAGGTTCAATCTTATGACCTACTCTGTTTTTACTTTATATTAATGACTTGGAATATAATCTTACATACTCTGATCTAAAGTTGTATGCGGATGACACCGTGATCTACTCCACCCATCAGGATGAGGCAATTGCTCATAATGTTGTCAGGAATGACTTAGAAATACTTAGTGGTTGGTGCAAACGAAATAGGTTAACAATGAATGTTAAAAAAACTAAAATGATGGTATTTGGCACAAAGAATATGCTGAAAAATACAAAGCTCCTTGATGTTTTTGTAGGTAACCAATCGCTACAATATGTCAGTGACTACAACTATTTAGGTGTGAAACTGGACAATGGTTTTACATTTGAAAAACATGCAAATGAATGTATTAGATTGGTATCGCACAAGAACTATGTTCTTTCCAAGATTAGACATTATATTACGAATAAACAGGCCTTAGCTATTTTTAAGAGCAAAATCATGCCATATTTTGATTATGGAGACCTATTTTTGAATAGAATCTCAGCTAAAACTAAGGACAAACTACAGAAACTACAGAACAGGGGATTGAGACTCTGTACCCTGAGGAACCAACGTGCCAATGTTGCAGCCTTGCATAAAGACTGCAAGATTGCCTATGTATCAGACCGTAGAGAGTGTCATACCCTGAATTATATGCATAAAAGGAGAGCTATACAAAGATTTATACAACATGAAGACAGGGCCTTGCGTAGATTTGATGAGGTTATTTTCAAGGAACACAAGAGTAATAACATTTGTTTTGAGAGAAGTGTTCTTTATTGTGGTTCTAAGCTATGGAACTCCCTCGCAGTGGAAGAGAGGGGAATTGTGGACCATTCAGAATTCAAAAGGAAACAAAAATTGAAGTTGTTGCTGAAAATTGCAGATTACTAGATAAGATATTGATGCTTATATAATTTATATTGTAAATATCTGAAGTTTTGGGATACTGTCTATTATTATTGTTGACTTGTTGTTAAACTGATCATTGGTTGATTCTGAGC
Source organism: Lepidonotus clava (assembly GCA_936440205.1). Lineage (NCBI taxonomy): Eukaryota > Metazoa > Annelida > Polychaeta > Phyllodocida > Polynoidae > Lepidonotus > Lepidonotus clava. Next base: position 45,968,428 of record OW387142.1, on the reverse strand, counting down.
TAAATGTGATAATGATATTTAAACTTATTGTATATTTCTATTTTTCATATAAATGTTTGTGTAAATATTTTTATTTATTCTACATATTCTATTGGCAATACATGTCCCGCGTTATACTGTCAAGGAAGATGTATACTGGTTTATGCAATGAAAACTAGCACTTAGCTGCTAATTGTATCCAGTTGTGAAATAAAGTATCTAAAAAAAAAAAAAAAATATTTTAATTGAGTGAAACATTCCAAAAGTCCTATACTAGAAAAGGTTATTTACTTGAATTGATGTATAGTGAGCAAATCATAAGTTATTATTAATAAGTCTTGTTTCGATTTGAAATGTCACATAATCTATAAAGATCTAGACATAATAGGCACAATATGATATAAATTCCTTAGAAATTCAACCTAAAAGTTGCAAACAAAGAGTTTCCTTTCTACTTGGATGAAGAGATCGCACTCATTTTGGTGTTAAACTACAACAAAATCAAGCTAACAACCACCTTTTTTCATGGTTGGCCCCTACTGTTGTACCGTTTATTTCAATCTGGTTTACTCTTGACACATATTGAAAGAAAATATTGATTTATATTAATCAAAATTTATAGATGGTTCAAAGACAAACACAAACAGTCTCTTACTGAATCTCAATACAATTAGGTTTCTTAAACCCAATGTTATTTTGAAAACATTTGACAGATATAGCAGACTACTTTTATTGATAAACAGTGTATCCCAAGACACTATGCAGTCTACTTGTGTATTCATGTCTACCCTTATACAAGGTCCAAGTATCACCAATGTAGATTAGATTAGCAGATAAGAATAGTACCTTAGTTTCATGACCTTTTTATCACAAATGTAAGGACACAGGTGCTGTAGAACCTCTATATATAGGTCCCCTGTTCCTACTTATAGATGTATGAGAAGCTTCTCATTTGCTTATTTATTACTTAATGGTATGTATTGGTTGCATCTGACTTGACTGAGGCTTATTGCACCAGCTCCTCTTTGTTACTCTTAATTTACTTATGACTGTGGCAGATGTTATGTTGGTGACTTTTTTTTTTAGTTTTATTTCTTATTCTGAGTTCCAGTCAAACTACAAAGCAGTCTGGTCGCCCCCTTTTATGTATCAGGCCTGTAGCCAGCTTCTTTGAAAGGGGTTTCGTTTTTTGACTTATCGACTTTTTCAGAGGGGGGTTTCTTTTTATTTGGGGCTAAAACATGTATATTTTTATTATTTGTAATCACCGTATAAGTTCTATTTTAAAAGAGGGTTGGTGCAAGGGGGGGTTCGTACCCCCGAACCCCCCTGGCTACGGGCCTGTGTATGGTATAATGATGAAATGTTGATGAGATTTGATGATGAAGCAGATCTCATATTTTTTGATTATACAGTCACTATTATATAACATGAACAGCTTAAGCCAATAATATTCAAAATACTTGAATGAATGACAGTTGATTCTAACCTTCCTTAGCTTGTAATGATCTTTAATTTGCATAAACCCTCACATTGTCCAAAACCCTATTGTTGTTACCCCTTACTCATTATAAGCCATACCAGATGTTACCAGAGGTTTGTTTTACTATAAACACTGTGGCATCTCCAATCCACCAAGCCCCCTCACATCCCTTTTCTCCTCATATAGTGGGGTCTGTTAAGGTCAATTTTTTGAGAAATCGTTACGCGGCGGATAAAAGCACCAAATTTGGTATGAGGTACCTCTGAGGCATAACTATCAAATCTGGAAGGGGAGCCACGTTGAAATATCAATAGGACGGATGTGGGGGCCCAAAAACCAATATGGCCGACTTTTACTATAAAAATTCTTATATCTCAGCTTCTAAAAAGACTAAAGAGACATGGTTGGTGTCAAAATTGAGGGATTATAGGTCAGGGAATTCAATTATTTATGTTTCAAGTCAATGCGGAAATCCAAAATCCAAGATGGCTGACAAATTTTGAGAAATATTATGATTTTTAGCTACTAAGGCATAAGGCCAGGGGAAATGGTTCCAATATCAGTTGTTAATAGCTTAGGGGGCTCAATAAATATGATATTCATCCAATACGATACCATAAATTTCAAAATGGCTGAATTCATTAGCATGATACCTTTGATAATGACCACTGGATTCCAAAATAATTCAAAAGAAGAGATATAGACTTTTCTCTTTTGCCACAAGATTTCTTGATTTCATTTGGTATGATGATCCCCTGGGACCCCTTCATTGAATTTAAAAGGGGAGCCACCTTGAAATATCAATATAACCCAGACGGGGGCCAAAAATCTAATATGGCCGACTTTTATTTAAATAATCTTATATCTCAGCTTCTGAAATGCTTAGAAACACATTGCTATTGTCCAAATTGGTAGATTATAGGACAGGGAATTCAATTATTTACCTTTCGAATTTATACAATAGGTATAATCGAAGCTAGCCAAAAGTTTTGGTTAAATACCTTAAATTTCAAATGCTAAAAATATACAAAATTTGTCAAAATTTCATTTTGGTATTTGAAGATGGCTCCCCTTCTAGATTCAATAGTTATGCCTCAGAGGTGCCTCATGCAAAATTTGTTGCTTTTATCCGCCGCGTAACAAAAATGTTGTTAACAGACCCCACTAATAAATCATGTACCAAATTTGTGTCAAAATATGCCTAAATATGTATAATTTAGGGAAAAGAGCCCCATTGCAAATGGTGTAGGTCCCCCTACCTACCTCCATACCTCCTTGACCAACCAATAGCTTGGAGATGCAGAGCCTGCCCCTATTCACTTCCTTGCCCTGCCTTCGCTGCCTGGTATTATAATCCAAGCTCCAGCGGCCAGCATTGGTTTCTACATTCCTGAGCCCATTATCCCTACTAGTCAGTCACCAAGGCCACATCTGCCAACCTCCCTGTTTTTAACTGCCTTACTGTAGCAATGATGGTTACATCACCTGCCCAGGTGTGGCTGCTCCACCTTTCCAATAAGGCCAAACCATTGAATAATTGTAGTACTAACTAGTTGCTAGTTCCATCCCCCATCGCTTTTCACCTCTTAACTTGCTGACAACTTGTAGTGAGCACTGAAGGCTAGTTCCAGCCCCCTACTTTCTCACCCCTTACCTTACTTACTTGAAATCCACCCTATAGCGAGAACAGGGGCTACTTCCAGCCCACCTCCCATATCATTTCTTACCTTGCTGATTTGACAGCCACCCGGTAGTGAGAACAGAGTGCTAGTCCCACCCCGAAACCCAGAGCTGTGCCATGGATGGCAGCAACCACAGGTTTATGGGAACCCTCTACCACAATGTCCACTCGCTTTTCAAAGCCAGTCACCCCTGTTCAAATATATAGAAAAGTAGAGCATGATTTAAGCTTTTTACTGCTTGAAAACAATACGTTTGGTACAAATCAGTGCAAGATACTTCGCAGTGCATCCCTCTGTACATCAATAGAGAGTAGATTTGTTTCCTCGAGTCCACCATGATGTTTAGTTAAATATCAGTTATTTTATCTTTTCATATTTTTTAACTCTGAATCAGACATGTCAAATGAATTGACATTAAGTTCAATTATTAGTTTCCTATCAGCCATTGATAATCCATTCTCCCTTGAAAATCACAACTGCTCACTTTTCACACAATATGGTCAAACACACAACTGTATGAGGAACAGATTTTGGGGGGGGGAGGCATTGTGCGTACAACCCCCTTTTGTTGGTCAAATATTACTTTTTAAGATTAAAGCTGGAGCCCCCAGAGGGGTCGCCTGAACCTTTCATAGGGGAGATTAGAAGTTGTCATAATATTACCCATAATACACCTGAGTCAGCAGCCATTGAAAGTACAACAAAATTAGAGAATCCCATAATTGAGATTCAGCATGAATTAATCTCTGAACCTTGTTTCCTGCTGGAGGAGAACTCCTTCATGTCGCCTCCTGCACTGAAATGCCTTCCCTTAGCACACAGCACAATGGCCCTGATGGTTGGACAGGCATTAGCCTCCTGGATCCTCTTCATGATCTGTAAGTTCATCATTGCGCTGAAAGGATATGTATGTACATCATTATCAAATTGAATATTTCAAATCATGATCAATGAGCATGATGAAGAATTTCAAAGTATGAATAACTGTATAATGACAAACCATTGAAACTAAGCCACAAAAAAGATTAAAAACACAAAAACAATTAAGGTGATTTAAGAAATGTTTTGGGAAAAGTATATTCAAAGAATACCTTGAAGAGAATGTCTGATTTCCCCACCAATAATCTAAAATTGCTTTTCAAGGCAATTTTACAGAAGAGTTTATATACTTACGTCAGGGCATTGATGGGAGGATGGTTGATTTCTATGACAGCTATGTCCCCCAGTTCAACATAATCCACCATGGCTGCCAAACCTGATTACACATAAATTCGAATGATTATCAACATGCACATTTGCAATATGTTATATATACCCAAGAAATCCCTTACAGATCCTACAGAATTCATAGATTATGTTAAATATGAATAATTGGTATTTATATTATTATATATTAGACACTACATGTAAGGTGTTCAAGGCTAAGGCCATAGGTTAATTCCCTCATATAACTACAAAGGGTGCTGATGCAGTGGGTCTCATGCCACTATCCAACCACAGCCAACCTTCTAGGTGACCAATTGGAGGCAAGCTCTGTCAGACTATATAACTTAATGAAGCAATGACCTTCCCCTGTCTCACTCCCGGTCTGACAGGTACGTTCCCCTAGTCAAGGTAGCATTTTTTCTTTTTTTAATTTGTTTAATTATGTTGTCAATATGAGGCAGGATCACGACCTTTTGGTTCTGTCAATATGTTTATAATGAATAATACTAGATTAACTTCTAAAGTCAACGTTATTAATGTCTTCTCAATGACAAACACCATCATGTAATAATAAGCTCTTGCTGGAACACTTTTAGAAAATTTACCATCTTCTCAAAGTATCATGACAGGGTATACCAATGGTTGAAGCATTACAGTTGTTGTATGTTTATTTGTGTATAAAATCTAGGTCAGGTTTGTATTTAACCCAATAGCATTGGCTATGTGCACACACTTTCGGTGGTAGAGATATTCAGGCTTTCATTTAAAACCCCAGAAATAAGGTGTCAACTTCAAACCTGTGCCCCAACTCCACATAAATTATGCAGCCCAAGGGCATGTCCCAAAAAGGGACAAAGGCAGGGGGCTGGCAAATGGACAGGGACCACATCTCTACAGGACAGCAATGGTCATTTATTAAGGGCAGAGGCAGGTAGCACAGGAGGAGTCAGGGTTGAGAGGTTCCAGGCGTAAACACTAAAACTGGAAGAAGGTCAGGAAAAATATACAGCTACCGACCTACTAAGTGAACAGTGCTAATATACATATAGGCAGAGACAAGGTTGACCCATGTTAGTGTGAGTATGTGTGCCATAACACTGAAGGACATTATATCACTGTGGATTAGTAATAAAGATGCATAACCAGCCATCTGCATGAAAACTGATCACTACTAACCTAAAACTAACACACCGGAGCTAACACTTATTAACACTTATACACATACCCCATAATTTAACATATACATTATATATTGATCCCATATAGAAGTCAGAGAGCAAGCTTCTCCAACTCTGAAAACTGAGATAAAATTGAAACACAGACATGGTAACAGGGGTCCTACCTTTTTTGTTGTTATCCTGCAATTTGTTGCACTTATATGAACCACACATTGGGTGAAGCAGTGGGTTGTGTAGGGTGTCCTTCAGTGGCCCTTATCCAAGCTGGATAGTGTCTCACTCAGGTCTGTCCCACCGCTGCTGCCACCACCAGTACAGGAGGAGGAGTGGGTCCCCTGCCAGGAGGCACAGGCCTACCACCTGGTGGTAAATGTTAGGTGCAGCAGACAGCAAGAAACGAATTGAATGAAAGAGGTGGGTGATGCTTTAGAAATATCAACATATAATATTATAATATATGTTGATATTTCCCCAGTACTAAATCATCCTTTCCACTTTACCTGACCAGATATGATAAAAACACATCTTGCTTATTATGTTTTTATCATTTACTTGATGATAAAATGTTATTGTCGTTAACTTGATAATGATAAAATGCTATTATTGTTACCTTGATCTCATTGACCCTTACAGGGGTCACTTCTGGTTATATGCTTCCTTAATTATTTGTGCTTTTGTTTCTTAATTTAATACTGACATATCATTTCTCGTCTCACTATGCACATTTCATTTCTATAGGGTAATTAATTATATCCTTTAACAATATTCAACTGTGGGGATTTATTCCACATCTTTTACCAATAATTATGACAGGCTTCTTAAATTTGTGCCTACAATCGCAAAGTGGTTTGCTATTCGTCACACAAATAATATATATTGAGAGAAAAGTGTCTAAAATTTGTGATATAGGTCCAGTTTTTAGTTTATGCAATCCAATAAACACTTATAAAGCTTTTTTTAATGTTCCCTTTTTCGTAATAAAATAGTAACTGATACATGAATGCACGGGTGTGACACCGTTCCCTCCAAAGGAATATTATTGACAGGTCAAAAGCTAACTTTGGCTCATTTTAAGATAATTTTGCTTTTGACTTTTCAATGTTTTTTCATTAACCCTATATTCTAACCCATATCCTATCATATTTTGTTTATTCTGATTAAACATTGGCTGATGCTGATGCTGAGTGATGATATGGATAAAAGCTGTGAATCAACAGAACATGGCAATCTATTTTTAAACATGTAGAATACTATGTATGACACAGGATGTGTCACAGTTGAAAAATATAGGTGAATATACAGTTGAAAAATATAGGAACATGTTTGGCAGTCATCATGCGCTAACTAATTGGTAGAAGTAAATATAGGTGTGCAGGTCACCTGTAAATACCAAGAAATAATCATTTTTAATCACCTGTCTCTTTTTAATGTAGATTTATGATTATGTATTTTTTTCTTCATCTTTCTATCAACTGAAACACTTGAATGTAGTGATGGGAAACTTCAAAAACAAGGATCAGATGTGTTAGGCAAGATATGTAAGTTCCACACAACCTTTTCATTTGATAAGGTATATTTTCGTATTCTTTTCTGATTTTCTCATTTTGGGGGTAGAACTTTATTGGACAAGTTTAACCCTGATGTTCTCCAAAGTGTAATACTAGCAATATATCTGATGAAATGGCAAGATGCATCATTAGGGCATATTCTTGAGTACCTTTTCATCCTAGATCAGCAAATATGCCCCACGTGTAGAAAAAGATTTGTTGACATAAAATAGATGAAGAGTACGTTACCATTAGATATCAAATGTAAGTAGATTTCCAAGAGAATAAGGTTATATTTAATTTATCATGTTTGATTCCAGGATTCGCTTCCTTTTCCTCAGAAAATGCATTTTACTGGTTTATGAAGACGTTTATTGTAACAGGGTTGCACTGCTTACAATTTATCATGTTTTTATGATACTTTAGGTGTAGTAATGCAAGTGTTTTGTTTTTAAAATTCTATTTTCCAACTTTCTTGACTTTCTTCTGCTCACTGTACTGCACAGACTCACAATATTAATTGATTTGTTTTTGAAAGAATCCAAGTTTTAGTACAATTCTACAATTGACAGCAACCTGCTACTTTAAAATTATTACAACGAAAAAGAAACATCTTGACCTTTATTTGGTATCATGCGGTCTTTATTCATGTATTGTCATTTATACAAATACTGATTTGAAAGTGAATTCTCTCATAGTGACATGGCTTACTCTTTTCATGATAATGGCAACCGACCTGTTTGGATTACAAATATCAACCTTCACTTTAATACTGTTTTTATACAATTCTTAGCACCATATTGGTATAATGTATCAATACACTGATACATTTAGAACTAAATTTCACATGGAAGAACTCGACCTCTTTTATGTTATTATGAGTTTCCATTACTAATCCATTTCAAAGCAATTATTTTCATGAAAAGTTGTGGATGTCAAAGCATACCAGTCTGCAATGTAGGTCCAAGGCACTAGTGAAAGTTACCATGATGAGTATCCAAATCATTGCATCAACATACTGTCTCATGTGCTTTAGAAGATTAGAATTCTTCACACAGAGTTACTTATGATTATCAAATTATGCTTACCTCAAGGGGGCTCTTTGCCTCTTAACCAGTAAAGTATGGAAACACATTAAACAAGAATCATATGATAAGTGTATGACAATGGTCCACAGAACACCTGTAACAATGCTGTAAAACCGATCCCAAAATATAACTACTTTATATGATTATCACAGTTTCACTTTCTTTTTGGGCCATTTCAATTCCTCTGCTCCCTGTCTCAAAACTCTTACTGTTTCCAAAGAAGATTGACAAGCACAGTTAGAATGACACTGGGACAAAGTAATTTATAATTACATGAGTGATAACATTGAACTTTCTCATAATCGTAACATATTGTAAACATGTCACATGTAGGAATATTGTAACAAATGCCGGACTCATTAGAAAACAGAACCTGTCAAAATGAACCAGGATAACAATGGGTGTTTATCAAAAAGAAGATTGCTTGTGCAATTCTTTTTAACAATTACTGCCATTACTGTAATCATATTTGTCATTCTAGACATATCATGTCAGGCCGAAATTATTCCAATGCAAACTTTGTCTTCCATAGAAACAGCTTAGAGGGTCTTCCTATACTGCCCGTGAGGGTCCTGATTCAACCAATTAAAAAAACTGGAACTACATTGTTTAAGACTTGAATGGTTTGTTGAACCATTTTGGAAACTCATATCTTTTCAACAAATCATAGAGAAAAATTAAGTTTGGAAAGTTGAAATTAATGCTTCTAGGCACTAGTTATACTTTGAATAACACCTTACCCTATCCATAAACATTGGGACAGAAAGGTACGATAAACAATTTGGTGGAACCAGCATGATTGGTATATTATCAGCTCCATCCTCTCCTCAGCAGTGCCCAGCACCCCTTTCAGAGCCTGCTGGTCTGTCGCCTCCAGGCTGACATGGGGGCATCAGGGGAGGTGGTGGCCAGATGCTGGAGCAGGCTGCTTGGCCTCCAGTGCATGGAGTTGGCTGCATGAAAACAACAAAATTAATACAAGTTAAAAGACAGGTTTAGGATGAGAGCATAATCTATTGAAACAGCAGCACATGGACAAATGCAGCGCAAAGGTATAAAAGATTGTTAGACAGCATCCCCACAATAGTTGAAGAGTTGATCATAAACCTTTTGGATGATTTAACTGTTATGCCCAATGATATCCATATTTAAATAGTTTAGGCAAAATATGATACACATTATTTTCAACTAACTATGGAAACAAGAAAGGGCTCTCTGTTTGAGAATAAACAGTTCACTGCTTATATTCTATTCAAATATACATAAAAATAAATCATCTAAATCTTTTTGATTATTTCAAAGTACCTCTACTACATTAGTAAGTTTACTTATGAAAACTACATTCATCCCATTAAATTTTTAATGAAATTGCAATAATATAACGGAACTGCATGTATCACAACATTCAGCCCTGACATAGATTCAACCTTTTTTTTCCTAATATATAGGCAAGTATATTTTCATTTCCAAAAATCATTTAATAAAAATTAGCATGTCATAAAAAACTAAATGTTTTGACAAAAATCAAGTTACAGAATATTTTTTGGGAGGAAATATTAAATTGTCGTTGTCTTTACTTTTGTTTTCAGCACTGAGGGTTGCCACGTTTTTGGAAGCATATACTTACGGAACAGTTTGTAATATTTGGTGACTTTATTATAGACCTCCCTCAGCCCAACCTGGCTGGCATAGAACATGGGACCTCCTGTTTGACGGGGCCAGCCATAACCCAGTAAGCTGAAATGAGACAGAGTAGGAGGCACTAGATGATGCTTGGCAAACAAACCTTATTGAAGAATAGCTTCTTGTGTCAATGGAGGTTTAACAATAAATATATAAATTCTTATCATCTTTATCTTTATATGTTTCTAAGAGAAATTATTGATTTATACCATGCATAAAACTATTTGCCTAGTATATTCTTTATGATATGTGAAGAAACCGTAAACTTTAGGTATATAAAATGCTAAATTCATGGGAATGGCAGTATGCAATTTAATTTGATAAACTTTTGAACTAGTGAAACATTAATGACACTTTTATAGGGTCACAAGACCATAGAAGAAAGACTATGCTCTACTGACATGATGGTGTCGATGTCCTCAGGCTTAGAGGCCTTCCCCTCCTCCAGCACTTTGAAGCCCTCGTTAATCAGGGCATACATGCAACGCTCTAGCACCTCCTGTAGGGAGAAAGAATTAACATCATTCAGGGTATGTCCTACTTCCAGACCACACGAATGGTTAAAAAACATGTTCAAACCAAGCCCATGGACATACAGACTGGGTAGAGATAAAATCTCTATAATCTTACATAGTTAGATTGACTAAAATTGAAGGAATGCATCCAATTTACTAAATATTTTTTAGCCATAGATACACCTCAAAATATTGCCTTTTCAATGTTGCCTGGTTGAAAATATTGTGTTAAGGGTGTTTTGGACTGGTTTTTGAATAATCAGAATACATGATTTTCTTGACCTGCCTGTCTACCCCTGGGACTAACACAAAAGTTTCACTTCATTAATATTGTTAACATCTGACCTGTTTGGGTATCTGTCGGCGATGTATACCCTTCTCCTTACAGAAGGCAGTTATGATGTCAGTCACTTCTGGGTCCACAGTGGCATCCTTAGCCCCTGGCCTTGAGTACTTGTACCACCCCTTTCCTTCAATAGCATTTAAACAAGTCAGTGTTTAGCACTAAATTTGTTCACAGATTCCTTTACCAGGACCCCTTGATTCTCAACCAGGAGTACTTGTACCATCCTTTCAGCAATAGCATTTGTAAGTCAGCATTAAAGAGTTATCTATATGCATGGAATGACCTTGTTCATATATTGGGCCGGCATAGGTATTCATAAAATAAATATATTCAATTATTGCACTGATATCAAACAGAAGGTGTGAAAAGAATGATATGAGTGAAAACTGTAATGCAGAACATCAAAGAGATTATACCAACAAATGTAGGAAATGTAGTTCATAGACCCAAGCCCTTCCCTGTTATAAGTCGCCATAAGTCAACTCAAAGTTGAGTTTTGACAGTACATTATATAGCACAATCCTGCATCCACAGATTTAGTCATGAAAATAGGTGAAATTAAGATGTTACTTGACTTTTGTTGGGTTCATTTCCCAAGGAGAATTACATCAACACAAGTAGTGACCTACTAGCTATTGTAATAGGCAAAATCAATTGGTTTGAAAAAGATTCCTACAGGTCAAGTTTAAGAATGTTGGGATCAATGTAACTATGGGATGGTTCACTGTGCAATCTCAAGAGAATAGTGTGTTAATTATATCCCTACTCACTACATACCAGTCTTCCTGCCCAGACGGCCACGCTCGTAGAGTAAGTCAGTGATGGGACTATTCCGTTTGCCACCCAGGGTTAGGGCCCTTGGGTCATAGGGAATGCCTCTAGCCTTACACAACTCCTTCTTGATGTTCACTCCTATGTCTATACCTGAATACATAGGAGAGAATGGGACTGAACGCAATTTTTGATGATTATCTGGTGATTATCTGGTCAACCACAAATTCACCTGGATATGTGTGTACAAGATCTATACCAATCAGCCAAATGCTGAACACTGTACAATATGAAGGTATTTGATAACAATGAATAACAAATATATTCTTAGTTTTGTAGAATAATAGCATTACAAATCACCCTCAGATTAAAAATGTAATAGGCTGTGCATTCTTCAAGTTGTTTTTTTACCCAGTCAGTCAGATTTGACTGATATCCTCTGACTTCCTCTACAAGGGTACACGTACAAGATAAATTAGTTACACAAAAAAATGTACCTAAAATATGGTTACATAGTGAAATCTAATAAGAGGCTAGAATGAATGAATAAAAGCTAATAAAGAAGCAAAAGAGCTACAAAATTCCACTCATGCATGAGCGATGGTCGTCCCTCAATAAACTCAAGGCCTTCCTACAACAAGAAGGATATAATATGGGCTTTGAGAAGTGATCACCACCACCACTCCTGCTGTCACACACAACTCAGGGAGGTACCCAGTACTGAATGACCTATCACTCAGCCACCTGGACCTGCCCACCTGCAGGTGACAGTGGAGTTCCTTATGTGGAGGGGTGAGGGTTGATTGGCTCAAGTAGTGGTTATGCAACCCACTTCTGGCTTCTCAAACTGCCTGACTCTAACAACCATTGTAGGACAATGCCCTTCAACAGCTGAATATGAGATTGTGTAACCGGTCATTGAGAACAAAGAGAATTAAATGGTTAAAGACATGACTGATTGAGGGAGTCCCCACCAATAGCTACAATACTACATAGATATAACAAGGGACTCCCAAAAAAGGAGGAAAATATTGACTCACCAGAGAGGTCACCAACTTTAAGAGGTCCCATGGGAAAGCCGAAGTCCTCCATTGTAGCATCCACCTCATGGGGCAGCAGGCCCTCCTCCACCATGAACCGAGCCTGGTAAGATGGGAACAGGGATTGTTGATACATATATAAGGGGATTCACAGGCCTGGGGATGTGAAAACAGGGTTCTTTGATACATATGTACAACAATTAACAGCTGTTTTTGTGCCAAGGTACATTGGAACAAGGGTCATTGATCTATATCTTTTGGGGTTTACCATTGTTTTGGTGCTTGGGGATATGATCTTTGAGGTAAGATATTGATATTTTTATCACTTGGGTAGAGGGGGCCTCTTAGGACATAGGAAAAGTTATAATTGAGGATTTTGGGGATTTACAATTGTATTAATGCCCACTGAATTTGGAAAAGGCATAATTGATTTGCATACATCAGGGGATTTACAGCAATGTTATTAGTCAATGGCTAGATGCATATTAAATTAGACATAAAAAGTTAACTTAAACAAAACAATAAACTTGTGGTCATTGTTTGGAATTGGTGTAGCAGTCTGAGGACTGCATTAGCAAGAGGCTATATTGCATTTGAAAGTCGTTACAAGGGTTAACATCAAATTGGTATCAAATTCTCTTTCAAATGAAATGTAGCATGCATTCATTCCTGTCACATTCCTAAGAAAAATTTGAATTATATCTAGTAATTGGTTTCAATGTCAGAATTGTCTAGTGGAATACAAGCTTCATACACTCCCTTATCATTTGCATGGTTTCTGTTATGACAATGTTGCTAAAATATTTCTGTTGCCTTAACTTTAATTTGAGGCTTATAAAGTCCAAAAAGGGCTGTAGTCATTGACAAAAATGGAAAAGACATTAGAATATAATATGATACATGTTTACCCTTGTGATCCCAGGGTAAGTGATTTTAGAACAATACTCTTATGACATATACATAGAAATCTTTCCTATTTTTGTCTGTGACTAAATCAAACTTGTTGCAATATTGCAAGTTATTTGAGAAGCATCACAGGCTTCCATGAAAATATTCTCTTTTTTTTCTTTTTTTTTACTCTTATGACATACTATTTTTCACATTTCATATTCATTGGTAATTATTTAGTTTTAACATTGTAGCTTTGTATAAAAAAATTTATAAAGTCTAACAAATACATTATATTACAGATGTGTTCCCAGTTTATATATACTCACTTCAATATTAAAGGGTCCAAACATTCTGTTGCCAACAAATCCATGGCAGTTCCCAACCAATGCAGGCACCTAGATATTAAAAGTATGATAAACGGGATATCAACTGATTATCTTTATGAACACATGTTCCTGCAGAAGTCTTGATCATATCATTAGAGACCTTTGTTCCCAGAAGACAGGCCTTAAAATATTAACAGTCACACTCAATTCAATCTTTCATTTAGGTTAAATGGATAAATTATATTCTTAAATCTAGAGACTATGAACCTGTACACACTCAATACAGTGCTGCATTTCAACATAAACCATGTTTTTATAAGCATATAATATGTGTACATTGAAAACAGAGGCCTTATTGTGAACCCACACTTGATCTTGCTTGCACCAAGATAGCGTGACTGACAATGATAATAATCAGACCCATGATGGTCCATTCTTCATGATCTGGTTATTTGTTTTACATCTATATGATCAATTTATATAACAAAAATGTGCACACACATTTTCGGAATTATCAGTCCTCCATCCCTAGCCCACATGAACTATAGTAAAGGTTATAGTGTGTAGCATTCACTATTTTGGTCCTATAAAGTAATGCCTTGTGTCATCTGTCATTCATTTTTTATTGGTTATTGGCTATGCTAATGATCATATAATTAGCCTAAATCTATAATGTTCAATGAATGTTCAGCCCTATTTGAGGTAAACCTTTAATACCTTGTGTAATAATACTGAAAACCATGAATAATATCTTTAAAACATTTTGTTTTACCTTTCCTATTTTGGTAGCGAAGGCGAAGCAGGTGGCGATTGTCTGTGGGGAGGTGTGGTCACTCCTGACCACCTCCAGCACCTTCATGTAGTAAGCTGGGACAAAGAAGTGGGCCCCAATCACCCGTTCAGGCCGGGAGGTGGCACTGGCAATCTGGGCAATGATACATACATGTTAGGGAGTTTCAGGTACTCCAAGGACAGATATGACCATTTGATTACTCAGTATTCACTGTGATTGGCCAGATCAAAGAAAGTGGTTTCTGAGCCTCCTTCTAAGTATGATTAACAGGGGCCTTTGTCATAACAACTGACTTATACAGAGATTTAAGGTTTTTTCTTAATGGAAACATATTGGAGGTTTGGAAAAGGTTTTCCATGAAGAAAATCTGTTAGGGTATCAAACTACTGTACCTTATGAATTGCAATCTTCCTATTCACTCCTGATTAAACAATCATGTATTCTAGTATTTATTGTAGGCCTTGACAAACAGTTCTATTCAGCTATCAGTTACATATAATCTGGATAGTTTTATCAAGTAGCATAGATATAACTCATAATGTAGTTATGATACAGATCTGTTGTTTTGCTAACCTCATCAATGCTCAGGGAGGAGGTGTTGGAGCACAGCAGGGCATCCGGCTTACACACACGGTCTAGCTCCGAGAAGATCTTCTTCTTCAATGCCATGTTCTCAAAGACAGCTTCTATTACCTAGAACATGAAGATGTTGAAATATATAATGGTTGGATTTTTCTTGAGACAGTTGATTTAGTTTATATAAGGTAAATTGTTGTCTTGACCAAAGAAACTAATCAAATCAACTGATATCTTTTATCATGGAGTGAATCAATACTGGTTGCATTGAAAACATCAGATGTGATCATCACTTACCTTTTGATATTGAAGTTCTACTACTTTATTACATTCTGTATATAACAATGTTAACTTTGTATGTATTGATGTAATTGGTCTCATGAGACACTATTTCATGTGAATGATTTACCAGAAGTGATCTGTTGGTAGCAAAACAAGGCTAGAATCACCAACTACATAAAAAACTAGTATCGCGAACTACGTAAGATGCTACACATTGTTGGTAAAACTGATTTGTCAAAATATTGACCATGATGCACTTTCATGTGAACTGAAACAGTCATGTAAAATCAAAGGGTAATCTACATTCAGGAGATTTTACACCAAGTCCTAGTTAGAGCTGTATTGCCCTGGAGGGTGATAATGTGTTTCTGTGTATGCTTATGTCAAATGTTGTGTTGTCTCTAAAATATATTAACATTCGCAGTGTACTTGATTAAGTTCTAACTGCAGGTACCAATCAGCCCCAGTTTGCACACACCTATGTCTTGGGCTAATGCCCTCAACAGTTTGTGCAAACCAGGACAATGATACTTGCTTCATACCACCTTGGTCTGCATTATGTATACTTATTATTCCTCATATCCTTACCAGGTCAACATGTCCTAGGTCGCCATAGTTAGTGGTAGGGGTGAGCAGGGACAGGAGATAGTCGGCCTGCTGTGATGTCACCAGCCCCAGCCTTACACTGCCTGCATACAGCTTCTTGATGTTCTCCACACCAGCGTCCAGGAACTGAGTCATTGTTATATCATAATTATGTTTTTATAATATGATATGATATAATGTGTGAATCTGTAACTCCCATACTCATCTACCATTGCTCCTCAACCTTCATAATATTATCTGTTTTGATATATATTAACTGGATGAAAATATTAATGAACCCAATTGAAACCCATTGATAACAGTGATGTTTATGAACTGCCATATTCTGACTTCATGTTAGATATTTAACTGGATAATCTTCTTTCATTTTTTAGTAATGATTTATGGTGGGAAGGTATCTCGTTGTTACTGAATAAAGGATTGTCTCAATAATTTCTTTCTACCTCATTTATTTGCCTTACAGTAGAAAAAATTCTAGAAATGTTTCAGAATAATTAGATCCATATATTCATCACTGACATAATTGTGAGCCATATTATTCAATATCACTTTGAATGACATGTTATTAATATATATCAGTATTAGTGATGAAGATCTGTTAAAAGTCTGCATGTTCTTACCTTTTGGTTCTGCTCGACCAGAGTCACAGGGATCATGGCATTCAGCATTGCCATAGCAATACCTGAACCCATTGTCCCTCCACCAATCACAGCCCCCGTCTTAAATGGCTTTGGTTTGACCGTCTTGAAGCTGGCACCACCAGGGATCTCCCACTATTTGGACACAGATTTAGTTGATTGTAAAATGTGATACAATCTTTCATTTAACAATTATGGACTTTTGTTGGACTATTTTAATAATTAGGCATTTCCAAGGCTGCACTCCCTTATTGTTTCTCCCAATCTAAGAGCATAGATTCATAACCTTGTTCATTCAACCAATCAGAAAGATCGGAAAAATATGGAAGCCCAGTATTTCTATAGGGGCCTAACATACAAACAACAACTATTCAATAACATTAATGCGTCTGGAATGTACCTGTACTCTTTAAAAATGTAATTAAGAAACCTTAATTAACTTTATCATGTATGGGGTCTGCCTATGCATTATAGTCTCACCTTGGAAGCAGCTCTCTGGGCGAAGAAGGCATACTGCAGTGCACGTGCCTGATCAGACACAAAGAGGTCTGCAAACAGCTCTTGTTCCCGCTTGATGCCCGCTTTGAAAGTGGGACATGTGACGCTACCTGCCGCTGCTTGGATTGCACTCTGAGGAAGGAACAGAAATCTAAATTAGTATTTCAAGTGGTCAACCATTTGCTACAAAGGTCATTAGCCTAGTTACGATGACACAAAAACCCAAGTGTGTACATTCAATTCTTAAACAATTATACAATTCTAGTTTAAACATTGCAAAATTGATAATTGCATTAACACTATTTTAGAAAGGTATACTGAAATCATGCCCCTAGATATTGTAGTGAGTACACTCACTTTTGGGGCTAGCTACACCCCTGAAGTCCACTCTATGGGTCTTATACAGTTAGTATTGTATAAACAAGAAGATATATGGTATATGATTTTTAAGAACATTCTTCTTTATCAATACGACATTGTTCTTTTGCTTTTGGTTCCCTTTTAGTTATAAAATCAACCATAACTCATAAATCCACAATGAAATTGGGTTTCATTATACTACTACCAATGGAACCTGCTGCAAACCCCTTCCCACCACTTACATTATTTCTTTTCTGTTTGCCCAGAGAATAATTATGACTGTGGTAAATCATTCATGTCCTCTAAAAATGTTTACTTGCTTGTTGGGAGACATGTGCTCATTAAAAAATACATTGTTGACCATTTACATAGTTGTAAGTCATGGGAATAGGAAGACTGATTGCATGCTTATCACTCCCAACCCCAAACTGTATGAAATACTATCTGCAAACAACTTATCAGATAAAACACACAAAGAACTGTATTTGTGGACTCAAGCTTTACAATTTATGACATAATCGTGAGGTAGAGCTAATTGATTATCCCATAATAGTTAACTGACGGATCATTATATGTTTGCAAACAGTTATGGGTGGAGTAAAGAGAAGACTTACCAGGGGTGCCTGCAGTCCTCGGTATTTCCTTTTAGCTTTCTTTAGGGCCTCTTAGAATGTACAAAGCAATAGAATAATAATAAGATTTTGATGAGAAAGTTCCTATTACATCATTTATAACAGGAGATGTTTGTAACATAACAATAATGAATGTTACTGAGAACATAAAAGAGCAAGCTTCAGAAAACCTTTTCAATTTATGGTGGAATAAATTCATTTATTGATCTGAAGACTATGCACTTTCAAATACCACAAGGTCTCTACACTACAATTCAGATCTAGTAAGGTTCATACTGGACTGTAGATACTACGTTGTAAATTGAGAAATCCTTGACACAATCTCTTGGAAAGGGATTAATCATAGTTCATAAAGCACATACCGCCAATGATAGAGTCATAGTTGGCAGCATCGGGGACAGAACGTTGACTTGTGACCCGGCCACTGAGGGAGCTCCCAATCACAGATCGAGCCATTTTAATGCCCTCCACCTTTGCGCCCTTACCCTCCACCAGCTGCAAAAATAATATACATTAGTTAGATAAAAACAGAACTAAAAAAGATGCAGATCCAGGTAAGCATCCTTTACAGGACAATATTGTGCTGGCAGTTGATTAGAGGCAGTAACTCCCAATATTGATTTGTGATTTTGCCAATTCAAAGCTAGTCCAATATTGACCATATGTTGCATACAATTACAAATGATATCAAATGCCCTTTTGAATAATATGTTTGGTGTGCATCAATAAAAACTGGCTTCAGGACTAATGACCATGTATGTGTGATTCTAAGAGAAATATCCTCTCAAAAGATAATTAATGTTCTTTCACAGGTTTAAAAGATTTTAAAGATTTAAAGATTTAAAGTGTATTCTCAAAGTCCCATGGTCTTCACAGTGAGACTCTGTTTGGTCAATCTTTAATCAAGGAAGAATAGATGGGGGAGGGGGGGGTGGTGGAAATTGTTGATGTTAATTAGCCAATATTAACCTACAAGCATACCAACTACAGGGAATGGCTCCTACAAGACTGACCTTGTCAATAAGCCCTATGCTGAGGGCTTCCTTGGCCCTGACATGCCTCCCAGTGGTGATGATGTCAATGGCCTTCTCCAGCCCCACCAGGCGGGGCAGTCTTTGTGTCCCACCCAGCCCAGGAAGTATCCCTATCAGTACTTCAGGAAGGCCCAGCCTGCAATAATCAAGCAATTTCATAAAAAAAACGTATTATGTTATGATCAGCACCTCAGGCAGCCCAAGTCTGAAATACTGAAGCCCCATACACACTAAGCAAAGTTTACAGAACCGGCCGACGGATTGACACTAAAATCGGCCGATTCCTATGATCGCCTGTAGGTACACCATATTAAAATGTATATGTTTGACCTGAATTGGGGCTAAAGTCGGCTCATTCTATCTTTGAAATTGGCTGGTTTTTGCACCGATGGGTCGGCCGACTGTGTAAAAATTGCCTAGTGGGTATGGCGTTTAATTGCTTTAATTAGCACCTTATAATTACTACCTCCAGTAGTCTGAGTCTGAAACATCAAATACTGTTAACACTTTATATTATAATTTTGTTAAGATCAGCACTTGAACAGGCCCAGTCTATTTCTTTGTCAAATTCTATGAATATAGATTGCTAAGGATTTCAGAAAAGCATAAAATAGTTAACATTGACTCATGATTAAGGGTCAAAATATTGCCTAAATATCTAGAGTGACCCTTTTTGAAACAGTTTGTTTCTTCATTGAATTTCTTACATACTTAATTTCTTTGTTTTCTGAGAGTGAAAGGTTATTTGCATGTTATTTCAAAATGTATACATTTGTTCAATGACTATTGATATTCCTAAAATTCTTTGTTGGAAACAGATCTTTACTTAAAATTTATATAAAGCTAGTAATAACTGAATGATCAAAATCTAATGAACTCAAAAGCTGTAATGAACTGTCACAAATGTATAAACATCTAGAAATCATAGGCACAATACATTTTTTTATATATATAAAGTCAGCCTTAAAGTTAAATGATGTGGAAATTACCTCTAAACATTACTCCCAAGGTGCCAACCAAGACTTTTATCATCATAGGGATGGACAGTCCCCACTTTTTCTTATGGTAAGCTTGAACAAAAACACCTTTTCCTGGACGGTTGGCCCTAGCTAATGGATATTTCATTTAGATCTAGGTTACTGTTAACAGATGTTGGAAGAGACATCTATCCTCATATCAAACTCTATTAGTGGTTGAACAACAATCACCAATAGTCTCATTTCCTCATGTTGAACTGTCCCCCAAAAAAACTTTTTTTTAACAACATTATTTTGAAAACACTTGACAACTGTATAGCTCTTCAATTTGTGAAAGCAGTGGAAAGACCTATCTCCTGACTTTACGATGTCTACTTGCGTAATTATGTCTAGCTGTACACAAGGTCCAGGGGCCGCCATTGTAGATTAGATTAGCAGATTAGAGGATTGCCTTGGTTGTATGACCTTCTTATCATGGACACCAAAGTACACTTATAATATAGGAAAACAGTCCCAATAGCTTTAGTAGTGGATTGCTTGTATCTCTTATATCAGGTTATTGTATGCTATAACCTGATGATTATAATTCCCTACCTTCCCCCATCTTCTCTGTTGCTAAATGATTTTATAGGTATCTATTTTTCCTATTTTAATCCTTCTTTACCCTTATTTCTTCAATGGTCATGGACAGCTGACTATAAAAACTGACAGTCATCCTGTAGTTAGAACTAAGGGTAGCTTAAGCCCCCAAGTCCATCTCACCCCTTACATTGTTGATCTGACCCCTTACCTGGCCGACTTGACTGCCACCCTGTAGTGAGAACTGAGTGCTAGTTCCAGCCCACCACCCAGAGCTGTGCCATGGATAGCTGCAACCACAGGTTTACGGGAACCCTCTATCACATCATCCACTCGTTCTTCTAAACCAGTTCCACCTAGTTAAACAGACAGAAACAAAATGCAAATTGTTTAGCATTTCATTGAATTCTATTCAATTGTTTTGACACATTTTCCATTAAACTGAACATAGATGGACATCCCTCTATGTATCTTTAATTAGATATTTTGTCACATTTCATGAGTACACAATGATGTTCAGTCAACCAACGATGATTCTATATTCTTTTTTGAATGCTGTGACACTGAGATGCATGGATTGTGCCTCTGAAATAATAGGTTATCATGATTGCTATTTTTATCAATTGTTTGAAGTCATGGACAAATTAGATATACTGAAAAATTGTGTTTTTAGTTTTTAATCAGTTTCTTATCAGCCAAAGATAAGAAATTATCATTCAACAATCACAACTATTTTTTGCCATATATATTCCATTATACATTGCAACGTTGCAATAGAATGAGTTATGATTAGGTATGTTATTAAAAGGGTATTCAATGATGTATTACTCAAGATTATGCTTTCAATATTGAGGTATATAGGCCTATTAAAAGATAGTGTCCCATATTGGCCGTTGAGAGGTATTGTCTATCCGTAAGAGGTTATAATGTAGAATAGTGCAGCCAGACTTATACTATACACTTGTATTTGTATTCACCTGCAAGATGATATTAGCAATATCTAGATAAAACAATTGCAAAACTATTAGGTATCATGCATCTATTGCAGATAAAAATCATATTTCAACAATACACTGAGACAGAGGAATTAAGCATTAAAAATGTCCAAACCTTGTTTCCTTCGGGTAGAGAATTCCTTGACATCGGCCCCAGCACTGAACTGCCGCCCCTTGCCACACAGCACGATGGCCTTGATGGCGGGACTGGTGTTGGCCTTGTGGATCCCACTAATGATCTGTGAGCGCACCAATGTACTGAAGGGAGGAAGTAATATTATGTTTCACCCTTAAAAAGTTATTATTGTTAATATTATGTGTATCATTAAAAAATAGAACACATCAAATAAATTATCAAATGGAAAATTTCATTTAAATTACAGAGATGTTTTTAAAGAGGATTAACAATAATACAGGACATCTGATTTACACCAAGCTAGATAGATCTAAAGGAAAATATTGGAAATATTATCAAAGCATCAGATTTTGGAATTTGGACAATTCAGCGGAACAATTTGTGGTTATTTGCAATTGCCTACCTTAGGGCATTGACAGGAGGGTGGTCAATTTCTATAATGGCTATGTCCCCGAGCTCAACGTAATCCACCAGGGCTGACATATCTGAGGAAGACAGGTCAGTTTGAATGTGGATGTGTGTTTATAAATACGTTCATTATACACACATAATAATATATGGTCAACTCTCAAAAAAACCGACCAAGTCCGTTTTTTAGCCTATTTCAAGGCTACCGGTGTCAATTTTCATCGTATGATGGTTTTTATGGTACCAAATTATGCGGATTTGCAAGCTCTATCTTGCGCATACCACTTTTACTATTATAGAATAAAAAATAAATACACCAGCCCCAAAAAACATCATTTTTCTGTCAAATTTCCCCCAAAATAGTTTTATTTTTAAAATAAATCATTCTGGCATTTTTTATAACCATATTTGCCGATAACCAAGTGATATTTTTTACATCCCTTATGTGTTACTGTATTATTTTAAGTGTTTTACACATTTATTTGACTAATATTTTTTTATACAGAGCGACACAGAACTTTGGGGTAGCCATTTCGTAACCGTGTCAAAACATTACAATAACCTAATCTGGAGAAATATATTTTAAGAAATAGCTACCTGTCATATTATATTTAAATACCCATGGAACTTGCATATTTGAAAATAAAAATGCTTTATGGTAGTAATATTAAATAGACTCATGAGAAGGTCCCAAATTCATCTAAATCGGTGTTGTGTAGGTAAACCCGTAACCGTGTCAAAACATGTTATTTTAGTGCCATTTTCACATGCTTTAATATTAGTGAAAGACTTTTTGGTATAATGTGCAGCCATATGGGTATGAAATGGCATAATATGAATCTAATTATTATTTGTGTGCTAAGTAGACTATATTGGCACTAATGTGGCGTCATAATCGTTTCGTCACCGTGTCAAAAAACGTAACCGTGTCAAAACATTGACAAGGCGGGAAAACTGACACGCCGGTGGCGCCGTCTGGTGTTTTACGCGAAAGATATGGGTCCAAACCGGAAGAGGGGGTTGTCTTCGACCGAGACGCTGATAGGACGTACGTAAGGTGAGCAATTCCCGACTTTTTTTTGCATTTTAACTGAAAATATGCATGCGAATGACTGTCAAAGTTTGTTATTACGGTCTAGTGCACACAGTAGAAGTCATAGATAGCTGTCAAAACTTTCAGGAAAGTGTCACGGCGTAATAAAGATGAAATTCCAAATCGCGCGTTATGGTTTCGGCGCCTTAGGAGCAAAATTTCAAACGCCGTAATGTTCAATGTCATGTTTTGACATGGATACGTTTTTTTTGACACGGTGACGTGTCAAAACATGTCATTTTCTACTCTATGTATACCCATAAAGTTCGGGTACACATTATTGTGTGTTTATAGTACGTTTCGACCAGTTCCAAAGCTATTTTCAACCTATCATTTTCGCGCCTCCTCTTGAATATTCCGTCGTAAATTCTGTACAACATGATAATTTATATGATATTTCTGGTCATTTATCATTACAAATATAAAAAAATAAGCTCCCATAGACAAGTCTATACTAAAATATGACAGTACTATGTCATACATTTAAAATCATAATACAAATAATATAAAAAAACATTGCTGTTTTTACAGTGACCCCCACCTTAATCTATGTGTTTACACGCGTAACCGTGTCAAAACGCGTGTCAAAACATGTCAAAACCTATGTTTATATCATTTAATTTACCTTTTTTAAATGTTTTTATCCTAATCTAAGTGTAATTTATTGTCTCCAGCTACACACGATGTCTGACGGTAGTCTTTCGGACGAGGTAGACCCCTCAGCCCAGAGGAGAGGCGACCTGAAAATGTTCAACAAGTACCAGCGCTTCCGATATCACGAACGTATGGACGACGAGGAATACCGCCAGGACCAGCTTGCCAAAAAACGCAGTAGGGAGAAAGTGAGTAAAATACATTAGCTATCATGCTGTACACATGTCTACACTTGTTAATGTATCTAGTTAATATTGATACACCACCGATTATCTTTCCAATAATTATGTCTATATATCAAGGCTTATTGTGGATCTACTAGTAACAGACTCAAACTTAATGTCTATCATTGTCCTTCTCCTACTAAATCCCCATACCCACTATGCAACTTTTACACAGTTGGGCAACAAGTCTGTGCTAAAATTGGCTGATATCTATGATCTGCTGTAACTATATACCATAAACATAGTCCAAAAAAAATCAATATCACTTTCATATATTTCTTACAGCGACGACGAGCCAAGCTGAAGCACCACCCGATCGAAAGGGATGAGCAGTGGGTTTCCGATGAGAAGGAGAGGAAGAAGGGCAACAGTTATGACTGCCGGGTGAGGAAGAAAGGTCAGTATCTAAGTATTTCTAAATTTAAAACCGTGTCAAAACCGTGTCAAAACAATAAAGTTCTGTGGGATAACATGAATAGAACCAATTAGAAGTGCCTAATACTGCTATATACTCATATAAATAACCATGTCAAAACTAAACCTTAAACCAGAAAGCTAGCACTACATATTTTATGTAATGTATAAATTTTACATAATTCCCTGCAGTAAAAAAGAGGCTGGCGAAGGCAGCTGCGTCTGGACAGACCCCCCCAAGCGTTTCTACCCCTTCTAGAAGAACGCGCAGCAGAGGTCCTGCGGATCCAGATGGAGTAGTAGGTGTCACCACACGGAAAAGAACGACTCGTACCTGTGCTGTGTCCTCCGAGGCCGCCCCTCCATCCCCGTCCACTACTTCTCCACAGGAAAGGTAACTATAATACTGCGATGATTAGTACTCTGTACTTTATCTATATAGTTCTTATTCAGTTCTGTGTGTAATTTGTAAACAGAATTTTCTATAATTCTATTTTACTACTTGAAGTTAATTATTTCCTGACATATTCATTTTAAATTGTGTCATTCAAATTATTATTGTTATTGTTATTGTTAGAATTGTGTTATTCTTTCGTTTTGTTTGAATTTAATATCGGTTATTCACAGCCATGCCGAAATGGAGCGCGAAATGGAAGAGAGGCAGTTGGCATACGATGCGGACACTGAGGAAGAGGAACCCCGCACAGATTCCCCTACGCGTCCAGATTGTGTTGAGGCATCGAAGCCCTCCCCTGAGTCCCCTAGTGAAGATTGTGCTATGCTCCCTGAGTCTCAATTTTATTCAGAGGAACAGCAGGCGCCCTCCCCCG
Organism: Lepidonotus clava; assembly: GCA_936440205.1. Lineage (NCBI taxonomy): Eukaryota > Metazoa > Annelida > Polychaeta > Phyllodocida > Polynoidae > Lepidonotus > Lepidonotus clava. Next base: position 45,942,964 of record OW387142.1, on the reverse strand, counting down.
AGTCCCCTAGTGAAGATTGTGCTATGCTCCCTGAGTCTCAATTTTATTCAGAGGAACAGCAGGCGCCCTCCCCCGAGTCCCCTAGTGAAGATTGTGCTATGCTGCCTGAGTCTCAATTTTATTCAGAGGAACAGCAGGCGCCCTCCCCCGAGTCCCCTAGTGAAGATTGTGCTATGCTGCCTGAGTCTCAATTTTATTCAGAGGAACAGCAGGCGCCCTCCCCCGAGTCCCCTAGTGAAGATTGTGCTATGCTCCCTGAGTCTCAATTTTCTTCAGAGGAAGAGCAGGCGCTGACGAAGAGCCTTGTTACACTGTTCCACGATCCCTCCCCCGAGTCCCCACAGCCCTCCCCTGAGTGCGAGCCTTCACCTGTGTCCCAAGATCCCTCCCCCCAGTCCCCACAGCCCTCCCCTGAGTGCGAGCCTTCACCTGTGTCCCAAGATCCCTCCCCCCAGTCCCCACAGCCCTCCCCTGAGTCCGATCCTTCACCTGTCTCCCAAGATCCCTCCCCCCAGTCCCCACAGCCCTCCCCTGAGTCCGATCCTTCACCTGTCTCCCAAGATCCCTCCCCCGAGTCCCCACAGCCCTCCCCTGAGTCCGATCCTTCACCTGTCTCCCAAGATCCCTCCCCCGAGTCCCCACAGCCCTCCCCTGAGTCCGATCCTTCACCTGTCTCCCAAGATCCCTCCCCCCAGTCCCCACAGCCCTCCCCTGAGTCCGATCCTTCACCTGTCTCCCAAGATCCCTCCCCCGAGTCCCCACAGCCCTCCCCTCAGTCCGATCCCTCACCTGTGTCCAAAGATACCTGCCCTGAGTCCGAGCCCTCCTCCACGTCACTCCCACCTGCCAAAGATATTGAGGCGTCACAGTCCCTAACATCGCAACCCATCAAGTGCCAGAAGAAGAAAGGTGCTACTGGTGCAAAGCGTGCACCTCGTCCTCGTCTCCCTAGAAAAAGGAAAAAGCAACCACTACAGATTGTAGACAAGGAAGATGATGCAGTTTCAATAGCTGACTCAGAGATAGGAAAACTTTTTTCCTGTCTCACAGATACTCTAGAATTAGAAGAAGTAGGGAGTGTTTCTGAAATGTTTCTCCCTTGCGGACCAGTATTCCCAAAACCAATACCCTCTCCAGAGCCCGAAGCCAGTTGTTCTTGGGAAAACTTTCACTATAATCTGAGAAGAAAGGGAAGGGGAAGGGGAAAGGGCAAGAAGCCTAAACTTTTTTGGGAGAGGCCCCAAACCACGTTTACAGACTCTGACTAGAAAGCAACACTTATTATAGTATGTATTTGTTCAGTGCAGATTGTTTTTATTTAATGTAACTCTATTGTGAAGTTCTCAGCGTCATCAGACGGACTTTTCATTTATACAAGTAACCGTGTCAAAACGTGTCAAAACATGTTGATTTCATTATTGGAGAGTAGTTCTAGTGTTTATAGCGTGTAATATTATTAAGTTAGGAAGCTATTACACTGGTGTAATACATTTAAAAAAGTATTCATATATATTTAAAGCATAAACTTTATTTCTGTACGAATTTTCAAATATAATGTCAAAACGTGTCAAAACATACAAAATCTACAAGTTCCGGTAAACTTAGCTTTCTTATTGAGAATATTTTAAAGTTCATTACTAAAGTATGCCATATGAGACTATTTAGAGATGTTATATCTATTAGAGAAGTATTAATGTCCTTTTTGTGTCACCGTGTCAAAACGTTCGAAAACGTGTCAAAACGTGTCAAAACATACGAAATCTACAAGTTTTGGTAAACTTAGCTTTCTTATTGAGAATATTTTAAAGTTCATTACTAAAGTATGCCATATGAGACTATTTAGAGATGTTACATGTATTAGATAAGTATTAATATGACTTTTGTGTCAAAACGTGTCAAAACGTGTCAAAACATACGAAATGTACAACTTTCGTTAAACTTAGCTTTCTTATTGAGAATATTTCAAAGTTCATTACTAAAGTATGCCATATGAGACTATTTAGAGATGTTACATGTATTAGATAAGTATTAATATCACTTTTGTGTCAAAACGTGTCAAAACGTGTCAAAACATACGAAATGTACAACTTTCGGTAAACTTAGGTTTGTTATTGAGAATATTTTAAAGTTCCTTACTAAAGCATGCCATATCCGACTATTTAGAGATGTTATATGTATTAGAAGAGTATTAATATTATTTTCCTTTACCATGTGAAAACAGTAGAGTATTATATTTCTCAGGACTCTTACTTAGAATTCTGTTAACGTCATTTCTAAAGGATGCCATATGAGAGTATTTAGACATGTTATATGTGTTAGAAGAGTATCACTATGACTTTTCATTGACCATGTCAAAACAGTATATTTATGAGAAAGAACTTGTTAATAAAGAAGAAATATATGGACGTTACATCTACTTATATGTTTTGTGTTTATGCGTTTTCATTTAGATAACACTCCTAAATATTCCGTATGCTATTTATAATTTTTAAATTAGGGAACAACTGTGTGTGCGCCTGCCAGCGTTCAGCCGGCTACCAGGGACCAGAAAGCTTCAGCGCCAACTCTCTCTAAAGGATGAAGAGATAGAGGAGAAGGAGAAAGAGCTGAAACGTCTCCGGACACTTCTCATAAAGCAAAGCGGCAAATTCTTTCAACCTGAGAAAGAGAACGGAAAGGCCCCCCCTGCTGAAAACATCAACGTAAACATCCCTGAGCAAGACAACACAAATGTCCCTCCTCTTGAAAACGTCCCTGCTTCTCCTCACAAACAGAAGCTAAATGGCCCTGCTCAAGGGAAGGAAGAAGAACCAACTGATATGCCCGACACACCTCCAACTCCTGAAATAACAGTTGATGAATTTGATGACGATTTCGTGAGGAAGGTAGATGTTCAACACCATGAAGAAGCCGCAGCAATTGTGGAAAATATCTTAAACAACCTTGTTGATAGAGTTACGCCAAAGATGATTTCCACTCCCAAAAGGGATGCCCTTGAGGTGCTAAAGGAAATGAACGTTACACCCACTGCAGAACGCCTCAAGGCTCTGCTGCCCATCACCTTGGCAGTCGATACCGTCCGAAAGGCACCTCACAAAGTTAAGAAATCTTTGTTTGGAAATGAAAACCCCCAGATGAGAGGTGTGGCTTCACGCGTTGGGAAAATCCTGAAGATTTCCCGTAGGCACATAAACGCATCAAATGTGTCCAAGAAAATAGGGGAAAGCCGGGCCCGTCTCATAAAGGAGAAGGTGCGGGAATTTCTCCGACGTGAGGACGTCTCGTCGGAGCTGCCTAGTAAACGTGATCAGGTCAAAGGCGAGGGACGGCACTGCCTGATGTTGACCATGGAGCAGTCCCATCAGCAGTTCATGAAGGAAAATCCCGAAATCCGTATTTCCGCCAGCCACTTCGCAAAACAGCGACCACCGAATGTTATGCTGATCAGGCACCAGACGCGGAAGCTTTGTTTGTGCCACAAGTGCACAAACATTACGTTAAAGGCACAGGCTTCCAAGTGCCTGCCCCGAAGCCCGAGGGGACTGGCCGACCTTACCAACAAGGAAATCAAGGAGAAGCTGCAAAATGTCAGAACCACTGTACGCTTCCGACAGTGGGTTCGGACAAGCGTTCAGTGGAAAGGGAAAGAAATAAAGAAAGTCAAGCTGTGTGATTTCTCCATGACATCCAACAGTTTCTGCACCAACCTTATGTTGGAGCTGGAAGGGGTCAGGCAGCACCTGAAGAGAGCGACGGCGCAATACACGCAGGTGAAGGTTCTCAAGAAGTCCATGGAACCCATGCTCGAAGCGACAGTCCAGATGGACTACTCGGAAAATTGGGCCGCCAAGTATGCCGAAGAAATTACCAGCGTCTACTATGATAAGGACCAGATTTCACTGCAGCCGATGGTGATTCATTACAGGGATGAAGCGGGAGATCTCCGAAAGAGCTCTTACATTGGTGTCACGTCAGTCGGGGCACACACTGTCCCGACCACGTACACGTTTGTAAAAGAGATGATGAATCTCCTCATCAAGCTCCTCCCTAACCTCGTTCAGGTCCACTTCATCACAGACAGTCCTAGTTCCCAGTACAGGAACAAAACCATCGTTGCCATGGTACGACAGTTTCCGATCTTGTTCGGTGGGATCAGGGCGTCGTGGACCTGGATGGAGGCTGGCCACGGCAAGGGGCCTTGCGACGGCGTAGGGGGGGCCCTCAAGAAGAAGGCAGACAACCTTGTCAAATCCGGCAAGGTCCTGAGGAGCATTACCGAGTTCGCTTCCGAAATAACAACATCTGGGATAAAAAGTATACTCGTCATGTCAAGCAAAGAAGAGATCAAGTCGGCAGAAACAGCAGTGAACGAGTGGGACAAAACGAAAGTTCCTGGCCTTATGGCAATGCACGCAGTTGTTGTGAAGGAAGACAGCACGTACTTCAGGGAAACAAGCTGCTTCGAGCCCTGCTGTAAAGTGGGGCTCGACTTCCCTCTGAACTGCCATGGATGGCGGAAAATCTTAGGTGGGAAGGAAGGGAAGAAGAGGGCAGTCAAGGAAACATCAGCTGTGAAAACAGCCCCAGTGACATCCGAAAAATCCTACAAGTCCATGAAACGCGTGTTGAGGAAGCTGAGGAAAAGGAAGGTGTCCTCCTACAAGGAGGCTGAGGAGGACGAGGAGGATGAGCCTTGTAGAAAGATCGTGAAAAGAGATGGAGCACAGCAGGACGCTGTGGGAAAGGAGGAGGACCAGGATGATCAGTCAGTGAAAGAGAAGGAGAAGGAAGCGGACGAGGATGATCAGCCCTTGATACACCTGAAGAAAGAAGAGTCAGTCGAACAGAAGGAGAAGGAAGCGGACGAGGATGATGAGCCCTTGATACACCTGAAGAAAGAACAATCAGTCGACCAGGATCAGAAGGAGGAGGACGAGGATGATGAGCCCTTAGTAAACATCAAGAAAGACCAGTCAGTCGACCAGGATCAGAAGGAGGAGGAGGAGGATGATCAGCCCTTGATACACCTGAAGAAAGAACAATCAGTCGATGAGGATGAGAAGGAGGAGGAGGAGGATGATCAGCCCTTGATACACCTGAAGAAAGAACAATCAGTCGATGAGGATGAGAAGCAGGAGGACGAGGATGATCAGCCCTTGATACACCTGAAGAAAGAAGAGTCAGTCGAACAGAAGGAGAAGGAAGCGGACGAGGATGATGAGCCCTTGATACACCTGAAGAAAGAACAATCAGTCGACCAGGATCAGAAGGAGGAGGACGAGGATGATGAGCCCTTAGTAAACATCAAGAAAGACCAGTCAGTCGACCAGGATCAGAAGGAGGAGGAGGAGGATGATCAGCCCTTGATACACCTGAAGAAAGAACAATCAGTCGATGAGGATGAGAAGGAGGAGGAGGAGGATGATCAGCCCTTGATACACCTGAAGAAAGAACAATCAGTTGATGAGGATGAAAAGCAGGAGGACGAGGATGATCAGCCATTGATACACCTGAAGAAAGAACAGTCAGTCGATGAGCATCAGAAGGAGGAGGACGAGGATGATCAGCCCTTAATAAACATCAAGAAAGAACAATCAGTCGACCAGGAACAGAAGGAGGAGGACGAGGATGATCAGCCCTTAGTAAACATCAAGAAAGAACTGTCAGTTGACGAGGATGACGTGCATACAGGGGACTATGTGGTGGTCATATATGATGGGAAATGGTACCCAGTGAAAGTGATAGGAAAAGATGGAGACACCCTTCAGATAATGTACATGTCCAGATTCAGGGGGCACTGGAGGTGGTGTGGAAAAGAGATCGGTTCCGTGGAAAAAGAGTGCATACTCGCCCGTATACAGCCACCCACCAAACACGGTGCTGTATGGAAACTCAACCTAAAAGACCACAGGAATGTAGGGAAACTGTACAGGCAGTTTTTAGAGGTGAAGGAGAACGGCGTCTAGGACTATTTTCAGCCTCTAATTAGCATTACTTATCCATACACGTAACCGTGTCAAAACAACACAAACTTTTGTAAATGTAGAGAGTTTGAGGTTATACTAAGAGTAAAATTAAATCTACATGTATAAGGCGTACTATTGGCATAACACAGACAATTCAAAACACACAAATAATTGAAGATAAAAAAAAATCGTAACCGTGTCAAAACATGTAAAAAAAGTAAAAATTCGGCTTAAAAACAAATATCTTTAAAGTTATAACTAATTCAAACATGTCAGTATCATGTGTACTTTAGTTTAAAGCGTTAAATTCTCACTAGAATTAATGTTTACATTAGAATGTAAGAAACGTGTCAAAACATGTGCACCTATGCGTAACCGTGTCAAAACGTGTCAAAACAAGGGGAAATATCCCTAATTTCACCATCAATACAAATATTTTTAAAGTTATAACTAATTCAAACATGTCAGTATCATGTGTACTTTAGTTTAAAGCGTTAAATTCTCACTAGAATTAATGTTTACATTAGAATGTAAGAAACGTGTCAAAACATGTGCACCTATGCGTAACCGTGTCAAAACACGTCTTTTTCTCCCTGTTAATAGAAATTACTACAATGAATATGAGTATAAGTGATGAATTTGACAGCTTTATGTATATATACGGTATTTGGAATTAAATAGACAGTTAACTATGGTTAACAATTAATGTTTCATGGATATCAGGATTTACTACTTACCTTCAAAAGTATAGAAATTGGAGGAAAATCACATAAATTACAGAAAGTATGAACCAATAACCAATTTTAAAGTGTTATTTCTGATCTAGAGGTATCTTTCTTATGAATAAAGCCTTTTGAAGTTATCTAAATAGCGTATTTGTATTTCTTCCATCGCAGTAACAATACTAATTGAATTGAACAAGAAATCAGAAAAATGCGTAACCGTGTCAAAACAGTTCAAAATGAAATAAAAAACTAATATGATAGAATATATTGGTGAAATAAGCATGTATTTGTAGCTTCATATTTATACTATGCCGTAAAGTATACAAAACCCATATGATTTGGATATTGATTAAGAAATTTAGTTTGTATTAGAGGGGAAAATGGCATTTTGGGTTTTTTGATAAATCTAAAACTTCAATTTGGAATCACAATACCTAAATTAACCAAAAAAAGAAATATAAATGCTATTTCAAATACTACTAGAGCTGCTTTATATAGGGAAATAAAACAGAAATACAAATCGGGAAACATTATTTAGTATATATCAGCCTAAAGTAGGGGTGTTATGTTTTGACACGGTTACGCGTTTTTTTCTATTTCACGAAATAGAGGTCAGATACCAGCATAAATTACCGAAGTTAAGGTACGCAAATTTATGAATTTATAGCCCAACATATTATTAACGTATACCAAAACAGAAATCCATTTCTGAGAAGTTTTTTTTTTTTTACCCTATTTGGGCCATAGAACCGGACTTGGTCGGTTTTTTTGAGAGTTGACCATATACATAGTCACTACATGTATAAAAACATTCATATAATTATAGATACTTATATGCCATACAAATATGCATTATATATGTTATATACATTACATTCATACATACATATACCCACATATAGACATTACATATAGACATTACATGTTTACATACATAAGGGTACATACAGACATAAGGGTGCATACAGACCTTTCAACACATTTCAGACCCTATCTTCCCAAACCCACTTTAGCTAAGATTGTAAATGTATATGAATTCAACAATTTCAGACCCCCCCCCCCCCCCCCCCGCTGCCCGCTGCACCTACCCTTGATGCATACCAACTCAATTCACCCTACCACGGATAGCTGATTTACAGTATTTTATGCACCTAAAGGTTAATTTGGACTGATTTTGTCGAAAAAAGCATAGGGAAAACTAAAGGAAATATACAATTATTTGCTTCAGATCTTTCTGTAATGACTGAGCTTTCAACCCATTGTTGCGAAACACAACATTGTATTTTATAAATGTCTATCGATATTTTCTCTACATATTGTACAGAACACTCTTTCTTAACGCGTCTCATTATTAGAAACCGTCGAACAAAACAAAGTAATTACATTGACGGACAGTTTGCCCAGGACGCCACATAAAAACGTCAGACCGCCCTTAAGGCAATCCCGTTAGGTGTGTTTTATGATCATGGCGCCCGCCCCCTGCTCAGGTCGCGGGCGTTCGGAGGTCGCCTGAGGTGAGCCAACCCCACGCGCACCGGAGCAACTGACGTCACACCGGACGCACCAGCTCACCGGACACGCCGGACGCGCATATCCGCCAGCAGCGCGTCCTCCTGTTAATAGTCTCAGCTCGGCCCGCAACAGTCATTCATTGGTGCGCGGTGGAGGACGATGAACGTGTTTGGTGGCTGAAGCGAAGCTAGGCTTATAGGACCAACCAAATTATATTGTATTTGCTGTGTGTGTGACTTGGACCAAAACCAGGAGCTGGACTTGGAAACATTCTGGGAGCTCATTTTGGACTTAAATTTTAGGACTTGGAAACCCCTCTACAGGCATTGTGTTAGAAATTAGAATCATTCATATCACAGGACTCAATTAGGCCAAGGAACATTTAGGACATTTTAGGACTGTTTAGTTTAGAATTATTGAAAGGTTTGTACGAAAGGTTATTTGGAAATTACTTATTCATTTGTGCCACTGGTTCGATATCAATAAAGGACGTACCTTGCTAATCACTGCCAAATTTACACAGCGAGTTAAGCTTTACCCTTATTACAATTTGTCTCCCCGACACGTTGTTTAACACAACCATTTACCCCTTGGTTTACTATTCTTAGTTCTGGTCAGGACCTCCCCCCTTCTTTATTAGACCAAACTTTATTTCATGTGAGGAGCCTGTGTTTGGGAACATTCTAAAACCCGGGCATAAGGTCTTCCTCACATCTGGTGATGGGACTTAAAAGATATTATTTGACACAGTGGCACGTATTTGGCTTTTTACTAGAACATTAGGGTTTCTATTCAATCAAGTGAGTTTATTAGCTAGGCTTCGCGAGCTTGACCGCACGCATAAATTACCTCCCCCAACCCACGGACCCATTCTCCACAAAAGGCCGGCATCCCTAATGAGAGGGGCAGCTGTAAGTGATTGCCTATTCAGCGCACCCTCTCACCAACCCACTTTATAGTAGGCAGTGTGTAAACTTGCTTTTCAGGACAATTTTGCAGGTAAGAATAATATATTGTGCTTGGAAAATCACAAAGGGTACAAATTTCGCTAAAGTACCTAAAATACCACCAGGTGTCACGGCAGAGGGACACTTGTGTCGAACTCCTTGACATTCTGGTGGGATATATACAGTAAATTTCTTCATATAAATACAATTTATCGAAAGGTGTGAATTTTTAATTAGGCATGTGTTCTGGTGGCCTTGTGGTGTCGCTCAGGGACCGCTCTAAGTATAGTTGGATTCGTGCTGGAAGACAGCCGGAACATTGCCTTACAAAATTATGAGAAATATATTTTCTCTGAATTTCTGGTTTCAATACAGAAAGTAATACTGTTTGCTTTTCCATTTTGCCTGTGGAGCGCTTGGGTCGTCGAACCAGTACTGTTGTACCTAACTCAGAAATTTTTCTGAGGTCTAAAGGCTAAGCTAAATCTGGTCGTGCAATCTGAGAAGTACCATAAGGTATACCTGGTTAAGCAAATAGTTTGAAATATTCTTACATTTATTGAAGGAATTTATCATTATTGAAATTTCTATAAGGGTTGTTATACCAAAGCAGCCTCATATAGTATCACTGCTGACACACCATTTTTACGTATTGGTAACGACTTGTCCATTTTTCTAAATTAAAGACTGACAGTTGCCTACACGTACCACCCTAAAATCCTCTGCCAACCTTCCCCTTCCGCCGGCCGCCCGTCAACAAACGGCCCGTCGGACCCCGGCAACCCCAAACCCCATATCGCACACCATCGAGAATTTGATTTTCTAAATAGCGCGGAGATCTGTTCACACTGATTGGTGAAAAGTGGCCGACTTTTACTTATTCCCTTAGCTAGTCCCAATGTTCTAAGGAGGTATAGTGAGGGTTTTTACTCGATAGGTACCAAAAGAGTTGATTCTTAGCTATTTGCCCTTGGATTTGGATAATGCTTTGAGATATTGAATTAGGCTATACAGAGGCATTGTGCTATGGGACCAATTTACTGATCTGTGTTTTAGAGTTACGGATAGGTTTGTTGGGCCCGATTTATCTTTGCTACCTGGAACTGTGAGAAGTTATTGGTGAACGGCGTTGCTTTCTGTCGATTCATACAACAAGTGAACATTATAGACTTATCTATACAGATTTCTCTGTGACTTTTATATATATAAGTACTGCTCCTTCAAAATGACTATTATGAAAGACTATGTCCAGTCGGTCAGATTCTGAGGAAGACATCTATCACAGTCCCTCCACACACACACAGTTTGTTTCGGAAGAAGAACCAGTTGATAACCCATCTGGGACGGTTCCCCCTTCTATATTAAGGACTTATACGAGATCACAGGGACCAATCCCAGGGATACAATTAGAATCTGAACGTTTAAGAACTTTCTCTATTCATGGAAAAGTCTTCACAGCTGAAGAAGTAGCTGAGAGGACTGGTTGGCCTCCTGAGGTAGAACATACCTTGCCTGATTTTCGCTCAGCAAGTCCCCCTGCTCAGCATCGGGACAGCCGAACTGTTCGTTTTGACTCGCCCTCTGCTTGTCGCGCTAGTGTCTCGGTCCCAGAAGTTTCTATCACCGGAAGGTAGGACACTACGCCCTATTTTCCATGCTGCAAGTTCGGGTGCTGGGAGGCTTCCTCCACGGCCCGGAAAAGCCGGGACTTCAGGTCAGCAAGGGGCCGCGGATCTCTTTCCGACAGATGATTCTCGGTTAGCCTCTGATTTATTAACTGTTTCGCGCATCCTCTTCCCACGCTCAGAAGGGGAGCCCTCGGCAAAGGGCAACGCTGGGACCTTAATTCAGCGGTCTGGGGATCCTTCATCATCACCTTTATCTTTACGGCTTCAGGGACAACAGGGTCAGGGAGCTGATCCTGCATTTCTTAGAGACGAAAGTGGATCGTCTACCGCTGCAAAGTCTGTGGAAACACCTGCAGACAATCTGAACAATCTATCCGAACAGGATCCCACCGCTCAAGGACAAGGAGCCGAATCTCCTCCGTCCTCACCACAACGACGGGTCAATCCTCTACCTGTCCAGCTCGTACCAGCTGGGCAGATTCCCCAGGATATACCTGTCCTCCCACAAATACCAATTAATCAACCAAATTTCAACATGGCAGCAAAACAACCCGCTCTAAAATTACCCACTTTTTCTGGAGAAAGTGATGAATTTATTAATGCTTATTTTGACGAAATTGATTCGTTGGCAGTCCTTTGTGAATGGTCTGCCGCGAATAAGCTTGCTATGGCCAAACACCAACTTAAGGCCCAAGCTCGTGACTGGGTTTCTTCATTAGATCCCACTGACGTAGACACTTATGCTAAATTAAAAGCTCATCTTACAGACATTTATGGAGATGTCAGGGCAGCCTGGCAAAAGCATCAAGATTTCTTTAATTATAAACAAGGTAAAGATCAGACTGTCAGGCAGTTTGCTGGAATCTTGCGACAGGCGCAGGCTCGATCTGGGGTGGACGCAGGTGTCCTCCTCGCCGCCTATATTAGGGGTCTAAAGGCTCCTATGTCAAGAGAGGTGGCAATTCAAAACCCTGCAAACTTCGAGCAGGCAGTTAGCATTGCATCGAGGATGGAATCAGTGGACAGGCCCCAAAGGGCCCTGGCCGCTCTGCAACCATCTGAGCCTGAAAGCATGTTGAAACCCCCGCCAGCGGCCGGAGGGGACAGCACTCCTGACAACGTTCGTGAACTTAGAAAAATGACTGATACAATTCTGGCTGCGATTGCAACTCAGAATTCACGCCAACAATGGACGCCTCCGAGAGGAAACGGTAGGCCTTTCAACAACAGCCCCAATTATAACAACCGCTCTGGCTTTGGTCGTGGTCAGGCAGTGCATACAACACCTGGCCGGGAAACGCGCTTTCCGGGGCCGAACGCCTGGACCCACGCACGACAGACCAGAGCCGAGGACGGAACACCGTGGTGTGTAGCTCACCAACGGTATGGCCATGATAGTCCAGGAGCCAAACCTGAAAATCTTGATTTACCCTCCGCGGTGAGCCCCCTGGATTTTCTTGATTTTTTTCAACTTACAGCATCCTAGGGACCATGAATCAAGACGGTTCCGAAGAATTTAGGTATGCGAACACTCTGTAATTACGCGATTTGTGGTTAATTAGCAAAAATTGAAAAACGCGTTATTTCTTAATTTCTCTGAAACTATGTAAGATATAATAACATGCTATACGTCATCTGAAAGGTAATTTTTTTCCTGATTTTTTGGTGTATTGTTTGCTATTGTCATTAATCATGGCAATGAGTAATTAAAGAAAAACTGTTGTTTTAGTCAAAATCATTAGAACTTAGGGATCCAAGGTTAAAATTTGGAATTGATAAACCAAGTCCTAGGTATAGTTAGAGGGGATCTTTGGGCAGTTTTTAAAGAAGGTTGCATCTAATTTCATTAGAAATATAATGTAGAAATCATTTTTTGCTGATTAAATTCTAACCGACTATTGGTTCATTTTGCACTTATATTCTAAAAGGAGAGATGATATCATGAAAACAATACAATATATCCTAAAGAGATGGGAAAAGAATAATGATTGTCTCCCTAAGCTGGTATTTCAGTGCTTTCTGAGCTATTTGGTCCACTGTAGACAACATTGGAGCTGTAAAATAAGTTTACATTAGCAAGAAATATTTGTCCATGTAATTTGCAGCCAAGCTCATTTTTGTTGCCTGATCAAATCAAGATAGTCATTGATTTATTTACTCAAAAGGGTATGGATGGCTCCTTATATTGCCAAAGATTCACAAATTGACATAACAATGTGCTGCAAACTTCTATTTACATATCCCTGTACCCACTCATCATCAAACCCTATTCCTATAGGGAGGGTGGGAGTTGTAGGCCATAATACTTTTAAATCCCCCCATTGCTGGCCCCAGTGTCCAATGTTTACCTCATACCCGGGAACAGATAAGGCCTGGAAAGACAGAGGAATGATAAAGATGGCAATCTAGGGTTCTTATCTCCCTGTTGTGGGAGTTAACCCATTGATAAGACACTGTGTGCACAACCTAATAAAGGATCCCTCAGAGGGTGGGGCAGGCTTAAATTTTGGCTACTTATTACTGTCTTATTATTCCATTTTATCACATAATTCCAAAAAGAGCATGGGATTCATCACTGCAACTGGTGAAGTAAAATGATAACTTTAACTGTTTAGACAATGCTGCCTTACAGCAGTGAAATGAAGGTAGTGGATCTTTAGAAACTTATCAGTGGTGGAGAGGTTTAGCCTTTCCCCAGAGTGACCTGCACTGAGGGTTTAGGGGAGCCCCCATGGTACAACACACTACAGACCTACATAGTGTGCTGTAAATTGTGGGATTGCTGACCACCTGCTGTGTTTTTTTGTTAACATCCTCCCACAAATCTACCTAATTAAACTTTGTCATCCTTTTGCTTCTACTTGAGAGCAGATCCAGGCTGTATGGGTTCAGTGCTCAGTTAGCTTTATACCCTCGTGTATCAAAAACTAAGTATTCAGTGTTGGATTATTAGAACTGATCATAGATTAGAAGATTACTTATGTATTTGAGTAATCACTCCCTTAGTTCTTGGTCTCTGAGTATTTACCATGATTAACCTTTCCCTTAGTACCTATAAACTGTGTCTTGCTGTAGGTTAAGGAAATTGGATCCTTGTTTATAGCAGTTTAGAAATGAAAATGGTTATATTTTGATAAGGGAATAATGTTGTTTCTGGGGCTTAAAGAACTGAAAGTTTGAGGCAACAACCAGAATCACAGCAGTTTGTTGCTCTTGTATAATCTCCTAATACCATAGTGCCATGGTTATGGTGTCAAATCAAGGGTGCTGTGCACATGCTGCTCAATGTAGTAATGCTACTAGATAATATTGGGAAACCAGTAATGGCTATACTAAAAGATTGTAAATTTGAAATAGAAAGCTGTATCAGGTACTTCTGTATTGTTTCAGGGCTTGATATTTGTTTGAGGACTTGCCAATGATATTGATATGTATATACACACTCAGAGGTCTCAGTCCCCCTGGTACACCTCCTGATAAAATTAGATATATGGCAGAATCCTATTAGTTGGTAGGATGAATCTGAGTGAAGCATGATCATAGGCTGGTCATAATTTGATATAAAATTACTAATACCAGTAACCCATAAAATATAAGATATCCATTTTGTGTAGGGTCAAGCCAAGCTACTCATTTATATAAGCACATGGGTCTAGAATCCTAGAGTTTAAAGAACAATCTAGTAATTTGTTAAAACCAACAATTTGAAAGAGGTAGCACACCTATCAAGTTTAACAAATAGCATTCCTGGTCTTTTTGCAATTGGCATATTGATACAAGGACGTTTTTTTTTTAAATTCAGAACCCTTGATATATGACAACAGTCTTTTTGGGACTCATCTCTTCTTTAAAGTATTACTTGGAGGCTCCCCATATATATACCCTGAGAAACATGGCTTGGGGTCAGGTAATGGGTGAGTCTACTATGGGCTATTCTTTTCTTTTTGTCAGCATGAAATAGAGAGAACTATATGGGGCCTTCTATTTAGTAAGTACACACATTTTCAAAAATCTCAGACCCCCACACCCTTTGGACAAAAGTATGCATTAGATTTGTACTATAAAGTATGCACATTTTCAAAAGTTTCATACCTCTTTCCCCCTCTTCATGCATACATACTTAATGCAAGGCTCCTAATAAGATGGTTTGTAATAAAACTGAGACATAATCATGGTATTTTAATGAGGAAAGAAATCTTACTCAAACCATAGTTTTATTGTGACACATCTCTCACTGTGAGCCAAAATGCTCTCCAAACAGCCACTATATTACATGCATGTGCCCAAATGGCTCAGAAAGCACTGAAATACCAGCTTAGGGAGACAATCATTATTCTTTTCCCATCTCTTTAGGATATATTGTATTGTTTTCATGATATCATCTCTCCTTTTAGAATATAAGTGCAAAATGAACCAGTAGTCGGTTAGAATTTAATCAGCAAAAAAATGATTTCTACATTATATTTCTAATGAAATCAGATGCAACCTTCCTTAAAAACTGCCCAAAGATCCCCTCTAACTATACCTAGGACTTGGTTTATCAATTCCAAATTTTAACCTTGGATCCTTAAGTTCTAATGATCTTGACTAAAACAACAGTTTTTCTTTAATTACTCATTGCCATGATTAGTGACAATAGCAAACAATACACCAAAAAATCAGGAAAAAAATTACCTTTCAGATGATATAAAGCATGTTATTATATCTTACATAGTTTCAGAGAAATTAAGAAATAACGCGTTTTTCAATTTTTGCTAATTAACCACAAATCGCGTAATTACAAAGTGTTCGCATACCTAAATTCTTCGGAACCGTCTTGATTCATGGTCCCTAGGATGCTATAAGTTGAAAAAAATCAAAAAAATCCAGGGGGCTCACCGCGGAGGGTAAATCCTTATTTTGACAGATTTCAGGATTTGGCTCCTGGACTATGACACAAATTCATGCAGATTCTTGCAAGATATTTTGCGTACTAATAGACCACCATCTTTTGGTCAAGCTCAACAAAAATATTTTCCAAATAGAAACCAATATCCTCAAAAAAACTAGATAGCCTGCATGGTGAGATTCGCGTTTCACTGTGCACGATAAAAGCAAATCTTCAAGAGTCCCACTCTAGAGTTGATCCAATAGCAATTGATCTCTTATTCAATAATGTCCAAATTAATTCAATTATCGATAGTGGAGCTAGTCACTGTTTTATAAGACAGGATGTTTTCGAACGAATTCCTAAAAAAAATATATTACATACATCATTCCCAATCTCAAGTTCTATAACATTGGGAGACTCTTCTGAAATTAAAGTTATTGCAGACGTACGAATTAGATTTACACTCGCTAACGTTGAAGTTGATTTTAACTTTCAAGTTCTATCGGACCTTATCTATGATATAGTTATTGGCCGCGACTTTCTAGCGGCAACTCAAGCTCATATTAACTTCCAAGATAATACAATAACATTCTTTCGGAATAACACTGTTACACCCATGGGATTAGAGGAAATTATGCCTATGAGTGAGGTTATAATCCCCGTAAATGTAAAGGACGTGACGGACGGCCAGCCATGGATCCTGGAACCGGCTGTGACAGCACCAGTCTTGGCGGAATGCTGCACATTCGCTGGAAAAGGTTTGGCATGGCTGAAAGTCATGAACCCTACAGATTCTCCTGTTAAACTTTCTAAATCAACTGTGTTAGCATTTGCTACTGATGAATATTATATACCCCCTATTCAAAATTCTGAAGTGTCTGCAGTTTTCAAACAAACCGATACTCCTCAACCAATATTGACATTACTTGAAAACAAAATTTGCCCAGAAACGACACATTCTGCTCATCCAAATTATAACACTAAAGTCAAGGATAGAGAGCTAATTGATTCAATCGATCTATCAAAATCTTCCTTGACTGAGGTTCAAAAGGAACAACTTCGTGAACTGTTATTGAAAAATAGAGCAGCTTTGGCTTTTTCTATGGAAGAAATGGGAAAATGTGACATTGCTCCGATGAGTATTAAAGTAGACGAAACCAAAGGTCCTGTAGCTTCTAGACCTTACAGGTATTCACCACAAAAGATGGACATAATAGATGAACAAATCAAACAACTTTTAGACCTTGGTATTATAGAACCTTCTTCATCTGCATGGAGAAGCCCATTAGTTGTCGTTCAAAAGAAGAATGGAAAACCACGTTTATGCACTGACTTTAGGCTACTGAATGCGATAACTTATAAGGATAAATTCCCAATGCCTACAGCTCGTTCTTTGTTTCTATATATGGCATATAAAAAACCAACAATTTGGTCTGCTTTGGATCTCCTAAGTGGGTATCACCAATGCAGTATTGACGAAAAATCGAGACATTACACAGCTTTTGAGTCACCAATGGGTCTATTCCATTATGCAAGAATACCATTTGGCCTCGTCGGAGCGCCTTGGCAGTTCACCCGAATCTTAGCACTTGCTCTTAGAGGGCTTGTGCCGAGAGTTTGTCTGGCATACCTTGATGACATTATTGTCTACGATTCTACATTTGAAGAACATTTGGCTAGCTTGCAACTAGTGCTACAAGCTCTTATCAAAGCAAACTTGAAACTTAAACCTGAAAAATGCGATTGGTGCAGGGATGAGATCGATTTCCTGGGCCATACAATTAATGCAGAAGGACTTAAAACGCAACCTCATATTATTACTAAAATTCACCATTTTGGAAAACCGCATAATGTGAAAACAACTCAAGCCTTTCTTGGACTCTGTAACTATTACAGGGCTTTTATCAGTAAGTTCTCTGACATTGCAAAACCGCTGTACGAGTTGACTAAAAAAGGAAGGAAGTTCCAGTGGACTAAAGAAGCTGACGATGCATTTTTGACATTGAAAAGATCTTTTACAACAGATCAAATCTTGATTCATCCAAATTTTAGCCTAGACTTTTACTTGTTGACAGACTCTTCTGATGTAGCTGGTGGTGCAGCTTTGTGCCACAAAATTGATGAACTTTATCGCCCTATATCATTCTGGGGTTCAGTGTTAAATGATCGCGAACGTAATTATACTGTCTCTGAGAAAGAAGCTTTAGCAGTGATACAAGCACTACATAGTTTTGAAGACATAGTACAAGGTTATAAAACAATTATCGTGACAGACCATAAACCACTTTTGACACTTTTGAAAAACGCTAATAAGAGCCCGACTCCGAGAATCAGGAGATGGGGCCTTTATCTATCAGCTTTTGACGTTGACATTATTTACGAAGCAGGTAAGACACACTTTCTAGCAGATTACTTATCACGCACACAAACAGGTGAACCAAATGCAGAGGAGTTTCTCCCTTCTGTAGGTGGTGAACTAATGCCACTGGCACTTGAGGACGATACCAATGACTCACTCTCATTGGAAAGTATCCGCAAACATCAAAAGAAAGACGCTGAGTGTGTCACTTTGTACCAATACCTGAAAAACCAAATTGTACCAGAAGACCCAGACCAAGCTCGGTCTGTGGTCGCTCAAGCTAATTTTCTTGACATTATGAAACCAGGAATTATTTGTCATTTTAAAAACATTAAGTCAAAGAAGACATCCAATGATATTTATTGCCCAAAACCACAAATTCTTATACCAGTTACATTAGTGTATCATGTGTTATCACGCTTACATGACGACATTCTCTCAGGAGGTCATGTCGGACAAAACGCTCTAGCTGCTAAAGTGACTGACAGATATTACTGGAAAAACATGCATCGTGACATTGTTAACTATGTGAGATCTTGTGATAGTTGTGCACTACGGAAACGTGTGCCCCATCCTAAAGCATTAGCAAAGTCGTGGGATGAGCCTACTCGTCCTTGGGAAATTGTTTGCTGTGACTTTGTAGGACCTTTGACACCTGCTAAGGATGGCTCGCGCTATATTATGACGTTCATCGACCTGGCTACAGGATGGCCAGAAGCATTTGCAACTAAAGACTCTACCGGGTCAACAGCTGCATTTGCCTTCCTAACTGGTATAGTTGCCAGGTATGGAAGGGTTTCTAGAATACATTCAGACAGAGGACAATCGTTCTTATCAAAGTTCCTAAAGGCTGTCACTCAAAGATTAAACTGTCATCATACTTTCACTTCTGGTAGAATGCCTACAGGCAATGCCAGGGTGGAAAGGTTGCATCGTACCCTGGAAGATGTGATCGCATGTTATGTCACTCAGGACCACAAGGACTGGCCACAACTGTTGCCAATTGCCTTGTGGGCAGTGCGTTCAACTAATTCTGCACGTACAGGTTTTTCTCCCTATCAATTACTTTTTGGCCGTGAACCTGTTTCTATGGGACTTTCTGATATACCCATCGATGTTGCCTGAAACACCTGAAAACAGACAATGAAAAATATGCTTTAGCAATGACATTAGTTAACATGTTTACCAAATCGGCAAAGCATGTCACCGAACGATATAATAAAGACATGCGTGAACGATTGGACAAAAAGGCTAAACCATTGGACCTACAGGTAGGCGACTTGGTGCATATTTATGATCCTACATGTGCCGATAACCGACGATCCAAATTCTCTGCTAAATATAAAGGTCCATTTAGAGTGATTGAAACAAAAGGTGATCATTTAGCAAGATTACTTTCTATACATAATCAAAAAGAAATTCCTCATTTAGTTAATGTTTCTAAACTTAAAAGAGCTTATGATTCTTGGAGTCCGGTCAATGCTCCTATACAGGATCTTAGCCAATCTGATGCTGACCATGAACACGAAAACTCTGTCCCTAACGAAGCTATGATTAAAACTACCACTGAAGTAAAGGCGCCTGCAGGTCTAGAGGAAGCATTACCCTCACATACTCAACCTGACCAAAGAGTCGACACTTTGGTTCAGGGTCCTCGTGGACGTAGTCACACGGGGAATGCGTCGCGACGGATTAACAAAAGCAAAACGATACAGTTCGATATTCCTAGGGTCACCCCAGAGGGACCCGCACCATTGCCTAACTCATCAAAGCCCTCTTCTGAGGCACATATACCAGTGGTAAAGCCCACCAAAGTGGTGGCAAATTTCCCTGCTGACCGTGCCACTACGGATCAGGGAGCCGCTAAGGTGCAAGCGGTACAGGTTGGTAAATCCGACCCAACCAGTGACTTAAGCCACGGGAAGTCGGATCCTGTGCATTCCTCTAATTATTCATGCGGGAAAGTCGGATCCATAGATGCTACACCGGACATTAACATTACACATAAGAAGAGGTGTGGATCAACCGACGGTGGCAGATTGCAGCCTGCTGCTGACGTGCCCACATCTTCTTCTACAACTACACCTGATGCTGAGACTGGAGATTACTACAGCATTAGGTTTATCTCAGGAAAAAGAACTCTACCATCTGGGGAGGTGAAATACCTCACCAAATGGGTTGGTGTCAAAAGGAAGAGTTGGGTTCCTGCATCTGACTTCCACCCATCGATTGACCCTGAGGACTTATACTTACAATACAAAAACCGGAACAATTCATAGTTGATGATTTCCAACTATTGTAGCATAAAGGACTATTGATGCCTTCCGATAGCCCTACACAATTAGTAGTTGATGTTTTCCGACTACTTTAACATAAAAGACTGTTGATGCCTTCCGACAGCCTCACCTAAACAATTACAACCCTACTACCATATTGTGAATCCCTTACATTTGCTGACACCTCTTGGCAGGAGATACTTACAATGTTGACTGAGTGAGTTGTCCTGGACTTCCTTCTACTCGGGAGGAGGACTTATGTCCATCTCACTACATAGGTTACGCCATACATCATCATGGTTGGTGGCGAGACTCAGTGACACTGGATCAGGTGACGACGGATCAGTTAACGCCTTGAACAGTATAGGATGTTGAGGATGGCTGCCCAACAAAGGGTCAGCGTACCTTGACACCGCAATGTCCATCGTCTCGACTACGTGCTGTGGAGTTGCAGTTTCATCACCTAGCTCATCCATTAAGGGTGTGTTGGGTCCCTGACAATCGACGCTAGATGGATCTCTAAAATCGCCACCGGTAAAGTTGTTGGTGTCTCCGGAAGGACCGGGGACGTCTCTGTGCTCCATGCTGACAGCCAGACTTGGTGATTCCTGACAGTATCCTGCGTAATGGTGTGTTTCCTGACCATCTTCAGGTAAAGCGAGTGTGGGAATCTCTTCATCATTATGACCAGTGGAGTTGCTGGTGGACAGCGGCTGGCTGGTCGCGGGACTTATCGGGGATAATACGAGCATTCCCTGCTTGTTATAGGAACAGTCATCTTTACACAGGACGGTGGTGACGGCCTCCCCGCTGGGCCCAGCAGACCTGGCCCCACGGACATCGGCCGGAGAACGCCCCGACACACCTGGAGACGCAGGCCGGCTTGATGCGGACCGGCCCTCCGTGTTGACGGCCCCCTGGTCAAATTGGCCATCCACCCCTGAGCCACCCCCCACCGCCCCCCGACCGCCACGACCGTCCCCACTCTCATCATCTGGTCTGTCACTATCATCAGAATCATCATCATTTGTGCTTCTTCCATCTTCCCCATTACTATTCCCGTCAGTTATCACACGAAAACCAAAACTGTGAGTACAGATAGGTATTCCCGATAGAGGTAACGGTCCGGCTTGAGACGTTACATTATGAAGTATCACACTTCCATCGGCAAAGTCGCCATTTACCACTAGTACGTGGGTAACTCCTCCAATTCGTATAGTCGTACAAGTAATACCTTCACTAGCCATCTTCACTCTCTGCCACACAGTACACAAATGCAAACCGATATACATTAGGTACATACAAAACCCAGATATTCCCCAACGGACAAATTTTTATTTCTCTTTTTTACGTTTCCATCTATTGGGACTGCTTCCCCATCTTCTTGTCATAAAATAGTAAACACAACACAGAAGACATAAACATGTCTGTAAATTTTCCCTACGCTTCGGGTTGGCCACCTGGCTTGGTGCCCCTCCTTGTTCTGTGTGTCGCTGGCCAAGCGGCTTCACATGGACAGGGTGTGCTACATGCAAAGCCTATTATGAGAGAACGATACGGTGTGGTGTTCCTGCCAGGTAGGCTGATAAGCACCGCTGACTCAGACCATGTTTATAGCGGGTTTAGGGTTCACATCCCGTGGCTGAATGAGTCACTCTCCCTAAACAACCCGATGGCTTTTTGTGATAGCACGCGTCATTTCACCATGAGACACGCACAAAGGGCGCATCATGACATCTGTGCTCATACTAAAGAAATAATTGATGTATTGCATGGCATCATTGCCGAGCTTTACAAACTCCAAAAATCACAAATCAAAGAAATACTCGAGTCAATCCCCGGTAGTGCCTATGTCTTAGATCCGGCAAGGCAAAGACGAGGTCTTCTTGACTTCGTGGGTGAGATCTCATATCACTTATTTGGGACAGCAAAAGCCTCGGACGTAGACGCAAATAAATTGCTTGTCTTAACGGCACAGCAAGGAGTAAATCTCAATGCTGAAAATCTTGCAAAATTGGCTAACATAACTGCAGTTAATTTTGAACACGTTGATTCATCTATTACCAAATTACAGACCGATATAAAACGCATACAACAGAATGCATTTAATTTGCGTTCTGCTCTGAATGACATGGCTAATGATATGGAACGACAAAAATTATTGCAAATTTTAACGACAACCATTCTCACAAATCATCTTTCCCTTATGGCATACATGCAAAACATGTTACGAAAAACATCTGACTTCGCAGATGGCATACAAAACCTTCTGCGCGGTCAACTTACACAAGCAATAATACCCCCTAAAGATATAAAAAATTCTTTGGGTGAATTAGCTGATACACTAAGAAAAGACTTTCCAAGATTCAAAATCGCTTTCCAATCTCCGAGTTTCTATTATGATAATAGCAAACCGCATTTTATGATTGCGGATGACCAACTGATTGTTTATGTTAAGGTTCCTGTCACAAGTGATGTTCATAAATTTCAAGTGTACAGAACCAGAAATTTTCATGTTCCAGTACATATGCACAATTCTTCTTTCACAGACGCGACAATTATGAATAACTTACCAACGGAAATTGCACTTTCTTTAGACAATAGATACTATATCCCTTTGGAATCTTACTCATATCACGATTGCACAGGTGACGAAATTCTCATCTGCCCTCATATCCCTTTTAGGAAACCAATAACAAGTGCGACATGCATAGCTGCACTGATTAGAAATGATAGAGAAGACATAGGAAAACTTTGTGTTTCTACTTATGTAGCAAATCCAATTTTTCAAGAATTTGCTGTCTATCTGGACGAGACAGATCTCTTACTTGTTAGTAACAGCAAAAAGGCAGACATTATATGTAAAAATAGAAAACCGGAAACACTTTACATACATCACTTTGCAGTGGTCAAATTAGGTTGTCAGTGCTCGCTTCAATCATCAGATCTGTGGCTCCCATATCAACTGAAGGGATGCGCACGGACAAAGACAGACATAACAGTTAGATTTCCCGTTAATGATGCTTTCTTAATGGTGTTTAACCTTTCAAGTAAACTTAAGGCAGCAATAGGTATGGAACCATGGCGAGTTCCGAACCCGATACCAGACACGAAAAGAAATCAAATTTTACAAAATTCGGCGAATAATCAGCCTTTGATCGACCTGAAATCTTTGGCAGGAAAGATTCAAGAAGACGCTTTCAAACCCAAGAGTCCGGTCACGAGCCAGTGGCTTAGTGACGTGGCTCAGTGGGGAAAACAAACTTGGACAGTGTGTATTTCATTTTTGGCTACGCTTGCATTTCTGTTCATCCTATGCGTCATCTGGCGTAAATACAAATCAGCATTGATTGCTCTGGCATTACCCAATCCGCAACCTGCCTCAGCAGCGGAAATTCCCAATCCATTAGTTCTTGAATCAGATAACAACATTTCTATCTCTGGTTTGATTTTGATGCTAATGTTAGCTATAATGGCTATTACTTTTGCCACTTTAATCATTATTCAGATCTGCAAAATGTACAGGGAAGAACTTAAAGATGGATTGTACCTACAAATAGTTATGCCAAATGACCACTACTCTGTTTTCCTGACAAGAATTGATTTTACTGGAGATTGTACATTTACACATACAGGACCGATCATTTCATCTTGTGAACTGAAAACTAAACTGACAAAAGCCATACTAAAAATTAACTGGGGTATACAGATCATGGTTATTGTCTGAGATTTATATATATATTACCTTCTAATGTATATCTTTATGTATGTTCCAGGTGGCCACCTGGGTATGTTAATCTAATAAAAGACCTGCTACAACATAACCTAGTTGTCATTGACACATGGTACCAGGAGTAATTACGAATCGTGCGGATTAAAAGCAAAAAATGGATTCGATCAAGGCGCCCGAGCCCCTTAGACTGAAGGAAGGAAATGTTGCAGACAACTGGGAAAGGTTCAAGAAACAAATGAAGTGGTATCTGCTGGCTATCAACGTACCAGATGATGCGAGTGCGAGGAAAGTAGCCATCCTACTAACAGTTGCAGGCCAAGAAGCCCAAGATGTCTACAACACATTCACATATGCACCAGCTGTTGGGAATGTGCCAGCAGAATCGCCAGACAATTATGATGTGGTTCTACGCAAGTTCGAGGCATACTGTGTTCCAAGGAAAAATACAGTTTATGAACGATACACGTTTAATATCCTCGAACAAGGAGAAGGTGAAAGTATAGACAGTTTTGTGACATCACTTCGCCTAAAAGCAGCCACGTGTGAGTTTGGGACACTGTTGAACTCAATGATCAGGGACCGATTAGTAGTCGGTATAAGAGACCGTCGCCTAAAAGAAAAGATGTTAAGGGATCCTGGCCTCACTCTGGATACTGCCATAGCGATGTGTAAAGCTGCTGAAACGGCTCAGAAACAGATAAAGGTACTAAACTCGGTGGAAACAGAAACTGTAAACTTTGTCAACAAATCGAAGCAGTACAACAGTACAAAGACTGGACGGCAGGACAGAGTACAAGCACCTAGAGATGCCTCCAGAGACTCTGCCAAGCCAAACACAAGTGACACAGGTGGTGAATTTGACTGTGGGAGGTGTGGAAATAAGCACTTGCCTAGGCGCTGCCCGGCCTATAGGTTTCGATGTGCCAAGTGCTCCTTCAGAGGCCATTACACCCACCTGTGCAAAACAAGAGTAAATGTTGTAAATGAAGAAGCACCAGCAGAAAACCAAGAGACTGATATCTTCATTGGGCAAGTAAAGACTCAAGAGGTCAAAGAGGTCAAGATCAGCAAAGGTTGTCGCTGGATTTACCCTCTAAAAGCAGGAAATTCAACTGTACATGTCCAGCTGGACACTGGAGCAGGTGCTAACCTACTCAATGAAAAGGATTACTATGGACTGACCCCCAGACCCAAGTTAAATTCAACGAATGTTCGCCTCACTGGATATACAAATGATGAGATTCAGGTCAAAGGTGCATGTATGTTAAAAGTTGAGGTTGAAGGAAAATGCTCAGTCATTAGATTTGTCGTTGTAGAGAATGGTTCAAGCCTTCTTGGCGCCACGTCATGTGAAAATCTTGGTCTAGTTAAAAGAATACTTGCTGTGAAAGAAGATAACGAAGAAGTAACTGTAAAAGATGTAGGGCAGTGTACTCTGCCAGAAGAAAGAAGTGAGCTATCGTCTTTACCGTTTGTGTACAATATTGAAGTGAAAGAAGATGCGGTGCCAGTAATTAGAGCAGCTAGAAGGGTTCCAGTGGCAGTAAGAGAACCTCTGAAAAAAGAGCTAGAGAGAATGGAAAACCTAGGGGTTATTCACAAACAAGATGGACCATGTGAATGGGTAAGTGAAATAGTTGTTGTGAACAAACCAAATGGTGATATTAGATTGTGCATTGATCCCAAAGACCTTAATAAGGCAATCAAAAGAGAGCATCAACAACTACCTACTAGACAAGAAATCTTTTCAGATATACAAGGGGCAAAGTACTTTTCCAAACTTGATGCATCTCAGGCATTTTGGCAGGTTAAGCTTAGTGAAGAGTCAAAGAAATTGACCTGTTTTAACACACCATTTGGTAGGTACTCGTATGACAGGCTACCTTATGGCCTTTGTTCAGCCCCTGAAGTGTTCCACAAATACATGGAGGTAATGTTTGGTGATATAGAAGGATCACGTGTGTACATGGATGACATACTCGTGTGGGGCACAACAGAAAAGGAACATGACAGCCGTCTGCAAGAGGTCAGAGAGAGAATAGAAAAGTACAATTTGCACATGAACTGGTCAAAATGTGAAATCAAAAAGTCTGAGATTAGCTTTATAGGAGACAAGCTGTCATGTGAAGGAATCAGTCCGGCAGAGGACAAGGTAGAAGCAATACTGGGGATGAAAAAACCAGAGTGTAAAGAAGACGTGCAAAGAGCCTTGGGTTGTATAAATTATGTTGGCAAATTTATCCCCAACCTTGCAAGTAAATGTGCTCATATCAGATCACTGCTTAGCAGTAAGAATACATGGGTGTGGGGCCCTGAACATGATTGTGAGTGGGAAAACATGAAAGGTATTTTAACCTCATCACCAGTGCTTAGGTTCTACAACCCAGCCCTTCCAACCAAAGTGTCCACTGATTCTTCAAAAGATGGTCTTGGAGCTGTGTTGCTTCAAAAAGAAAATGGAGAATGGAGGCCAGTAGCATATGCTGCAAGGTCACTGACAGATAGTGAAAAAAGGTACGCACAAATTGAAAAAGAGTGTCTCGGCTTAGTGTATGGTTGTACAAAGTTTCACCACTTCATTTATGGGTTACCCAATGTAGAGCTAGAAACTGATCATAAACCCCTGATTGCACTGTCAAACAAGTCTCTCAATGATATGTCTCCCAGAATCCAAAGGTTAATGCTAAAGTTGCAGAGATATAGTGTACAACTCACTTGGACTCCAGGTAAATTCCTGTATATTGCAGACACACTGTCTAGAGCTAAGGTCACAGAAAAGGTTGATAATGTACTGGGTGCAGAAATAAATGCACAGGTAAACATGGTCTATCAGTCTTTCCCAGTATCAGAAGAGTACTTAGAGCGAATAGCTAAAGAAACTGAAAAGGACGAAGTCCTAGAAGCAGTTAAAAGGTGTATCGCTAATGGCTGGAAAAATGGAGAATGTCCAGCATATAGCACATTTAAAGATGAGCTCTGTTTGATAAATGGACTTCTAGTGAGAGGAAACAGGATTGTTATCCCTAGTAGCATGCGTAAAGAAATGCTGGAGTATGTTCATGCAGGACATCTAGGAGTAGACAAACAGAAAAGGTTGGCAAGAGATGTTATGTTTTGGCCTAACATGAATAGAGACATTGAGGTTAAGACACAAAATTGTCAAGCATGTCTAAAGTATAAAGTTTCCCAGAGCAAAGAAACAATGTATGTAGAGGCAGAGAAGTTGAATGCAGGACCATGGGAGTATGTGGGGACAGATCTGTTCCATTGGAACAACCATGACTACTTGTTGGTTATAGATTATCACTCGAATTATCCAGAGATTGCCATACTACCAAGCACGTCAGCTGAGAATGTAATCTTAAACATGAAAAGTATCTTTTCCAGACATGGTGTGCCTAAAGTTGTAATCAGTGACAATGGTCCTCAATATAGTTCAGAAGCTTTCAAAAGGTTTGCGAGTGAATATGGGTTCCAACATAGAACTTCAAGCCCATATTATCCCCAAAGTAATGGAAAAGCAGAAAGAGGTGTTGGAATTGTAAAAAGTCTTCTCAATAAGGCAAAAGAGTCAGGTGATGATCCATACTTAGCACTACTAGCTTATAGACAGGCGCCAAAGTCTGATGGTTCCTCTCCAGCAGAGAAGCTTATGGGTAGAAAGTTGCGTAGTAGACTTCCGCATGTTCACAAAATGGTAGACTCAGGGAACAAAGCTATTAACGAGAGTCGGTTACGTCAAGAAGTAGCATACAATGAACATGCCAGAGATTTGCCTAGACTTCAAGTAAATGACACAGTAAGACTGCAAGATGAAAAGGGTACATGGAGCCAGCGTGCTCAGGTGTTAAAAGAAGTGGCCCCAAGGTCATACAAAGTAAGAACTGAAAATGGAGCAGTGTTGAGAAGAAACAGGCGGGATCTACTGAGAACATCAGAACAGTTTGTAAGGTCTGATGACCAAATGGATGATGCAGATGATATAGATGGGGTGATTGACTCAAATGCTGAAAATGTCAAGAATGGTGAGGCCATGAATGTAGAAAGGGCTTCTGTCACTTCTCTTTCTGTTCCTGAAAGATCTCCTCAAGTAATAGTCTCATCTCCATTCGTACCTAGAAGGTCTTCAAGAGTGTCAAAACCAGTAGTAAGACTAGGTATATAAAGATGTGCTTTGTCAGGTCTTCTATAGACGTCTATCTTTTGATTGTCCGTTGACGGGGAAGATGTCTGAGATTTATATATATATTACCTTCTAATGTATATCTTTATGTATGTTCCAGGTGGCCACCTGGGTATGTTAATCTAATAAAAGACCTGCTACAACATAACCTAGTTGTCATTGACACAGTTATTACACCGGGTGGCACAGAAATTATTAAGATTCGATTGCCAGCAAAGGTCGTCATACCTTTAGCTTTGGCTAGGGAAATGACCTCCACTACTGAAAGAATCAAGGTCAGGGTCGTTCGCATGGCCCATAACTTCCCAGTCCCCATTCGAAAGTATATGAACCCACCCTCTGACTTGGGGTGGTCATTCATCAAACCGACTCAGCCCACTTCACATGGTAGGCTGGAGTTGCTACCAATCAACAATCAGGGTCCTAATATAGATAGTGGCTACAACACTTCTAATACACAACCTCATCCCATCATACACTCATCCCAAGATAACATTTCCCATTTGCCCTTACCTCCTGATCCCGAGCAGACGGTGGTTGAATGCCACACTTCGTCGTAGAGCTACCATGACGTCTCTACCGCTGAATGAACATTCATCTCTTAACTCTGCAACACCTTCTTTGAATTCTACAAACCCTGAAGATCGGTGCCCTACTTGGCGCCCCACTCCGCCTTGTGGGGCAGACTATTCCACCAACGGAGGGACAGGGATTGGCCACGGCACCCCCTGCCCACCTGTACCCTGCCCGAGTGCAGGCAATGCCTACGGTATGATGCCAACAAATCCTGTTCTGCCCGCATTTACCAGGCCCGTTTTCCAAAATGTTAATTCAGCGGGACAGAACCAGTGGGCAACATTAACAACAAATCATCAGAGGAGGGAGCCCACCCCCCTCACACCGACCCCGCCGCAGAACATTCTACCAACGTACGGCCGGGGCGCGATGATCGCTCGGACGGCAACTTGGACATCCTTCCAGCCACCGCGGCCCATGCCCCCAACAACAACCATGTCCCGTGCGGGACGAGGAAAGGGGGCCCTGGGACTGCAGCCGTCGGCGACTCAGCCGCCGCCGGGCTTCCTACGCGCGGATCCCCCGGAGGATACGCTGTCGCCAGCGGAAACCTGGAGGATGAACCACAGGTTTGCCTGTACAGTGTGTCATCGCCGCTACAGGTACGGCGCCAGGTTGATGCACCACATGGACATATGCCATACTATCGGCATATTTAAGTGCTTGCCGTGCTCTGCATTCTTTACAACAATACAACAATTCTTATTACATAGGGCTCAGGCACACCCACAGGCGCTTACGCCTGATTAGGGGCGACAGTACCCAAACTATCTCCTGACTATCTATTCATTGGGTGACCTTCACCTTGCCCCTGGGCTTGTATCCTAATGTATATAATCTAGTATCTTTGAACTCATCGATCAGTGCACATCAGGTCCGACTACAGTCAACATGTCCCTGGACTGCCCTCTCTGCACCACAATGGACTCGTTGTCTCTCGGGGATGCTCCTCCAGTCCGGCAGCGTGGAAACCCTGGCTGCCGGGCAACACCTTTACGGCACCAACTTGCACGAGAGAGGCCTGCACCGAGACCCAAGGTCAGGTTCTCCCGTCGTCCCGTTGCCCTACCGGCGGTTATCCGTAGGAGACACAGGACAATCCCACCGGCCTGGCTATTCTACGTCCAGGCCCAGTCCTATGGATTTGAGCGTCCGGCCATAGAGTCTGTGTGGTTGCGGATGAGTGACAGTCTACGCTCCCCTTGGAAGATAAGGAGCTGTTCCCTGCGAGACAACATAGCGCCCTCTAAAGCAAAGGATCCTCCTATCGAGGGTCGGGTGCTCAAGATGCTGAAAGAACAATCTAATGAGGAACGGACACGACGCGATGAGGTGCTGGGACTGGCCCTCAGAGACTGTAAAGAACATCAAGGTTCTGACTATACTTTAGCTGATTTTGTAGATCAAGTCGCTAAGAGACGTTATACTCTGTCTCGTTTTTCTTCACTGTAGAATGCCCAACTTTATATTGTAACTAATCTTTAAGGGGATCAATAGGTGGATTTCCCCGGGCAAAAAATTACACACACATGTACAACGTAACTCTTTTGAAAAAGTAATGCACATGAAACTGAAGTTTAGAACTAGCAAAGGAAAAGACACTGAAACAGAAATTGTAAGAAGAAGTTGTAAGAAATTCTATGCCAAGTGACGGTGTCACTTGTCAAAGAAAACCCCGGCGAGTGTTGCGAAACACAACATTGTATTTTATAAATGTCTATCGATATTTTCTCTACATATTGTACAGAACACTCTTTCTTAACGCGTCTCATTATTAGAAACCGTCGAACAAAACAAAGTAATTACATTGACGGACAGTTTGCCCAGGACGCCACATAAAAACGTCAGACCGCCCTTAAGGCAATCCCGTTAGGTGTGTTTTATGATCATGGCGCCCGCCCCCTGCTCAGGTCGCGGGCGTTCGGAGGTCGCCTGAGGTGAGCCAACCCCACGCGCACCGGAGCGACTGACGTCACACCGGACGCACCAGCTCACCGGACGCGCCGGACGCGCATATCCGCCAGCAGCGCGTCCTCCTGTTAATAGTCTCAGCTCGGCCCGCAACAGTCATTCATTGGTGCGCGGTGGAGGACGATGAACGTGTTTGGTGGCTGAAGCGAAGCTAGGCTTATAGGACCAACCAAATTATATTGTATTTGCTGTGTGTGTGACTTGGACCAAAACCAGGAGCTGGACTTGGAAACATTCTGGGAGCTCATTTTGGACTTAAATTCTAGGACTTGGAAACCCCTCTACAGGCATTGTGTTAGAAATTAGAATCATTCATATCACAGGACTCAATTAGGCCAAGGAACATTTAGGACATTTTAGGACTGTTTAGTTTAGAATTATTGAAAGGTTTGTACGAAAGGTTATTTGGAAATTACTTATTCATTTGTGCCACTGGTTCGATATCAATAAAGGACGTACCTTGCTAATCACTGCCAAATTTACACAGCGAGTTAAGCTTTACCCTTATTACAATTTGTCTCCCCGACACGTTGTTTAACACAACCATTTACCCCTTGGTTTACTATTCTTAGTTCTGGTCAGGACCTCCCCCCTTCTTTATTAGACCAAACTTTATTTCATGTGAGGAGCCTGTGTTTGGGAACATTCTAAAACCCGGGCATAAGGTCTTCCTCACACCATCTTGAAAAATACATAGTAGATGTATACAGATACAAAATGGAAAAGTAGCAATTGTAAATTTTCTATACTTAAGCCTTGTGACTTGTCGATACATTACCCAGCATGTACCATGATCTAGACTAACCTACAGGCAACTTTCAAGAAATTGGCTATCTATGGTGGGGAGATATTCAGCACACCCTAAACATTTCACAAATTCTACCAACAACATGCACGAATACTTGAACATAAACAAGATGCACTGTGAATATATCTTCAATATAGACATAAAAGACCATCGTTCTTCTTAATTATATTGAAAAATTGAAAAAAATTAAAAAAGGTAAAAATTATGCATATATCTATTTTACTACAATGACTACGAAAGTCTGCATTAACTTTATGGGGAAAAACCCATCTGTAAAGGCAAAATATGCCCACCCATATCCAGTGATAAGGTCTTGCTGATCCACTTTCAACATTTACATTACAAAATCCGATTATAATGTGTACTATAGGGGAACATCACCTATTGAATACAGTTGGTTTCAAGCCACAAACTCCAAGACAATTATGAGAATGTGGTCAAAACTAATAATGTCGATACAGTTGAATTGATTTCAAACAAGTTAAAAAGGGATTGTGTTGCATTAGATATGTTTTTCTTCAACTAGTAGCACTGTGTAGTCTTTTATGAGGAATTATTCAAGCAGAATTAACGCTTGCTGCAACCTATTAGCAATGGTAACTGTTTTAAGTCGGGGGTTAGACAGAAGAACATACGTTGAGTCTGAAATTTACCTAGAATAAATAGAACTGCATGAATTTCTTTTTTTTTTAAATATGTTGCTGGTTATTATATACAGCTCTGCTTTTTTTTCTATTGCAATGTCCCGTAGTAGTACCATTAACCTGTATAGTTTGTCCCACCATTGAGTACCCGACATGATTTATGGCCGGATCATAACAAAATTGTCATGCATTCCAGACTCATGAAAGAAGGTGATGGGATCTATGCCTATATAACAATCATATATACATATAGATATATGCACATATAGATGTATGTGTATGACTGAGTGTTAAAATTTTACAAATATTCCATCCTTTATCAGAGTTGTTCTCGAAAAAGTTCCTCTTGTCACTAGTTTCTCAGCACCTGCAGATTAAGTTTGGTCCAGTATGCACTCAAACATGTCTCAATGTTGATATACGGTGGACATAGTTATACGTGTTGTAAAACTACATCAGTGTGATTTTAGTTGTGGGTCATTTATATTCTGACACTATTCTGCTGAGATGAGAATGTTCTATATTGGCCACCATATACTGCCCAGTACGTCACTGTGAGATTGAGCTTGCTCTGTGTCCCACTAATTGAACCCTATCTATACTAGGGTTATCTACATGGATGGAGGTGTGGCTCCCCAAGCAAGGCTCAACATGAATGTCAACTTGATATACATTGTACAACCTCTAACAATGCATGATCCCTCTTAAAGAGGTATTGACAAGTTGCCCCAGTTCAGCCCCTTTAATGTGTAACATCTGACTCCCTTTAAGGCAAAGTATAAACTTGGAAATACTCACTGGGGTAAGCTGACGGCAGTTCGCAGGAGGGAAGCGTCGGGACTCTAGTGGTGGACAAAGTTTGCTTTTCAAGTCTTCAGTATGGGAGGCGAAAATAGG
This sequence comes from Lepidonotus clava, assembly GCA_936440205.1. Classification (NCBI taxonomy): domain Eukaryota; kingdom Metazoa; phylum Annelida; class Polychaeta; order Phyllodocida; family Polynoidae; genus Lepidonotus; species Lepidonotus clava. The sequence goes on along the minus strand of OW387142.1, from coordinate 45,909,869 downwards.
ACAGCCCTTCGTAATAGGGGTCACTGAGAGACAGTGCTGCCCTCTAGGATACAGGGCTATAGGTACATAGATAACTTTTGGTGACTGTGGGATACAGGCTATAGGCCCCTATAGCCTGTGCGGGTATCGGAAGTTTTCACATTGCCATGTATAATCATAGAGATATAATTATGTCTATGGTATAATAAAGGTCTGTAGTTCAACAGGACCACCATCTTTTGCCACCAATATCACCATTAGGTAATATTGATAGGTCAGGAGCACTAAAAAACTATAATAGGCTATTGACAGAAAAGACTATCCTAGTCAGATAATTGCAGACTCGGCAGGGGTGAACGGACAGCCAATATTTCAGCAACAAGTTATATAGCATACAAAAATAAATGATAAATAACGTCAATAAATGTTTTGCAGAAATAAGATGGACGTTGACGGGTTTTCTTACTTATGAAAACAGTGGGAGTGCGCGTTCTGCTCGAGTAAGCCATCTCCCCAGCTCTGAAGCCCCATCTACTAGGCGAGGGGAGCTAGCTCAAGTGGTAGAGCGCTCGCTTAGCATGTGAGAGGTACCGGGATCGATACCCGGGTTCTCCAGCCAATATTTTTCTTGGTGAAAACAAATGTATTGTAGATTGGATCAACATGAACTGAAATATGATTTTAGGGAAACGTTTTAGTAGGCATACCAGGGGGTTTGGAGGTTAAAATAAACGTTGAAAACTGCTATACCTAGTTGCTGGAACAACGTGAATCTTCACTATCGAGCGTTTTATTTTCATTCTGAACGGCCAGCACAGGATAGCACAAGTCAGATGACAATGGAAATGTCTTAATTATTCTTTATCATCTCAGTTCTATCTTTTTACAAGTTATCATTAATTACATAGGCCTATATTAGAGATACATAAGATATGTCTATAATATGCCTAAAGGAGAGAATAAAGTGTTTTGTAGGCTAGGCCTTTATCATCCTTTACCATTAACTGATTAAGTTCGTAAAATGTGTGCAATGGCTGATAGCAATTTGGAAAGGGTGTCGCTTGTGAAAGGTCACTGCTTAGTCGCTTTTTGGCAGAATTTTTGATGGAGAAAGTCCCCCTTCCCCAACCTCCTGCTGAAAGTCTTTATGTGATAGCATGATGCTGAAACAAAGTCCATTGTTTAGATATATATAGGCAAACTGTAATCGTTGCTTATTTCCTACAAAATCTTCTAGGAAACAGGTGCATGCGGTGATAAAAGTGCATAGGGGCATTATGATATAGTACCTATAGTGGCGTGCTGGGTTCTGGAAGGGCGATGTTATGACGTAGGCTTTTAGGGACTACATTGAATGTGAGAACAATGCCATTTTTACTTAAACATTTTTTAATCTATAAAGGTAAATGGTAATTGCATTAATTTTACGGAATACACCGTGCAACAAAACGTGATGCATATGTGTCAGTTGGAATCGATGATTACCTATAGGCCTACATAGCTAATTCCGGCCCTAATTCTGAATAGTTTAATTCAAATAATTGTCTATATGAGCGAGCTAAAATAGTTATTCCAGCGAAAGCAGGTGCAGATTTAGGGGGGCGGGGGCATGCAGGGCATTTGTCAGAAAAATACCAACCTAAAGCCCCATACCCACTAGGACACTTTTAGACAGTCAGCCGACGGTTTGGCGCTAAAATCGGTTGATTGCACCCCTAGAATCGGCCGACATTGATTCAGATCAGACATGTACATTTCAATGTACTGTACTAACAGACGATAATAAGAATTGGCCAATTTTAGCACCAAGTGCCCGTCACTGCTAAAGTCGCTTAGTGGGTATGGCCCTTTAATATTACAATCCCCCGGCGATGACGACGACCATACACCAATGCGCCCAGGGCACGGCACCAGTGAAATGAAACCCCCTAGATCTACTGGGTATATGGGCCTTTACTGACATTATTTCATCTTAACTGGTGATGGGCACTAGTGTATTGGATTTAAAAGTTATAAAGTCAATGATATAGTTTTGATTATGGAACAAATAGTGTCTCAAGCATGCGTTTTATCTAGATTAAGGATTTGTTTCCTGAAAACACTAGGGTTAATAATCAAAATTGAATAAATCGCAAAACCTTCGTTTTGTTAACAAAATAAAACATAAATCTACATAAAGAGAAATACTGGTTTCCTTTACATGGACGTTATATGGAATTGGTGTACAGGTATAAGCATTTCTCGTCAGAGCCTTTTTGGAGACTAATAATTCATATGTCGCTTATTCACAAAGGGATGGTGCTGATATTTTAGCAAAATTGGGTTTACTAAATCTTTGGATTCTTTGTGGCCATATCTATATATACTATATGAGAAGCTAGGTATCATAGAGATATCCTCACCGTATACGAGACACTATCGTCTTAGATAGGACAACATTTAATGTAGGACACTATTCAGGTATATAGTAAACCTAACTTTTCTAAAGCTAAACTTTATTTTGATGTAATGATTCACTCAAAATGTTATATGTCTTGAGATCAGTAGTCCTTACTTTTTGACCAAGTCCCATTCCTTTTGGTATATGACCCTATATAATTATGTAGCCACGGATCATTAAGTATAGAGCATCCTTGATTATATTGATTTATAGACAAGAAAAGACACAACCACGACAACATTTCTTTAGAAAACATTATATTCTCCACCAAAATGTGGGTTCATCGCACAACCAATAATGATGACTGAACATTTTTAATTGTCCTAATTATTGAAATAGTAAAAGAAATCACACAGGTTATATTGGCATCAAGATACGCAAGCAAGAATGACTCATTTTCTTAATGGCATAGAAATTGAAATTAACTTGACTCAACACAACATTCTGGTATTGATTAAATCACATAAGAGCAATATCAGAGTACCTAACAATGATACTCACACTGGTATACAAACTAAGCTTCAATATTATTGCATATATAAATAAGGTTTCATTTAAAGAATCTCTATTGAATCTCTCGCTTAAAGATGTATATCACTTTCCAAAAGCAGGAAATCTCTGAGCACAGTTGGCAGTTGCGGCAAGGACACGAGAGCCGAATGAACATTCGTCCTGAACATGAACCGAATGGACATGCGACACAAGTGTCGAAGCTTCTTCGGCTGTTTGTTAAATCTCCTGTGCGGCTCGAAGTCTATGTTGAACTTGAGACTGAGGTGTTGCTGCTGCTCCACATGAAAGACATACCCTGCCATGGTGAGGCAGTTAAAGAGGCACATGTCCTTGAGATCAGGGCCTGAGCAGGTGGGGGGCAGATACTGCATGATGTCCTCCATAATGTGGTCCAGGAGCACAGGGGAGTTGGCAGTCCTCACAAAGAACAGGGCACACTCAGGGGTTAAATTCAACCCTGCCCTGTACTGGGCACAAGGGTTGGCCCCCTCGTTCCAGTCTGCCCACCACTCCTGTACAAAACAAAACTTGAGCTCCTGAAGAGGATCACTGGCTTTTGTGTCCATTGATATGCTGTACTCATCTGAGTCCCGGTCCTCATCCCAGGTGGTAGGGAAACAGGTCTGGTTGGATGGTTCTATCCTAGGCATGAATGAAGCAGACCAGAAGTTCTGTACATCCACCCCCCTATCAAGCAAAAGTCTCAAGTTGTCCGGCTGGTCAAACCAGACTGTGATTTGCAACAGCAGTCCACTGATCCTGAAGTTTTCATAAGAGGCGAGGTCATCCATAGACTCTATGATGTACCTTACCAGCTCCTTCTCCCTCATCACAAACAGTATCAGTCTCTCCACCATCCTGCCTTTGGCGCCCGCCGCCAGGAGGATGCTGATCACATCCGGGATCTCCGTCAGGTACCCGGATGGCCTGGTGGCACCATCTGACGAATCAGAACTAAACCCAGACTCGGACTCCATCCGGTACTTACAGAGCATGTCGCCATCTGGCGGGAGGGCCGAGCGAATGGCCAGGTCCAGGGCAGTACACCCATCTCTGTTTACATGGTTCACATCAGACCCGGCCTCCAGGAGGATACTCACTATGTGGGCCCTGCCGAGTAGAGCAGCCAGCATCAGAGGGGTGTCCCCCTTCCTGTTGACCAGCTCGTCCAGTACCACAGGGCCCTGGGAGGACTTCTGCAGGACCTGCCGCACGTCCTCTGCACTGTTATTAATGATGGCAGCCTTCAGCGTGGAAACAGTCGAATTCCCCATGATAATAGACCTTTTTCATAAGTGTGGCGTCCTGCTAAACTTTTTTCATCAGTGTGGCACCCTGCTACCGGATATGTGTGAACCTATTTGTTGGGGTATAGTTTTCAATGGAAATAGGTCTGAGTTGTTGGGTACAAGGCTTCTATGGGAGGATCCACTGCGCAGACTCATGAGAGGGGTGTATTATAATGATGATACAGTATCACAGCACCACTAGGTCCTACGGCTACGGCATGATCCCTCCTGTAACAACAATGTTACAATTCACAGCCACACCCTGTGTTATTATTATCACAAAACCTAGCCTGGGTTATCGCCAGTACCAGTCACAGGCATGGTGTTTTTAACAGCACGTAATAATTACCATGGAATGAGTCACTAAAATAAGCCGAGGCTGACGGTGGCAAATCCCTGGGTATGTGTGTGTGCGTGGAGCCTTCCTACACACTCTGCAACGAACTCTGTTTTTACCTCCAGGTGTTGGACGGTTCTCGGGTAGTGAATGTTGTAGCTGCAGAGTGGCTTTTCCTCCTCCGTCCCTGATATTGGAAATATGCACCGATGTCAACACAGCGTTTCCCTGAGCTTTCCCTGAGCGTTCCCTGAGACCTCTCCAGCCTTTCCACCCCCTATAGATCCTTTAGACGGCCGGAGAGGGGGCTGGTGAATCGGGATTCCTGTAGAAACCTTCCCCCACTTGCCGTGTTTTGGGTTGACGTGTGGCAGGGAGGTGGTAGACGGATGTGAGGTGGTGTGTGTAGCAGCAGGCCCCCAGTGGCCTCTCGCCGTCGGCCCACTGCCCCACTTTCGGGAGCTAAATTCAGCAGGGACAACAAAACACTGCTTTCTCCAACCCACCAGACCGGTGCCGCCATCTAGGTATTGGTTGTGAGGGTAATTTACAGGATGGTCCCATGAGGATATATGTCAGGAATGTGAATGTAGTTTGCTATCATTAGATATTGAAGTAATCTCATATATTCATCGGCTTGATTGAAGTAATTTCATATATTCATTGGCTTGTAACTGCAACCATTTTTCATATATCTGTTTTTCTTTATCCTTATTTTTCTTGAACTAATGACAAACAGCATCATATGTATGCTTATTATTTATACATCATAATGAATAATTAATCTTTTCATTAATATCATTCAAGAATGATATTGAATGATATTAATTAAAAGAATAGTTATACAAAATTGTATAACTATTCTTTCAATTAATGTCATTCAATATCATTCTTGAATGATATTAATGAAACTAGTGACACACAGCATCATTTAATGATGCTGTGTGTCACTATAGCTAGTTGTAAGCCTTCCAAGTTGCTAAAGCAATACTATTATAATATAAAATATGTGATATAAAAATTCAAATGCTTTCTATACGATACAGAATAGAAATATTGATATCGCTTATATGCCCTGCACTAGGACATATATATATCTTCTTGACAGACCATCAACCAAAACCTTTAGTTAGTGAAAGTGTGCCTGTTTTTATCAGTTATAAATTCTTTCTTGGGGAGGGGGGATTAATTTAGACGTTCTGATGACAATTAATTAAGGTGATAGATCAAATGATTCACACCTCTTATGCGTACTGTTTGTTAGAACCATACATATTATCTGAATATGATAGATATCTTTATTATACCTTAGTGTGATACAAGGTTAGTAGTTAAGAGTTTAACTCAGGGTGATACAAACCTGGGTGATATTTAAACCAGCCTTGTATCACACGGCAGTGTGATACAGAAACTTTTTATTTTTCTAAAATTCATGAAAAAATGAAATCATTAAGAATTAAAAAATCTAAGATTTGCATTATCTGCACAACGTTCGGGCCCTGGCCTCGGGCTGATATCGGGGTCCCGGCTCGGGTGATAACCACCCTTGTACTCCCTTCTTGGTTGGTTATATGTATGTAGCGGTTGATGTATAATTATATCCTATCTGCAGTTCCCGCTACCTCGTTCACAATTGCCCCCATAGGGTCAGTTTCATGTATTTTGTATAGGTATTGGCGAGAGCAGAGCTCCAGGCAGACACCACTTCCGGTTTCTGTTTTCCTGTGAATGTTCATGTCTATAAATCGAATTCTTAATACAACTCTCAATAATCTTTATTTCTGTGATGGAAAGCAAGCAATTGTTACTTATAAAACATAATGCCTAGGTCCATATCCGGTCTATATAGCCCAATAGCATAGTAAGCATGATTGCTCCTAACAAAATATAGAAATTTATTTCCAAATACATTTCAGTCTATAAAAGAAATATGTTAAGTTACTGATAATAAAAAAAACTGAGGAATATCAGTGATCAGCATACATTATTTGTTGGTGTGTAACGTTGATATTTTAATCGTGGGAAAACCTGTAGGTGGTGCGCCAATAGGACGTCAGTTGCATGGAAAACATGAGTGACGTCTGCGGTAAAGTACGTATGTAATGACATTATCTATTCTTCTAACCACCAATCTTTAAATACCACAAATGAAGAATGGTTGATTTTAATGTGGATACAACGGCGGAAGCTGAGGTGTTCTGTTAATGCATTATGAATAGGTTCAAAACAACATGGCACATTTAAAAAGCCAATGTCCCAATTATACCCAATGACAACATGCAGTGACATTTTGGAAACCATGAAAACGAAGTCTGTATTGTGCATATATTTAGCTTTAGGTTCACTCGGTGTGTTGAGAACATGTAAGGAACAACATGTTTGTCCAATGTAAGTAAGTAAGTAAATTTATTGACTAATGTAAGCATTACTTAATTGTGTCACTGAGTAATAGCATCCTGTAAACTTACGGTGACGAAGCATTCGTGTTCTTATTCACTTACACATGATGCTTTCATTTTAAAAATCTTCTAAGCCCTTTGAATAATCAATTCTTCTCTTTTATCATAATCTGTCACACATATGACAATTTCATTCTGCGCAAGTTCATCCAAATAGCGATACAGAAAATCAACAACACAGATTGATTTGTACAAAAATATTATATAATATCATATGAATTCTGATGAAGGATGTAACTATCCGAAACATGTAAATTGACCAGCTTTGAATGTCTACAATGAATTTCAAAGTCTACAACATGCCGTCTTACTCTTTGAGTTAGATGTTCTCTACAATGTTTTATTAAAAATATTATAGCTACACAAAGATGTGTCACTCAGACCATCGCCTACAGGATTTTCATGATATCGTTGATAGGGGCGCCCTCTAAGAGAGTCCGTGCACACCGATATGACACAACGTCTTTTTTTACCGTTTTTGTGACGGCATCCATAAACAAAGAGTGGTGACGTCACGAAAACAGTAAAAAAAAAAAAAAAAAAGACGTCGCGTCGTATCGTAGAGGGCATCCCTATCAACAAAGTCACTTTAAAACGTAATACAGTCATAAATCTTTCCATTGTACTATAGTTGATATGAAGTTCTATATTACTTAAAGATATGTAATCAACAATTGCAGGCAACAGTAAATGCCCTCCTCCTGGTTCACCCTTGTCTTGTAGCAGGTTATTAATCACCATTCTCCGTTAGTCGGGGTCAGAGGTCACCCGCTGGTGCCGTCGTGTCGGGACTGTTCACAGTCTGACCCGCGGGTCACAGCGTCGTCATGCCAATCATCAGCCAATAGGCCACGCCCACTTCACCCCCAACGGGCCTATAGACCTTTTGCCAGAGTTCCCTATTTGTGGATTGCAATTTTTTTCGCACTTTTACGATGTACAATTTGATATTTTGTTCATATACGTCCATGCTGTAATGGATTCGTATTAGGAGACTCTTAGTCAAAGGGTTGGAATTCGGGATGAATACTTTTCACTAGGTACTGTTGGGTATATCTATCTTAATTATAGCAACTTACCTCTGTAACTTTCTTTTCCTTATAATTCATGTTAATTGTAGTACTATTACGTCCAAATTTTTAAAAAGAATCTTGTAGGTTTATAGGTCATTCAAGTTTCCCTTTTTCCCCTCTTCATGAGCATTTATAAGGGTGCTAAGGGAAACAGAAGTGCATGGTCATGGGGGAAATGGTCTATAGACTAACCCCAGGGGTTAGCTTATGGGGCCGCCATTGGGGGGAGGTGTCTAACTGGGGGGTGGACGACCAGGCGCCGACACAATTAGGTGGGGCGACTTGTTAACAGGAGGTGGAGGGAGAGGTAAGGTTGGGGGGGGGGGGGGGGGGTGGGGTGGACACTAATCAGGTAATGACACGGCATAGAAATTAACGTAAGGAGCAAATAACACGCCCACAAGAAAGAAGGAATACACACAAGATTCATGCGACTGACCTACAGGAGATTAGTATTTTACCTTCTTGATAATGTTTCAGAATGGTTCACGTTTTATGTTATATTATTCATTTCATGTATTTGCTTTTGTTCAATAAGGTTTACTTACAGATGCTTGATATCGCCAAGCATATTCTCTGCACTGTTAACAAAGGTTGGCAAAAGTGGTGCCAAAATCAACAACCCTATGACAACCTTCTGGAAACCTTGATGTCAAAATTAACAACCCTATGACAACCTTCTGACAATCTTGGTGTCAAAATCAACAACCCTATGACGAACTTCTGACAACTTTCAATGAGATACTGACAACTTTGTGACCACTTTATATGAGATCATGTGGATATCTGTGATGACCTCAGGGTTTTAAGTCAATGGTGCCAAAAAAAACACAGCCATGGGTTGTCAAACAAATCTCCAGGGTTGTTTGATCTACTGGAACAACCCAGGGTTGTCACAGGGTCTTCAGTAAGGTTAGTAAATTTAACAATGTATTTATGTTTGCTGGGTTCCTATTATGTAATGTTACTAGTTATTATGTATGCCCATTACAATTAGGAGGCCTAAGTTGTATTAGGTATTAGGAGTTGTGTGGTTTTTGGCACTATTCACCTACAATACTAGGGTTGTCACAGACAGAGGCCATGACAACCTAGGGCTGTCGTTTTTGGCACCACTCACTGACAACCCTAGACTTGTCCGGCAGAACTTTTGAGTCTCATTTTCTTCCCCGACAACCTTGTGACAACCTGATTTTCACTTTTGCTTCCCTGACAACCTTTTTGGCCTAAGGTCGTCAGGAGAAAATGACAACTTTTGGGTTGTCATCCAGCCTCAAAATTCACAATGACGACCCTCTGACCACCCACAAAGTTGTAACAGGGTTGTCGGAGGGTTGTCACACAGCATCAGTGGTCTGATAAGAGCCTTATGACAACCCAAAAGTCATCTATGACAACCCAAAAGTCACCTATGACAACCCTCTGACAACTTTAAACTGGCTCCCTGAAGACTTTGTGTTTTCAGTGTGCCTCTCTTCTGGTTTCTGCTCCTCAGTGATCCTCTCACCGGCTCACATGGGTCACCTGCTAATTGTTCATAGTAGACCAACTCTAAGTCCATTGCTTAGCATGTGAGAGGCTTTCACTACACTCTTCACTACACTCTTCACAAAGGTTTGCATATATGATGTATCCAGGACAATTCTATATGATAATTCCAATTTTGTTGTTTGTTGTATGGCCTCTGGGTTGGTGCGGGAGATCGCCTGTTCGAGTACTGAAGATTGTGCCCAGCCTGTTCTAGAGGTGTATAGGTAGGGGCAACCCTTGTACCCATGTGGATACCAACCGTTGACCATCCAAGTGGTGATGGGCATTATTTGATTTTGATTAACCTCAGTGGGGGTTATAAGATGACATTTTAATGTCAGCAAAAATATACCCTGGCTTCCGCCCCTATAAAAACCCACTGCGGTCGGCCATATAACCGTTATTATGTACCATTCATTTTTATTTACTAAATTATATAGTGTAGCCGTTATCTACTGTATTCGTAGTAGTTCACGTTAGATAATCAAACTGAAAACGACATTATATTTATGAGGCATACTTTAATTGAATCATTATTAGCAGTGCATAAGGTAAAAACCTCTGACCTAATTAATCAGGCCTCTCTATTGTGCCCCCGTTCAGAGGGCCAAAATGCGAGGGCTAGGCTAGACACGGCGAGTGGCGCGCTCCTGCATCTACCCCTACTTTCCCGTGAACTATTTAGGATCCCGATCCCAAAACAGTTGTCTAGACTTATGAAGGTATTGTGATCAAGTGGGTGAAGGTGGCGACGAAATCGTGAGTAGATATACATTGATTACTTAGGATTTTCTACACACTGATACGTAAATGAGTGTATACCAACATGGCTGACAATAACATAAACAAAGTTGACACTGAACCCAATGACCCAGCGACGGGTATATTGGCTGGGGAATGTGACAATGACCAGGTACAGGCAACAAACATGGTAAACAGTGCCAAACGCAAAATAGCCGAAACACTCAGTCCTGATGCCCAAAAACCAGGGAAAGCAGGGAAAGGTACAAACTCAGTAATATCGCCAGATCACAAAAAATACATTCTAGACAATGGGAGAGGGAAAGGGAGAGGTAGGAAGAAGAATAAAGCACGGGGCACAAATGCCAAAGTAGTGGGAAAATACAAAGGAACTCAAGAAAATGCCGAAGTTATCACTGAAAATACGAAGGTAAATCAAGGTGGGGACACTGAAAGCATAATTGTTGAAACAGATGAGTACGATACAGAAGACGAAATACCTCTGTCAGGCACAAAGCAAGGTGTGATAAACACTCACCCACGATCAGCAGTCCCGTCGCGCCCGGGGGGGAGTGCGTATGGACGCCTGAAGGGCATATTACGTAAAGGGCAAACCCCAATCAAGCAGCGGCCGGCCCCGATGTTGGATAGGGGGGGGGAACTTCTCACCATCTTAACAACAATACAACAAGATCTGCAAGCAATGAAACTGAACGGAAATATGCTAGGGGAGGCAATGAATAGCATGCAAAACGAACTTGGAAAAGTGAGAAGAGATATGGTTGACAAGCAGACATTGGACAACACACTAGTGGGTTACATGAACGTAGTTGAGCAGACACTGCATGCTCAACAAGACATAGTAGACCAGGCAAGCATACAGATCAACGAGAACAAAAAAGTGATTGAAGACATGAAGAATACCCTAGGGTCACATGACATCAGACTAAACAGCCTGGAGAAGGATGTGGCGATTGATCTCATTGATTTTAGGAAGGAACTACAGAACCTAGACCGAAGGATCTCAAAGGATCATCCCCCAACTCCCTTCCTACCAGGAAAATCTCCAGTAAACGTCCCACAAAAGACAACACAAAAACCCGTGGTTAATGAAGTAACAGAAGCACCTGTAAACAAGAATCTCATTATAGAAGGGATGTGGGAGCAGCCAATAGAAAATCTCGAGGGCAAGGTCAAGCACATGCTGATGGAGATTGGTATCAACCTAGGTGACTCAGAATTTGACAAGATGGAACGCATAGGAAGATGGAAGGCGGAACGCAACTGGCCAAGGCCAATAAGAGTAGAGCTTATGACCAGCCACAAGAAGGCAAAAATCATGGCAAACCGTGGATTCCTAGCCTCAACCAGAGAGCACTACACAGTGAGGATAAACTCCGATGAGCCAAAGAGAACCAGGATAGCTAGAGCACTACTTAGGAAGACCGCCCATCAAGCACGAATGGATGGGAAGAGAGTAAGGCAGACCCCAGACTATGTCATCGTGGAAGGTGTCCGGTATGATCTCCAAACTATTCACCAGATTGGACAAACGATTAGAGGATCTAAACAAACCAATAAAGATGGAGTAACGGACAGAGAGCACAAGTTCCCGAGAACCAACAAATACGCAGAGGATACCTGCATGCTTGATACCCCCCGCGGTATGGCATTCTTCACCATCCGTTGTATGTTAAGCAACTTTTATCCCTGTGTGATCAAGTTCAATGGCAGAAGGTATGAATCCACGGAGCATGCCTACCAGGCAGAGAAAGCAATAACTGCCAAGGCCTACGATAAACTCAATGCCATACTGAGTGCGCCGACAGCTGCAAAGGCAAAAGAAATCGGAAATCAAATCCCAACCAATCCAACATGGGAACGTATAAAGGTCGACAGGATGAGGGACATTCTGAACTGTAAATTCAGACAGAACAGTCATCTGGCTGATTACCTCTGTTCCCTAAAAAGCATGTCATTCATAGAGGCTTCCAGAGACGGTTTCTGGGGAGCGGGGGCCACTCTGGATAGCGCAGAAATCAGAAATGGTAGTTGGACCGGGAGAAATGAGTTAGGTAATATACTAACAGAAATCAGGAATGAGTTGCTAAGAGAGAGAAGGGTATTGGAACTCTCGCAGAAAGTACCCCCCTCTGCCAAACCAGGCCCCTCAACTGACCCTGACCCAACGCCTGAACACCCGGCTCCACACACAACACCCAAGGCAGGTAAAGAGGCAGATGTGAAAGCAGCTGCAGCCAGTGATAAAGACAAACCTACTGTGAACCAAGAAACCCATTCAACAAAGTTGTAAAATGACAGCCAAGATATTCACCGACTCTCGAGGTAAGGGACTTTCTCGTGCTATATACTTAGAGAGCGGTATAGACATTGAGGTATGCTACTACCCCGGAGTTGATCTTGACGAACTACAACACAGCATAGAGGGGTTTGTAAAGGAAAATGCAGTTGAAACTGCCTACATATTAGCCGGAGTAAATAACTTGACCACCTGGAACCAAGCTGAAGGTAGATATGTGGCAGTATATCATGACAGAAACGTACTTAAAGAGGAATTGATGGATAAGTACCTTACACTAATTAGGCACTGCAAGGACGAGTGTGAAATACGAGACGTGATCCCTATGACACTAATAGGATTAGACATAGCACGTTACAATAAGCTTGAAGCCCGAGATGAATTACAGACCGAACTGGATCAGGGTGTACGTCTTCTAAACAGCGACCTTATCACTATGAACGCAGCTTGTGGCTATCACACCCCATTAATTCATCAGAGTGTGCATTGCAGTATGGGGAAAGCACGTCGGGCACGCAACACATATTCGAGGCTTAAAGATGGCCTGCATCCGACAGATGATACGTTAAAGAAGTGGTCGAGAACAATTGTGAGCAGTCTGAATCTAAATGGACATATCAAATAAATCACACTTATGTAACACGAACCCCCCCCCCCCCCTCCCTGGCCCTTTCCTGATTTTCTCACATAATATACTTGGATAAGAGAAACATTTAATATACTGTACTGCATAAGCTACTACCGTGCTATACAAGTTATTGGATGACTGATAGCCTCTGCTATCTCAACCAACCCTTGATGGTGCGACAGTGGTTGATTTACTCTCCTCTGCTAACGATATAGGGGTGACTGATAGTCTCTACTATCTCATCCTATCTATATACTATGAACTGTGGGGATGATCGATGGTCTCTACTATCTCTCCCAATCGCTGGATGGAACTGATTAGCTATGTATCTCGACAGGAAGCTGTAGAGGACTCGGTATCCCCTGATACCGTCCAAAACAGTTACCTAGATAATGAAACAGGACCTAAACCATATTAAGTGGCTGACAGGGTGGCTTCTGCCACCGTCAATGTCATGTACCATGCTAGACGATGATTGTGAACTCTTGCCGAAAAAAGACCAACTACAGATGCTGAAAAGAGATGAAAGGACACAGACTATATAATATATGACGAGGACCCAATATCATCATTAGATTATTAAATAAATACCTGTTTTATATGACTAACTTAATATGTAGATTGATATATCTTGTAAATTTATAAAATTTGCACATGTATCCAAAAGATTATAATCTTAAGGGGTAGATGCAGCCGCACATGTGTATCTTATGGATTGTCCTGATCAAATGGGATGCCCCCAAGGGGACGTTACCAGGTCAGCTTTGGTCACTAGCCTGGCTATGAGACCAAACATCATTAAATCATCACATCTCATTCACTCATTAATAACCACTATTTATATTTGTATGGCTAGGGGTATTATAAGATTAATACAACACTGGATGACATTATGCGGGATGGTGCTATTAGTATGTCAACACAATAATTGAAATGTTTGATGACATAAGAGACAATCACAAAGGTCTTCTTGTGGTTCATTTGAACATACGAAGCCTGTTGCGACATAAGGAAGAGCTGTTCTATAATTTTGGGAACGCAGATATAATTTGTTTGTCAGAAACTTGGCTAACTCCTGTCATGTCTGATAGTTTGTTACTTAGTCATGGATTTGTACATATACGACAAGATAGGAGCAGTAGTAAGAGAGGAGGTGGGTTAGTAATTTATCTAAAAGATAATTTTTCACCCTATACTACAGTGTTGCAGGATAGCAATGTATGCGACATACACTCCGAGCAACTATGGATCAAGGTGGAACGCCCGAATCATAAGAAATTGATAGTAGGACTAGTCTATAGGCCTCCCTCAGGCAAATATAATGTCATGATAGAAAAATTGTATGAAACACTGTCCATTCTGTTAGGTGACCAGGTCCATAAAGTGCCTGAGTTAATTCTATGTGGTGATTTAAATATTGATTTGTTGCGAACTAATTCCTCTGAATCTAAGCATTTAAAAATACTTATATCTGATTTCAACCTTAAGCAAATTATCAAGAAGGCTACACGAGTCACAAACCACAGTAAAAGTCTAATTGACCTTGTTGTTACAAATATAGCTGCTCAGAATATATGTGGATCTGGTGTAATTAACTGTATTATATCGGACCATATGCCTGTTTATCTGAACAGGAAAATGAAGCGTCATAAGCATCCGCGTGAAGCGATAGTGACAAGATCCTATATCCGATACTCTACCGATTATATCAAAGTGATTATATTTGATGACATCAGATGGAGATATTTCTGGACTGAGCCCCATGATCCGAATTATATGTGGGGAATTATGCAATCAATTATTATAGATAGTCTAAATGTACTTTGTCCGATTCGAAAGTTAATGATTCGACATGACCAACATCCTTGGATTGACTCAAATTTGAGGCGAGCTCTGAAGGAAAAGGAACTTCTATATAGGAGGGCAGTAGAACAAAATGATGCAATAGCCTGGGCGAATTTTAGAAACTCCAAAAAGGTTACTCGTAACCAATTGTTGATAAATAAAAGGAAATATGTTAGTAGTAAATTAGAGGAAAATAGGAATAAACCAAAGGAGTTTTGGCGAGACATGGACACTTACTTACAAGTGGGTAGAGGAAAAAGTAGTCATAAATGTGGAAGGATCCGGACTAGTGAGGGACAGATAGTCACAGGGAAAGAGGCAGCTGATGCTTTAAACCAATATTATACATCTATAGGGGCTAAGTTATCATCAAATTTTCCCAAACAACCAAGCTCAGTGGTCAATGCTGATGCAAATAAGAATACAAAGTACTTTCAATTTCGCATAGTGGGTGAAAAGGAGATTTTGAGTGTGATAAGAAATTTAGAAAATAATAAATCCACTTGCGTCGGGAATGTGAGTATGAAAATACTGAAAGATATTTTTAAATTATTATCCTTTGAAATTGCCTACCTAATTAATGAATGTTTACAGCAATCAATTATGCCCATTTTGTGGAAAATTGGTACAGTTACTCCGATTCCAAAAGGAAGCCCTTCTCTCGACCCTGGTGATTATAGACCCGTCTCAGTTTTACCTGCCCCGAGTAAAATAATAGAAAGGGTAGTGTACAATCAATTGGTTTATTATCTGGAAAGTAATGACTTGTTAGATAATAGACAACATGGATTTAGGAAGGGACATAGTACCGCATCAGCCATATTTGATCTAACCCAATTTATCTATGATAGTATTGACAAAAGGAAGGTGACACAGTGTGTGTTCATCGATTATGCTAAAGCATTTGACACCTTAGATCATGACTTGCTTTGTACCAAAATACGAAAAATAGGGGTGTGTCCTAAGATAGTAGACTGGTGTCGTGATTATTTGCATAATCGTCAACAACAGGTGAAGTTAAATAGTATCAAGTCGTATCAATTGAGTGTAACATGTGGGGTCCCACAAGGGTCCATTTTGGGGCCACTATTCTTTATTTTATATGTAAATGACTTACTGGAAGAATTTACCCAAAAGGACATATGTATTACTATGTACGCAGACGATACTGTGATATATGCATCGCACGAATCTGCTAGGGAATCTAAGGAATTGTTGGAAAAGGGACTACACATTTTGACTAATTGGTGCACTCTAAATAAACTTACAATAAATGTTAAAAAGACTAAACATATGGTAATAAACCTTACTGGCACTGACACTGCCGATGATGATAATCAGGTGTCCCTTCTGTCAAAGAGACTTGGAACCGTACATAGTTATAACTATCTTGGTTTAGTTATCGATGATAAGTTTACTTTTGAAAAATTTCTAAATGAAAAATATGCCAAAATGAAATGTCGAGTACACCAATTAGGTAAATTGAGGAAGTTTATTGACACAGGTATAGCAAACCTAATATATAAACAAACAATTTTGCCTGTTTGTGATTATGTGGACTTTATGGTTGACAGTGGCTCGAGTGGTAAGATCTTAAGATTGCAATGTCTACAGGATAAGGCTATTAAGATAATTGATAACAAGCATCATGATGGACTGGACGTGGGGAAACTCGCACAAATATATAAAATCAAACCTTTGACATTGCGTCGAAATGAACATTTAGCGGCCCTTATGTTCAGACGTCGAACGAATGTGCAGTTTTTAGATAACTACCGACCGACAATATTTCTGAGAAGTAGAAATAAGATCAAATTTAAAAAATTTAAAAGAAAAAATGAGAAATATTTGAAGAGTCCATTAGCAAGGGGTATATCATTGTGGGATGGCCTGCCTGAAGGATTGCAACGATCTACCACAAAGGTCAAGTTCAAAAAAGGTTTAAAACTGTTAATGTATCAGTGATAAGTATGTCTCGTTGTAGGCAGGTTATGGCTGATACATATAATGTGCTTGGTGACGATCATGAATTGTGAAGAGATATGGAAACATAACGGAAAGGTATGGTCAACTTCCTTTGTGTTACATTGATTCTGTATAGGGTATGTATGTTTGAACTAGTAGTACTCAATATGGTTATTTAAATGTGATCATCCATCATCTTTTTTCATCAATATTCACCACTCATTTGTAACTGCGATCATCCTATATATCTTTTTCCTCAATATTAAACTTAAATCTTTGTGATCAACTGGAAGACCACGTGTAACATGTGATGTTGAAATAAAACGTTTAAAAAAAAAAAAAAATGACCACGTCCGATTTGCCGCTCGCCGCATCCCCACCCTTTGATTCCCTGCCAACCCTGAGCACATTTCTCGCAATCATTAAACATGGTATCATGGGGGTGTTGGCCGGTGGCCAGGGCCGGTGAACCCTCCACCTGCCGTATGGTACACCTCCACACCTACTGCAGGGAAACGGGCCCTAACAGGTGTAGGGGATCTTTATTACTCAATGGGAGTGAACTTATGAACTTTTTGCCTGACCCTTAAATGTGTGTAGTTTGAAGGATGGGCGTTGTTGAACTTTGATTAGATGCCATGGAATCCATATTTATTTTATTTTGAGACCCTTACCCTTTTTGGGAGCTGTATGAGCGGTATGGTGGGATTTTTTTTATATAAACACTTCAAAAAGTCGATTTGGTACTCACAGCATTCTTTTCATTAAATTATTTAGAACGGTCACTATAGGAAAAACAAATTTTCCTGTTTTCCTTATTATCTAGTGATAGTTAATATCAATGTAAAATATTTATTGCTCATACTGTTGATTTCAAAGAAAAGTTTGTCGGCAACAACAGACGACACCTTTTACAGTATTTTCTGAGCATTATGAGACTTGTATTTTTCTCTGTTTTTCTCCATGTTTAGGTTTTAGCCTGGGCATAGCGTTGTTCTCAATAATAATTGTATCCACCAAATTTGCATCCGCTTATTTGATCAATACCCTGGTGTGTTGTTGAACAAACCAGTCAACCGCGTCCGTTGGCTGGGCATCAGTAGTGTATTTTTGGACCTACTGCACATTTGGCACCACAGGACAAGAAACAAGGTCAGTCTCCGTATATAATATATTATACATAACTATAGGGCCAAACTTTATGCCATATAATACAACCAGGTGGCGCACCTGAGCCCAGTAATCAGGTTTTGCCCACGTTGTCCATCCTTGTGCAGTGCTTCAAACGCTCCTCCTCCCCTCCCCCCGCGGGGGGCACTCGGTCTTGAAATGGGTACCAACTGCAGTCAAAACCTCTAGGGGCTGTTCCTGTGAATCGCTAATTGGCCCCAAAAAAGGGGACTGTCAAACAAGCAAAACACCTTTAAGCGGAGCTGTCAGTCATGCATTATCTTAAATACTTGATTAAACATTTACTATATGCAATTGAATTCCTTCATAATGCCGCTGAAACAAATCATTTAGTTCAGAGATCAAATCATGACCACTTAATTTGCCAATATATGCCTTTTTGCTGGGGCTGTCCATGAGCTATCCTAAAAAAAGGGCGCTGTCAGAGAATGCTCTTTTTTCTGTGGGCTGTAAAATCCCGAAAAACGGGGGCTGTAGTTACACAGTTATATCTACTTTCATATACCCCGTGTCCTTAACCCCGACACCAACCCCCATTTCCCCACACTACTTACATGTGTGATGTGAGGTGGCCTTCCCTGACCGCACCCCACGGGGTCCTTTCTTTGTCCTCATTGTCCTAGGCGGCGGGCCCCTTGTGATCAGACAAACAAGGTGTGTACACTTCCCACTGATTGACCCTCACAGCGTGACCGACACATTAGGGACCACGACTGGGTAGGTACGTCAATGTGTATAATAGGCGTGTGTGTGTGGGGGGGGGGGTACTACTCGGTCTGAAAAGAGTGCCATCTTAAAAAAGGAAATTATCACAAAAAAAGTAATATTGAAAATGAAATGACAAAATCATTTTATCATTATTCCAGGGAAGTTGGCCGCAAATACTGATTCCCCGGAAATAGAACAGTTGCTATTTGAAAATGCTATTTGAAAATGCCTCAATTATATATTGCTGGTCCAGACATTCTTAAATGTGAGTGGTTTGAGACTAGTGACTGCCTATATATAATACTAAAGGTTTGAAAAAAAAATGTTTGGTAAGCAAAACCACCATTACTGTGTTCAAATATTCCGTTAGGGATTCATCGCCTCCGTTATGGGTACAAAGACCTCTGCAGGTTTAAACTGGATGCTCATTTAGGTTAACCTAAAGTTCCATTATGGATCTAAACTCCCATAGCTAGGAACAATAAAATATTATGTCTCTGCTACCTTATGAACCCCAAACTTCTATTTGTTTCTCTATAATTCTTCATGAACCAAGCCTCTTGCCACCTAACGGCTAAATATAGGATGTATGATTGTCACTTTAATTCTCTCTGGCTTGTTAACCACTTTTAACTACAATCTACATTGCCTGCGTGAACATGTTATCACCCGAAGCTTATATGAACAAACAAATAACGAAAAGCAAAACTTTAGGAAAAAGTGCCCTCTCCCCAATACAGAACATTGGAATGGTGCAATATGCGGGCAGATTGGGCGGTGTGAGACCAGACCTGGGAGCAGTCATTACTGGTAGGTTAATGAGGGCCACGCCAACAGGCCTTTATGACCTGCTTACTCCATACCCGCTGTCTTCGTTGGCAGGCCTGTTTACAGAGGGGGTGGCGGGGGTGGCGTGCCCCCCTCCCCACCCCCACCCCGCCCAACCCGAGAGGAAATTTTCCAACAAAAAAAAGTTCCTCCTTTCTTTAAAATATCATTGTAAAAAATCCTAAAAATATTATAAGAAAAATGTCAAAAAGTTCAACTTAAGGAACTTCGCTACCCCCCTTTTTATGTTGACATTATTGAAAGTATATGCAAAAGTTCCACTTGAGTAACCTCCCCCCCCCCCCCCCCATAGCAGAACCTGTATACGGGCCTGGTTGGGTGGAGCGCTGACATCATCACGCGCACACTTTAGACTATCTATAGGCACAGGATGTCGACGTGTTAAAACATGATATCTTGATATTTTTGGGGGATTTTTTGTACAATTATACCAGACCTGAATCATCTTCCTTGTGGTTAGGGTACCTCCAGACCTAGCCATGGTAGCTGTTGTCAAATTCCCCCTGAGAACTTCTGCATGCAACACTTTACATTCAAATTATATTTTACTTATGTTATACTCCCGGGGTTATACTTTATTTGTTACATCATAAAAAGTAATGAATAATTATTCGTCTGTTTTGTATCTTTATATATTTGAAATTTTCAAAGTTAGTTTAAATATGTTTTACTATGTATCTGATATATACTTAACCGTGCGGGCAAGTCTGAATTTTCATTAAACTCTTCATTTCTTCGTCTACATGATTTGCCAATATCAGCCTGCAGGTGTAGAAAAATGAAGATACAGGAATCCATAGATATTGTCGAGCAGAATCTATCCTATCATGGAGCCCTTGGTGATGTTCTGTATTTTAATGCTGTGCATCAATGCTTTTCATATACATGTAGAATCGATATTTAACTTATGCAAATAATGGTGCAACTTACATTTATTAACAACATAATGAAGCCATATATGCAGCCGAACTTCAAACATGCGGAAAATATGTGCATCCATAGTATAGGCTTATACGCGAAAAAAATACAAATAATCAATGCTTTCTCTCAAGTAAGCGGAATGGGAAAACAATCTTTCATGTTATTAGGTTCTTGAATTTGAATTTGAATTTGGAGGAAATGAAAGTGTCAAGTATTTCCAAAATGCGTTACAAAACAGGAAGGCAGGGATCGGATGTAACGTGATATTCAAGGAAGTGCCTGGGTAAAGGGGAGTTTCCCAGGGGGAGTCCCCAGTTAATCTTTGACTTATATAATTATAGCCATGTCTTTTTTACCTAGACCTACATACTTGAAAGAGGGAGGGAGATCCAGGGTCTTCACAGGGCACAGATTATACCATATGACTGCTACAACATACATACCTGTTAACAGGTAGATGTACCTGGCACTTTGCTGTGAATAAGCAATTTGGTAAATTCCCGTCATGAGGTCACTGATGACCTAATTTCGGTAAGAATGGTAATAATAAACTACGTACACCGAATGTTGCTTACTTTATGTCTGG
This sequence comes from Lepidonotus clava, assembly GCA_936440205.1. Lineage (NCBI taxonomy): Eukaryota > Metazoa > Annelida > Polychaeta > Phyllodocida > Polynoidae > Lepidonotus > Lepidonotus clava. Next base: position 45,888,495 of record OW387142.1, on the reverse strand, counting down.
GTCCTCTGCATTGTAGATGCCCTATAATATGCACCTGAAGTAGAAAACAGGTACTAATAGAAACCATCGTTTATATAGGCCCCATGCAGTGTTAAGTACTTTGCCTAAGCCTTCAAAGTGCTTATATTTACTTACGCCCCTGGTTTGAGGTGACATTTCCACATACTGCTCACGGTAATTTGCATAGATATCTTTGGTATATAAATATCTTGGCTATTTTGCCTGCATATACATTTAAGCTAAAGCTTCGAGCATTTATCAAGTACATTGACCTGGTTCTTAATGTACTTTCCATATACTACTCGTGTCTTTTTATCTAAAGAGCATTACACCTTTATCACTTCTATATTCAATTTCTTTTCAGGACAAAGTCTCCCTCTGTCCTCCTCTACCAGAGTCGGTTCTTCACGGTTTAACTGTAATGGTAGTGTTAATCAATCTATTGTAGGAGGACCAACTGTGGGGGTTGTTTCATCTTTTGTGGTAACGTGCAGTTGGTGCGTGCTCGACCTGATAGGCCTGGTCCGTCACGGTCCACCGGGCACGGACGCCGGCGTCTACTCTATACTCTCCTCCCACATCTTCTGAATCATCCAAGTGTTGTCGCCTTCTGCCTTCCGCCTTCTACCTCTTACCATCCCTACTCCCTCCTACTCCCCTACTCCCCGAATCCTCCTTCAAGATTCCCCTTGGGACTGGAACTGGAAGGAAGTGACCATTGAAAGATCATTACTGCATGTACGGCTTTTTGTTTCGTGATTGAATACTAGCTATAACATAGACGACCCCGGAGTTCCCCTGATGTAACCTACCTCTATCTTGATGTCGTTTCCGATTAAAGAGGGGCCCAATACAGTGACCTTTAACCAAACTTTTCTTTCTACTCTCAAATCTGCAATAGGACATCTGGACAATTCCATCATTAGCCCAACTTGCAACATATTCTGAGTATTTATAAAATCAAAATTAGGACGCACTTAAACCCTTCAATAACGTGATGATGAACTGAGTATAACATCCCTCCCCAGTTAAATTGCGATGCTACCCTCATTGCTTATTGCTCTCCTAATGGTTTCTAACTTCATGTCAGAGTGCCCCCTTTAATATCCATCCCCCAACCCCTACCCCGCCGACCTCCTCCCCTCCCCTCCTGCCCCCAACTTCCCCGTTCTCTTCCTGGTCGGGCCGCTTGCGACATTAACCATAACTGCTGCGTTTCCTCAATGGCACCAGAAATGAATGAAAGCCAACTCTGCCGCACTATTCCAGAAAACCCAGCCATTTTCGTGCATTCTGCATTATTCGCAGGCGGAATGTTTATTATTCATACTTCCCAATCAAGCTGTGGATATAAATCTTGCTCTGAAGAGATGAATAGAGGTAAAGATAGATCAGGGAGATGGTAATTAATGCAGGTTTTGATGATGTAAGCGGCAGGCTGGACAACAACCGTTCTCTCCGCGGCGCCCCTTATCATCCCACCCCTAGCGCAACACCAGGCGAGCGAGAAGGCGGCAGTATGTAGTACCACAACAAAGAGACGTCAAAATATACCGTGGTGAATTAAATTAAGACCGGCGCTGTACGCCCGGTGGGCCGGGGTGGGTTCGATTAGAGGCTCGGGGCGTTTCCCATCCCGTCTCCGGGCCATCACCCCTCCGGAGCTGGGGGCCGCGATCAACAATTAGAAGGTCGTTAACCAGCGGAAGTTGGGAGTGTAGGGCCGGTCGGTCGACGATCTCGGGGGGAGGGGGGGGGGGGCATCCAGTACATACCGACTGGCTGGGAGAGTGGGATGGAGGGTTGGGGTGGGGGCGATGAGGGGGGAGGGGTAGTAGTATGGTGGATTGGGACTGCATGGACTGGTTGGGTAGGAATAGACCATTTCCTATGCTGCCTACCTGCATTTGCACCCAGTCAATATGCTTCGACGTCGCGGAACGTTCTAGTAACATCACAGAAACTGAATATTATCAGAATGTCGCAGAACCTGACCGCTACATTATACTTTGACTGGAATGTTCATATTTCATTTGGAAAAGAAAATGGGGTTGTATACCTTAAGTATTTATTTTCGAGAGCTTAGCCAACTGGAAGATTCGCGCATGTTTTAAACAGTGATTACTGTACTTTTTAACCAAATATAACACCATATACACAGCCAAAACCAATAGACGCTTTTAGTAACAATTGGCCTATGCTATTGAAAAACATATTGAATTTGAACATTATACCTGCAGTTTTAATTTGTTGCTATCAAATTCAACTTTCAGCAAGCCGACATGCTAGTAGTCACCCTTTATCAGTTAAGCAAATGATGGAACAGTTTGGTGATTCAATGTGACTCAAAGCTTATGAGTTGGTTTGTAAGACTGATATGGATAATTTTGGATCAGTCACCTCAAGAGTCATAAGAAGCGATAAAGCCCAACGATTTCACTACTCATTGTGTGTAGGTTAAACCTTACTATATGATGCATCTTATGACTCGCCTTTTGTATGACAAATTAAATTGCAGTGAAACGCAGTTCTAGACCCACACTGACATATGTTGGGTGTCACTGGGAAAAGGCCCTGCAGTAACAGGGAATTGAACCCCGCCTGACCAGTTTGTCCCGACCAGGCCTCTTCTATCTCATGCATCACATAAACAACAAGGTATATCAAGAACTGTGTCATGACCATCAGACACGACCAAAGCTCCTACAACCGTGCCGTGTGTATTTTAAGTTCTTCTGCCTTCACAAAAAATGAAAGAAAGTAATACAAATATAGAAATGAGTCATGAGTGCATGGCCAGTGGATATATCATCATATGAGACATACTGAGCGTATAATATGAAACGCCTTATGAATTTACATTTGCATTGTAATGGGGGTACATGCATGGTTTCTCCTTTTTTGAATTCAAGAAACGAATGTGTAAATCTCACTATAGTGTAAGCATAATCCAATATGATACACATTTTCACATATAGATTTATTTTCGCTGCATGGTTAATATAGAAATATCCTTGCCGTGCCCTGAGCCAATCATCAAAGTGATTTTGAGTGGGAGTAGTACGAAAAATGGCCTATTGCACCCTGCTGCATCTGCTGGCACTACTACATCCCAGCAGCAGCAGCAGCAGCAGCCGTCACAATGACAGAGCCGGCTTCCAGAGACCACCACCACCACCACCACCACTACATTCACCGTTAGAACCATCAGCCCCCCACACATGCTTCCAAGACGCCGCCGCCCCGCGCCCGGCTCAGGGGGTATAGTACCGCCACGCCTATAACTACAACCACCCTGCGTCTGCCCAGCGTCTCCCCGGCGTCCGTCCTTTGTCCTCCCCGGGACGCTCCTCCAGTGCATCCAGCACCCTCGACATACCCCTCAGCCTCCTCCAGGGTCGGCGGGAGGCGGGGGAGGGAGTGGGTCGGCGCTCAACCCGGTCCGGGCAGCAGCAGGAGTAGTAGCAGCAGCAGGCCACACTGCAGCAGCATCCCATCCCTCCATAATATTGCATAGGCGACCGCACATCGCCGAGGTGTGACAGGGTGGCAGGCAGGCAGCGCTGCGTAGGCGTTGTACGGTACGTAGGCGGCCGGCGACGGGAGGCGGAGGGGGAGGAGGGGGAGGAGAGGGGAGCTGGAGGCGGGAGGCGGGGGGTGCTGCTAGGCTACCTCACTCATTGCCGTCCCACCACCCCACCACCACTACCACCACCGCCACTGTCAGTACACCCGGCTTAGACACAGGAGGAGGATCATCAGAGGCCCGCCGTGCACCGTCCATACAGGAGGCACCGTCACAGGCTGAGGCCTGCACACAGGGGGGAGAAGGAAGCAACCCTGGCCACCCACCTACTAGTACTTAAGGACAGGACATAAACCACAGACCCACATTAGCTCTGCAGCAGGCCGCATTGACCACCCTGGAGCGGTAAATCTACCGCAATAAACCCAGAACCAGAACCAGGAGGAAGGATTCAACGTAAAGACAGGAGGAGGAACTAGTAGCATTAGTACTAATACAGAGGGCTACTGGAGGAGTAAGCAAGTAGCAAGCTACAGGGATCTTACTGGAGGAGGGAGTAGAGAGGAGGAGGCAGCATGGCTTCTCAGATGTACTGTCACCTGCGGAAGTGCATCCAGGGCGCCCTGGAGCCGCACATGGCCCGGGTGGAGGTGAAGGCCTTCGAGGCCCCGGAGGAGGAGCGCAACACCATGGCCGTGTGCTGGCGGGAGAACGGAGAGGCCATGTTCCACGATATCTGCTGGAAGGCCGTCATCGACTCCTACAAGATGGACAACCCGTACGCCCTGGGCCCCCGGGAGAAGTCCATGGTCAAGGAGGGCTGGAAGACGGCCGAGTACTTTGATTCAGATGAGAGGGTCAAGCAGGAGGCAAAGCGCATTGCCCAGATGCTGAAAAACGCCAAGTATGCAATTGCATTCACAGGTAGGTGTTTTACCCTTTAGAAAACATACAAACTATGCACTTTAATTGGTTAAGAGGCGTGTTTTACCCTTTAGGAATCATAGAAACAATGCTGTTTTGGCTTTTTATGCCATTGCATTCATAGGTAGGTGCTCCAATAAGATTATAGTAACAATGCCTGTTATTTGGATTTTTATCAATTAAATGAACATTTAATTTCTTAAACATTATAATGATTACTTGGATGTACGTTAGTTGTACAGTTGCACTTATTATCATAAAGGATAGCGAACTGAACACTAATCAGAGAGATCACAGGGCGATCATTGACTCCTCCTGCTCCCGTTTACTCTAGTCTACTTCCTGGTAGTCCCCGCCAGTCACCCTCTCATGAATGAATGAAGTCATTTTACCCCAGCGCCATTCAGGTCGACACGACGGATCAACTCCACCCCCCCCCCCCCCTCCCGTCCCCCCAGCCCCCTGCACCTCCTCTTCGCCCCCCATCCCTCCTCCACGCATGCTCAGTCATCTTCCCAATACTTCCTTTGTTATTAATGGCCATCCAGTGGTGGATTTAGAAGGGGGATGCAGGCCACTTTTTAGGGAAAAAAAGTATCATTTGTTGTGTAAAATTAATCTAAAAGTCATTAAGAACAAATGTAATTTCCGCCTTTCTCCAATAATTTTAATCATAAGCATACATACTACTGCAATTCTGATATGTATGTATATAGATTTAGTATATTGATATCATTAGCTCCACCCCTTGCTCTGTCCGTGTTCTATGGGGAGGTAAAACGTTTTTCATTTGTTATATGAAATTAACCTAAAGTCATTAAGAAATACAATAATACAGCATCTTCCAAAATCTTAAATTATAATTATACATTTTACTGCAATTCTGACATATGTATATCAATATTTTCACATGTCCACATTTAGTCCCAACCTTGTTTTGACCGTCATCCATAAGGAAATAACAAAACAAAAACCCCTCTTGACGCTGCTACCAGCTGCAGGCGTGTCTTTGTTACGGCCCAGACGGACCGGCTAGATGTAATCTACACCACCTTTGGTCCCATTCAAGATCTGAAGGACCGATAAAAACCTCCAAACTCTCCGCCCAAGCACACAGCGCAGGTGCCTGCCCGCCAAGGGCCTATCATTTAGTATGTAAGCACATTTTCAAAAATATCAGTCAGACCCCACCCCAACCCCAACCCCAACCCCAACCCCAACCCCAGGGCAAAAAATATGATTTGAAATGGATTTGTACTATAGATTTGGGACACAAGAAAGAGCTCAAAAGCCTGAAAATTTTCTGTCACCTCCGGTTAGTTCATCTCTTCATATGTTCTTGTAAGTGCACCAAAATGCAACTATATATATTGACATATTCAAAGTGTAATGACAATATAAGATAGCATTTATAATATCTAGCCAGAACTGTTAACTATCACTATGTCACAATAGAAGGAACACAGAATAAGCTGTTTCTTGCTGACCAGATCTGTAGAACGTAAGCACATTTTAAAAACCTCAGATCCCACCCACCTAAGTACTTAATGGAAGGTCCCTCAGGTAAAAAGGGAAACCCTGCTTAGATTTTATGGATTTCCTACCTTATCTGTGGGAGAGTGTTTCTTATTTGGCTCGGTGGAGTTGTCTAGAAGTGGCCGTCATTGGGCCTATCGGGGTGGAGGAGGGGGGCTTTTGGGGGGAATGACTCAGTCTCCAAGTTTCCAAGCTAAAGTGCGTGGCTGTCGTTAAAGACAGCAGAATTGCCGTTTACCATTAAAAAACTGACACGTAATGGGGGAGATTTATCATGGCCTCGGGGAATTACTGCTGCTTGTTGGGGGGACAATAAATAGGGTACATTTATCATACCCCCAGGGAACTACTGTTAGTAGGGGAAGAATATCAATGGAGATGAAAATGAATTACAATGTACGTCTTCTGGGTAAATATCATGACGATGCATGTCTAATTCGAGACTCAAAAGCCGTAGGCTCTTCATGGTTCTGGAACATTATAAGTTCAGACTGGCTCTATAATTGTACCAATATCAGATCGACCATGACACTTAAATTGTAATGTTTAAATCATAAATACAGGTATATCAGCAGCCCCCCCCCACCCCATTTGAATAAGTATTAAGCGTTAAAATTCTAGGCCCTGGAGGGTCCGGCAAATTTTTTTACAACAGGGCGCCGCCACTTTTGAAAATCTCTGGATCCGCCCCTGCATATAATACACTAATTATCATCCCTCCATATACAATAGTTTCTGTTATGAAAGTGGGTACATGTGTAGTTTTATCATTCTAGTTGTGTGTGACCTGGAGCCTCCGTGGGCTACTTACCAAATTTGCCCAAGGGGATGCGAGTGTGAGACTGACAAAAAGTAACAGGTCCACCGTCAACAATATAGAGGTGCTTGCCAAAGGAATAATGAGACGCAAATATGTTGCAGTAGAAAAAACATATGGGTTATATTCCACCTGTGGCAGTGTTATTTTGAATCTCAACTTCTTAATGTAGCTCACATACATTTTAGTGGAGGTGGAGGTAGCTTCTACTTCATTAGCATGATAACAATTAGAATTAGGAGGATAGCTAGAGATAAAATATTCGTCTCACTATTATCCCTGTTCACACAAGTTGTTAACTGTTCTAATGCCTCAGAGGGTTTACACGTAAATAAGCTTGAAAAATCGCGGCAGAGAAAGATCACCTGTGGACGTAAAGATACAAAATGATTAATTTTAATATAAAACATAACAATAATTTGTCACCTGTAAAATAACATTGTATGTATTTCCTTGAAAGAAGAGTAATATTTATACTTATTCCCATCGCCAAAATAAATTTGAACATCTATGTACATGTGATGACACATACATGTATATGCTCTAAACACCCTCACGTACGTAAGTCCGACGTATGTTTATAACATAAGGCCCATGTTTATAAGTTCCACGTGGAGGCGTCGGAGCGTACATAGCTGTGCGGTGAGTGGTTGTTGTGGTGAACCCACGGCAGGTCAGGGGACCATGACTACATGTAGGGGGTGTAGACCCTTAAATTCGACACGGCGACACGGCCGTTTTTTAAATTCGACAGGGGACGTGGCCATTTCCTAAAATTGACAGGTGACATGGTAATTAAGTGACAAATGACATGTACCTTTTCTTAAATTCGACAGGGGACAATGCCAATTCTTAAATTCGACAGGGGACAGTGCCAATTCTTAAATTCGACAGGGGACATAGGTCTAAACTGAGATATAGTGACAAACGACAGGGCTGTTTTTTAAATTCGACAAGGGACATTGGACCCCCCCCATCTAGACTCCCACATGTATGTCTGACAAGTGTATGAGGGGGCGGCGGGAAGTTGGGATCTGACTCCTAGACACTGACAGGAGCTGGCACTGGGCTTTTTTTTTCTTTCTTTTTATTCAGAAAATTTAACATACATACATTGCTTCGGCTTTAGAGTGTTCGCCGGTCTTCCAGCTCTGACAGGATTGTTAATTGCGTTTCAGAACAGTCAATTAGAGTTTATAACAATGAACAATAATCATCATAATCAATAGAACAGGTTGGTCCTATAGGACATGAGTCACTGACATAAACTGTACGCTATTCAGTTAAGGTAAGGTGAACTATTGGTCGGGTAAGAACCTTTAGGTAACTCCAAGGCTGATGTTGTTACAATTACCTTTAGGATAGAGTTCAGTTCAGTTGTGCATTTAATGAAATGAGATGGGGGTGTTAAACAATAGTTTAAGCAAGTTTAGATGTGTGCATGTGTGTCACCGCAAGAAGACTCATTTGCCAGTCTACTTTTGTCACTCACTGCACACAAAAAACACCTTTATACATGCATACAAAGTCTGGGTGAACGAAGTAATTATTTAAGGGAGGTGTGAGGGGGTGGCTGGAAGTTCGGACCTAACTACTCCCAGACACAGGCGCTGGCTCAGATTTTGTAACAGTTCCACAGCAAGAAGACTCACAGGGACGGTTTTAGAGGGGGGCGCCTGAGGCGGCCCCCCCCCCCCCCCCTTAATTTTGGGCAAATTTAGATTTTTTTTTTAATGTAAAATTCTCGGATCTGGAGGTCCAGCGGAAATTTTCACAATAGGGCACCCCCCCACCTTTTTTTTTTTTTAAATGTCTAGATCCGTCCCTGACTCACGTGTCAAATGTTGCACAACAAAACCTACATACATGTTCATAGTGTCTGAGTGTACTCTGGGACCAATCAAGGGGGGTGCCATAGTACCATGACTGCTACAACTATGTGAGGGGGTGGCGGGAAGTTCGGATCTGACTCCTTGACACCCACAGGAGTAGGCACTGATTTCTTCTGACGTCACCACAGAACTTTGCCACAGGTTGCGCAAGAGTGTACACGTACAGTGTATTAGTGTATACAGGGATGAATCTGGGGTTGGCGGAGTTGTCATGATGACCCGATTGTGACAACATGTAGGGGGTGGCGGGAAGTTCAGTTCTGACTCTTGTTTCCTTTATGTCATCACGAGTAGACGTTTTTCATCGACTGCACAACATGAGCTATACGTTATGTGTATGGGTGACCAAAGGGATTGTTGCAAGGGATGCATCATGATGTTGTGACTTGAACTTGGGGCCTGACTCAAAAACATCCACAGGAGTTCTGTCAACAACTAACAGTAGCATAATTATATCACCGCCCTGGACTACTTTGTCACCTATTGAACAACAGAACTACATGTAGCTTTAAGTTTGTATATATAGTGCATGGGTGTATTCAGGGACGGCATGTTCAATGGAGTGTCATGATGCGGTGACTGTGGCAAGCTGAGGGGGTGGCGGAAAGTTGAGGCCTGACTCGCAGACACGCACAGGAGTTCTGTCAACGGATTACAGTAGCATATATCACCACCTGACGACTCTTTTGTCACCGCTTGCACAACATATATATATGTACCTAAGTATGGGCGTACCCAGGTATTGTGAAATGAGGTGTTCGAAACCCCCTCACATTCCAACAGGCTGAGATCACAGATATCAGTCACTATTGCATTAGATCAGGGATTAGTTGCAACCTAATTAAATGTGCTTCATAATATCACCAATGAGCATGTGACCCGGCAATGTGGAATGCCAAAACAGACTATTGGTTGGGGCTCTTGATGGGGGGAATTTAAGAAATGGTGCCTGTCCTGTTGTTAATTTCTTCATGTCATTAAGCTCCATGTCGCATGTTGATTTTACGAAGTTGCAAACCTTCGTGTCGAATTTAGGGGTATAGGGCCATATTGGTAATCCTTTTGTCTGTGAGTACCAGCAATGAGGGAATACCGTCTCTGGTACCAGGTAAAAAAAAAGTTACAAGTGTGTGTACTTCTGAGGCAGGGGCGGATCTACAATTCTGAAAAGGCTATGGCGCGATATAGTGTAAAACAAATGCCACCTTAATTTTACATTAAAAAATCTTTAGAGTCATGCTGCTGCAGTAGACTATAGAAAGGTGTCATGACCTCCTCGTGTCTGAGCTTGGGACGCCCTCCTACGTACACAGGGATAACTTTAACATAAATCATAGGCACATTCATGATTGATCAAGGTAGGAATAGTTTTAGGCTGATTGTTGCCAGTGAGAAGACGTAGGTGGGACGATGACTTAACCATACCCATGCATCGTCAGCACAACGTTAGTCGTACGTGGTAGAAGGGCGGAAAATAAGATGAACACATATATTTAAATGTACACTCGCCATTACTCAATGACAAAAGTTTGAATGGTAGAATTTCATCATATACGATCTACCACACAACTGTATTGATATAGTACATCAGTCTTCCTGTGAAATATGACGCAGTTCAGTAGTATTAGCATTTATTCATTAAATATTTAGAAATGATATAGTATTCGATATTCCGTCCCACAAATTTCGAAGACGAATATTGCAGTACCTGCAATATTGAGAAAATGATATTTAGATTGATCTGAATCCTCAACTTATATGTCACTGTTGGTCGCTATTTCAATAAGAAAACAAGGAATGATCGGTGCCAGAGGGGATACATAAATAATGTCAAAGGTCCATTACAAATGCTAGTGTATCCGCCTTTCTCTATCAAACTTTCAAGTGGTCTTTTGTCTTCCAAGATTCAGGCCATACTCTTGACAGGCCAAGGCTGTATTGGCAATATTAATTTCGTCAAATTTTGCCCAAGGCTTGGTGAATATAACGTTAGAATCTGATGAAACATGAAAATATAGTAAAGCTTTATAACTATTTCTCAGAAATGCCCCAGTATAAACAACAACGTTTACCAGATGCAGATATACGAAATTGAATTAATCTTGGTTTTATTGAAGATAGGCATCGGCGATTATTATTTTATTAAGGCATGGGTGATTATTTTATGATTGGTCGTTTATACTCTGAAGAGAAACACTTACAATGTCCCCCAGAACTAGAATCATTTTTAGATATATTTCTATTGGATTTATACATTCATTATTTACATACCAAAGCTTGCGCACAATAAAACGAGTCTATAATGAGAGTCGGTGGTTCACCTTCGTGTTCCAAGACGACAAAGGGTAAAACACGGGGCCAGGTGGGGCCATGTAACGGGGTCGGACACGGTCCGCTGCACCCGGAAAAACAACACCCCCCCCCCCTCCTTTAAGGCCCAATTACACTACACGACTCTGAGCGGCGATGTGGGTCCAATATGATGATTTCACAGAAAATTCGCATGCAGGAGCAATAAAATAGTTGGTGTATTTTACACCTATGCAAGGGCGGATATATAGGGTTATCGAAAGGGGGGGTGTGTCAGCATAAAGGCAAAGTATTCAAATGGCGTGCATTTATGTGTGCTTGCAGCATTTTCCTCTCAGTGTAGGGGTCCACCAAAGGGGGGGGGGCAGGACCCCTAAGAGCCCTAACTAAGAATTGTGTCTCTAATGTTTGCCATTTCCCCATGACATGGTCATATCGCGGCTCTTGTAGTGTAGTGTAATAGGGCCTTCAATAGTCTGCAATGAAACATACCCCCCTCCCCCCGACCAACACGCACAGAAGGTAGCCTTTCCCACAGTAGTCAATCTGTCTCTGATTCGATGTTTGTTTGTCTAACCCGCATACAGGGTATTTTTAACCAGATTTGGAATGAATTTCAAATTTTGAAATAACGGTTTCAATTTTCGTTGTGTGGGTATAGCATTTGAATAATTATGATTTAATAAGGTTTTCCTAAGAGTTTTTTTTTAATGATAATAAGGTCTCTTTTTAACTAGAATTTTCAGAACCGTTTAGGGAAGAGGAAGAGAAAAATCTGTTGCCGTTGGATTATTATTTACATAAGAGAGCCTGGTGCGTGTAGAGAGTGATTTGTTACCCTGAGGTATACTGGACTCTCTGTACATTATTTAGGTCCTACCGGCTCCTGACTATGTACAACACGATACCCTATATGAGGGTCCTCATTTAGGAACAGGAAATAGATGGTGAAAGTGAGACAGAAATTAATTTAGAACTATCCACAGTTATATCTTAGCTAAGAATATGCTGAGGTTTTGCTAACAAAACACTATGTTTCTATGTTCCCTTTGTTCCACAATTGGTTTAAAATTGATATTCAACCAGAATATAAAGTGACACGTATTTTCATAAGATATTGATATCTATGCCAACAATATGGCTAGATCTACCTTAGCGGTATCCCCAAAAATACATGAAAAATGGTATTTGCTTTATAGCCCCTACTCCCGGTACACGTTCACATTAACAAAAAAAAACTTTTCAATGAATATCCAGCGATAGAGGATCATTAGCTCATTGGGGGTGTACAGGGAAATGCTGCAATTACTTTAATTCTTTTCAAACCTAGAAAAAAAAGGGGGTTGGAATGAATAAAAGTCAGTTAATAATTTGCCTTGTCAGTCACGTTTCAGTTGGTCACCCCAATGGGCTGCTTTGACCTAATTGTGGTCATGGAGGGGAGGAAGGGGAGGGGGGGGGGGGGTTATACATAATATACAAAGGCGTCAGCTACTATATCCATTCCGATAACATGCTTCAATTTTTTTTGTAAGGTCCAGTCGCCTTTCACCACAACATAATGACGCAGGGTAGATCTAGAAGTTGTGTATCATACCGTTTAGTTTTTTTAAAGCTGATGCGGCATCTATACAGATCAATGCATTCATTCAATCTAATATTTAACACCGGGAAACTGACCACAGACAGTTCAGACTTTAATTAATATTCATACACACTTTGTGCATTATATGAATTAGTGAAATCAAAAAACATAGTAAATTATACTTCAATATGAGTAAGGTATTCTTAGGCTTGTTGAATGTTATTTTCAGTAATGGTTCTTCTTTTATACCAGAGTGCCCCCCCCCCCCCCTTTATTTTTTTCAATTCTTACCCGTGTTAACGCCTAACATGTTCCACACGTGTTTTACCTTTTGTCCCAGAAATGTGGTCACGTGACTACAAATACGGTGTTTTGTCGTATGACCTTCGACCTCTTACCGGAAATACCCCCGGCGCCATTGTTGTCGGTACGGCCCGCTCGTGTGATAAACGTCCGGAATACGCCACGCCGGGTGGATACGTCACAACCAATACGCCACGGCGGGTAGTAAGATATGGGTGATCTGTGATCGTGTAGAGGCGGGTTTCCACCAAACGGTTATGGCAGAGAATATGTATTAACGACTGCAAACTCGTCAACTTGTCAACGACTGTGAAAAATTGAAATGGTCAGTTGTGAAAATCTTTTATTGAATTGGTGATTTATGGCCCTAGACCCCTAAATTCGACACGGCGACATGGCCATTTCTTAAAATCGACATGCGACATGGGGCTTAGTGACATGGAGAAAAAAATAAACGACATGACAGGGACAATTTCTTAAATTCGACATGAGACATGGGAAGTTCTTAGAGGCGACATGGGACATGGGAAGTTAAGTGACAGGCGACATTGCCATTTCTTAAGATCGACATGCGACATGCGACCCCCCCATCAAGGGCCCCTGATTTGTTGTTTCCACTAACTATGAAATAGGGATATTTGGACGATTCTGGGATTTCTTGGATGACTATTTCCAATGATTTATGAGAGAACAATGAATTTAATTGCCTTTAATTACTTTGGGAAGGAATTGTTGGCATCTGTCGTCCAAAAATATTCAATAGGTTTAATATTTGGTTGTTTGTAAATCTTTTCATTTCTGCAGTCATTTACAGTCATTTGCAGTCATTTACAGATGTCTTAAGCAACAATTTGTTGTTTCCACTGAACGATTGTGTCAACGACCACAAAGATTTCTGAATCTTTCACGGTCGATAATGGTCGTTAGCTGAATGTCGATCGGTGAAAACAGGCCTTACATATAGCTCTGTGTCTGTATAATCAGAACTGGCAATACGATCATTATTGAAAATGGCTATATAGATCTATTGAGGCAAATATTGTCGATATCATTTACCTATATTGTTTGTAAAATCTTTATTTGTTATTGCTGCGATCCTTTTGCAAGCATATCACCAACTGAATTAAGCACGTGGAATAGGACACGAGTATGGTGATAGCCAAGTTGTAGTAACGTTTTTCTGGGCGTTTCTCCTTCTGTTTTAGACAGGAGACCTTATGTGGAATATTGCCTTAAAGCCAACGATACCAAAGGACTCTCTGAGAGGTGGGTTGAGTAGAAAATGACAGCCCGACTTTGTTATACGTGCTTCAAATATCCTTCAAGTAAACATTCTGTTGTCATGCAATTTAATTGTAGGCCAAACATTCCCCTTGCGCAGTATTCGAAATTGGTCCATTACAGCAAGTATCTTGAATCATGCACTTTGTATGAGTGCGATTTCTACAAAGTCCTGAAACATTTGTGTCATGTATATGCAGTATAGAGTGACTTTAAGAATTGTAATTGTATATTCTGATGCATGCTTTCATAACTATACCTATTAACATTTTAGGCAATGAGGATGGTTTATAAAAAGATAATAAAGACCAATAGCAGATGAAAAGAGCTGGAGCAAACTTTCAAAAAATTTCTCCATGTCAACAATATACAGAAAAATCAGAAAAGCATACTGCGTTGGCCACTGCTACAGTTGACAATGTAGCTGTAAGAACATATCCCCATAAACAATCATTAAGTCACAGTTACATAGTTTTGGTATGCGGTTTCCGTGTTGTCTTTTGTTGCCAAGCAATTTACATCAATTACATCGTGTTAATCTGGTCATGATAGCTGTTTTCTTGGCACAGGTCCAAGTGACCTGATAGACCACGGTCATATAGCACTAGTCATTGGTCTCCTGGTTTTATAGAGTAAATATGACCATCCGATATTTCAAAATTTTACAATTGATATTAGTGACAATTAAATATCATTACAAAATGATGATAAAGAGATGACCAGAAGGGGAACCAGGATAGTTTTAAGAGTCCTGGTTGCTTTTATAAATTTAAGGATTAAATTTAAGGTTTCTAAAAATTGTATCTTGAGAAGAACATTTCATTTTTTATTTGCAAGATCTATTGTGATATGGTTGTATCTATGGTGGAGTATGGTTGTATCTAGTATCTAGTTTCTAGCTTGCAGGAACGGCATTTTAAACTTTGGAAAGCTCTGTTCATACATTTTTCTAATTCATTGGGCAGATCCTGTTTAAAAAGAGCAGTCAGGGGTGCCCGGATCCGTTTTGTTTAACCACAACCTTTTTGTTATCATACACATTCTGCAGCCATACTTCTTTAGTCAGTGTGTTACTTACTAAGATGGCACATAACAATTATCTTATTGATGGTGGGGTTAAAACCTCACCGAATCTGAATGTTATTATAACATCATTTTTGTGAGGTTCAGATGAAACCAAAACAGAATGTTGTAACATTTTGTTTGGGTTGAAGAACGTAACCAGAATGTTATAATAATGTCACAGTGCAGCATCACAGTAGTACGTTGCAGCAACATAATTAGAAGTCATCAAAAGTAACAAGAGCCAAATACAGAACTAACCAGAATGTTTCTGCAACAATATAATAACGTTGCATCCTTGGCTGGGATCACTGTGACACCTGTAGTGAGCCCTCATCCCGCCCCAACAGGTGCGGATCCTGGTCATATACACATAACACGCCATAGGTACTTTTCCCGGCCAGGCCATTCCCCGAAATGCTCTTAAGCCGGCATTGTTCTCGTCTTTATCGTGTTGGGGTTTCCCCCGCCCGTGTTTGGTACACTAAGTGCCCTCATCGCGGCCCTGTAAGTACACGTTTTATGTGGCTATCGGCTGCCTCCACGAGATTTGATGATAAAGGTTGTATTCCACTGTCCGATTTTTTATTCCCGATCTAAAGTATCTTCGGTAGGAATAAAAGATACTTATAGTTGTGCCATATATCATCAGAGTGGTTCAAATTTGCTTTCAATGGTATGTAGCATGCACATGTTTCTGTCATATTTCTAATCAAAATTGTTTTAAAAAAAAAGATTATTGTGATCAAAGTCGCCTAATGGAATACATGCTTTAACCTATAGCAGCGCAGTACATCCAGGATCTGAACCACCTGGAGTGCCTTCCATTTAGGTTGTTAGGATGAACCAGTGGTTCTGCTAGATAATTCATTGTAAACGATTTACAGATCCAATCTATGTTTTATCTGTGTTTTACGGTTTGACCCAATTAACCTCAATACCATTTTTCCTTAAAGTCAATGCCCAATTTTCCGCTAAAACTATTGTAGACTCTTACAAGGTTGTTTAAACGAAGAAAAGGGCACAGATAGAGACCAAAAACTTGTAGTTGATCCAGGGTTTTGGTCCGCGTATAAATCCAGATTAACCTGCATAAAATACTGCGTAAACATGGTATTTAAAATAAGATTATCTGTGGTAAGGAGAATTGTAGAGTCATACTTTGTGTCTATGACGCAGTGCACGAACCATGCTCATGTTCCATTAGTTCTGTTCATCCATCCACTATAGGGTACTGACCACATAACTAGAGGTCTTCTCTTTATATACAAGCTTAAAGCTGCACTCTATATTTTTATGAGTCTTTACAGTGAACTGTCCCATAGACGCTTTGATCCAAACACCCTTAGCCTGGGCCCATTGGACCAAATAATTAGTCATACCGATTATGAAAGCAGGGCGCTGCATAAATGAGTGGGTGCCCTGTTTAGACCTAACCCACTTAGTTAGCACATCCCTGAAACTAAAATTAAACCTTATCTATTAAGTTAGCCTACACCTGAGACTAGAGTTGTCCTTGCCTACTTAGCCCTTTCAGCGACTCATACCTGACTAAAATCACACCTATCCCAATAAGTTAACACACACCTCAGACTAAACCCATACCTAACCCACTTTATCAGCACAAACCTGAGATTAGAGTTGTTCTATCCCACTTAGTTAGCGCATACTTGAGACTAAAATAAAATATAAACCATTAGGAAGCGCATCCATTAGACCATAGAACTGTGCATAGCCCCGCTACAGTTCTGTGACTAGACCAAAACAGACCTAACCCAGGCAAGCAGCTATGTAACAAGCATGTTCTATGTCCATACTTTTTTGGTCAGTCTGTCTGCCCAATTTTCACATAACTGTTACATTATTAATTTGTATGTAAGGTTGAGACTTTCCAAGACATAATGTTATAATAATGTTATATTCTGGTGAAGCTGAGACTTAACTAAAACAGAAAGTAATAATGTCATATGTACGTGGAATAATGTAACTAGAATGTTATTATGACGTCACAGTGCAATGTTGCAATGTTAGGATCTAAAGATGTTATTGGGTGCCATCAAAATAATCTATCAAGAACCAAACTAGAACTCAATAGAACATTATGATAACGTTATAATAACGTCATTTTCTTGCATGTGAAGCTTCCCATAGTTAGCAAATACCTGAGTCAGACCACTTTATTAGCACGTACCTAAAACTAGAATCACACCTAACCCTCTTCGTTAGAGCATACCTGAGACTAAAATCAGAGCGGCTTGCCGTGACCCTGTGGTGAGTCCTTGGGGTGTTTTTGTCAAAGACCAAACTGACCCTGTCACCTCTCCCCCAACCCCAACCCCCTGACAGTGGACCCATTGGGAGGGTAAACAGTCCCGTCTGCAGGGCAACCTTAGAGGAATTGGGGAGTAGAGGGGAAGTGGGGGTTACTTGAGCACTAAGGAGAAACCAAAAATATAAAACCTACAAATTGATCATAAGGAACTGCAGTTGGAAAAATCAACACACAAATCTAAAAGAATAAGCCCTATTTCCACCGGTTGATGTTACAACCGATTTCAGAAATAATTCTCTTTCAAATGGTATGTAAGATATATAATCCTTAGCCTCATTACCAGTTAAAAGTGATAAATTATCAACAAATTGGTAGTAAAAATCGGCTGGTGGAAACAGAGCTATATTCGTAAGAGATAGATGCCACAAGATAAAAGAATACTGCGAAATCTGATTAGAAAACTCTGTGAACTATATTGTAATAGCTTTGGATGTAACTGCCACTTCAGGTGCAACTGAATCCAGGCTTTTCATTTTCTAACAATATTTGTTCCTACATAGGGGAGAGATTTGGTCCAGTGATAGTATGTGGAAGATCTGTATGTTGGACAGGAGTTCAATTCTCTGAGGTGTCTGTTGGACCACTTTTCTTTGCTGTTATGAGTGAGTCAGTGATGGATGTTTTATGCCATACCGACAGCCAGGGTCATTTTCAAGGCGAAAACAAGTTGGGACGAATTCTGTCTTTGTCCTCGCTGTTGTTCTCATCCCATAAATTTGGTCATAAACAGTTTGTGTAAAAGACAAAGTACAATCAGTTGTTCTCTACATAGCTAAAGAACTGCTGAGTAGACCATGATATCCAACGTAATACCATCATCATAATTGTTTCGGCTGATTCATGTACAATAATTCTTTTTCGCACCCTTCTCATAGTCATGATAATTTCAAACAGTACTCGACATTACGCAATGAATGTTATCCAAACGTTGTAAACATACCATCCTTTTCTTCTATCATAATTATTGCACTTCTATTGTGATAGTATTGCTATGGTGAGTGAGAGGGGTGTATCATTATGGCGAAGGAAAGATTGTAAACTTGAATTATCCAATTGAAATGAAATAGGGAAATTTCAATTTAGTTTTTGAAGCAACATGGAATGAAAAGTCTGAATAGGGGCACTCTATCCAGAATTACCTATGAAGAAGTGAGACAATGTTCCATAGTAGAACAATTTCTTCATTTCTGACTTCGTATTCACATTGCACCTGTGTCAGATAACGCACTCTCCGAGAATAGCATTGCCATGGCAATGAGCCTTCGGCGTTCAATTTGATCCTGTTTCTGGACGTAAGCTCACTTTATAATTCCATATTTATATCTGGCCATATGCAAACTACTTGAAAATTATTTTCCACCACATTTAGCTGACTCATGATATGTCTATCTGTAATGAATGAATTTTCAAAACTTAAACATTATTGAATGCGCACATTTGCAAAAAGAAACAGTTATCAATGCTAGTTTTCCATCATGAGAAATCACAAATGATTTCAAGATTTTTTTAATCTTAAGATTAACCACATTTTTTATGGTTAAGCTTTCTGATTTGTTGACATATTTTCAAGCATATATTTTTTCCTAGGTTAGTCTGCAAGTAATGAAATGGAATAAAATATCCTTGATGGGAATAATTGGTCTTTAAATATGAAATGTCAATATTGTTATAAGGAAATTCTGACAATTTCAAGAGGACTAATGTATGAGACAAAACCCTGGAAAAAGATTATAGGATAGCTTCTTTGAATGATGACAAAAATGTAGTAGAGATTAAGTATAGTATTGTTCCTTCTTGAAATAAAGGATATCTGCTCAATTGGGAAAAAATGTATGAGAAGAGAATCGGTTGGAGTTTTGTGACACCAGGGATCACATATTTTAGTTGTGGTAAGATGTGGGTGCAGTTTACTATGAGTCCCCCCCCCCCCCCAACCCATCCCATGTGTCCTATGAAGAGGGGCGTGCACTCAATGAAGTCAGCATGACCCACTACTACTCGCCCCCACCCAACCCCCAACTCACCCCCACCCCCAACTCCCCTACTACTCACCCCCTCTCCCTCACACCCCCATCTCCCCTACTACTCGCCCCTCCCCACGCCCCCCCACCACCACCACCTCGTGAGGCTGGCATCCCTTTGTCATTGTCATCAAAGTTCCATTCACAGTTGCCGGAACTTTCTTCAATGAGTGCATGAGTGTGTGCGGGGATTGGAGGGCAGGTTTGGAGGGAGGGAGGAGGGACGTTGGGGGTAGAGGGGGGCTAATATGGGGGTGGGGGATAAAAAAAAAAAAAGAGGAGAGGAGGAGGGGGTGTTTTTTGGGAGG